>CAKJTW010000199.1:0-343576 GCA_917880005.1 Nanger dama | reverse complement strand
AAATTAGAATCTCAAAGAGATGTCTGCATTCCCATGTTCACTGCAGCATTTTTCACAATAGTCAGGATATAGAAATAACCCAAATGTCCATTTGACAGGAGAACTGAAAAGAAAATGTGGTATACACATATAACAGAATATTGCTGTCTTTTATAAAAAGAAGGAAATACTGCCATTTGTGACAACATGGATAAACCTAGAAGACATTATGCTAACTGAAATAAGCCAGACCAGGAAAAGAAACACTGTATGATCTCAGTTCAGTTCAGTTCAGTTCAGTCACTCAGTCGTGCCTGACTCTTCGCAACCTCATGAACCTCAGCACGCCAGGCCTCCCTGTCCATCACCAACTCCCAGAGTTTACCCAAACTCATGTCCATCGAGTCTGTGATGCCATCAAACATCTCAACCTCTGTCGTCTCCTTCTCCTCCTGCCCCCAATCTTGCCCAGCATCAGGGTCTTTTCAAATGAGTCAGTTCTTTGCATCAGGTGAAGTTTCAGCTTCAGCATCAGTCCTTCCAGTGAACACCCAGGACTGATCTCCTTTAGGATGGACTGGTTGGATCTCCTTCTTCAACACAACAATTCAAAAGCATCAATTCTTCAGCACTCAGCTTTCTTTATAGTTCAACTCTCACATCCATACATGACCACTGGAAAAACCATAGCCTTGACTTAGACGGACCTTTGTTGACAAAGTAATGTCTCTGCTTTTTAATATGCTCTCTAGGTTGGTCAAAACTTTCCTTCCAAGGAGTAAGCGTCTTTTAATTTCACGGCTGCAATCACCATCTGCAGTGATTCTGGAGCCCAAAAATATAAAGTCAGCCACTGTTTCCACTGTTTCCCCATCTATTTGCCATGAAGTGATGGGACTGGATGCCATGATCACTTAAGATAATAAAAAGAAAGTGTGGGCAAAGAAAATCCTGAGGCAAAGCTCTTATCCTCTTCCTCACTACTGCCAATGTCACATCCTTTATCAACAGGCTTCCGGTAAATGGGATGCATAAGCAACTCAGCTCAGCAGTTAGGAAAAAGACAAATGCAGTCCCACTGTCCCTGAAAAGTTCATTGACCTATCACAAATCTCTCTCCATGGAGAATGAAGCCACATGGCAGAAATCACTTCTTTCTGATCTAATTGGAAACCTCTGTGTGTGTGTGTTACTCGCTTAGTCATATATATATAAGTGTTCCAACCCTGAATGATTCCAGAATTCTTCAGTTAGAGCTGCCCAGTGGTGAACCAATTGCAGAATCATCTCAGGAAAAGAGCATAAACAGTACCCTGTGCCCCCAAGGACAGGACTTTTCTCAGCAACCATCTCAGGACCTTTCTGTGAGTGACGATTATGCTTTCTCCCAAGTTTTTCTTATAGCATCCTTAATTTTGAAGACTTCATACAATGCTAGAGATGCAATGACACAAATTTTAGATGAGGAAACTAAACCCATCAATGTGAGAAAGAATTTGAACCAAAGAATTAAAGCTAGAAGGAATGTCAAAGATTCAGAGTGAGGAAAACAGAGAAAGAGAGAGACTGAAAAGGAGGAAAGTAGGGAGGTTGAAGATATATTTTCTCTAAGTTAATGTAACACTAGATGACTTTATTCCAAAGATTTGACACTAGAATTTCTCAGATTTAATTCATATGACACTAGCAACAAGAGTGCAAAACAAAACCACTCAGTTACAGTGACAGAGCTACCAAGTTGCTGTCACAGTTGGTTCTCCACAATCATCCACCAAGGATGAACCCAAATGTAGACTGTTACATGCAGTTTTCTGCACTGTCAACTCTGTTCATCCCCATGATGGTTTATTGAAGTACCTGACACCCCTGGATCATTTCTGGACCATGCTCACTAAGATCAAAGCTGTTATGCTCTTGGGGTGACCTAGGTATTGTGTAAGAATATTACATTCTTGAGGTAATCCAGGCAAGAATGGTCTCTTAATCTTGGGTTTCTGTGTTCACCAAACCAGGTAGCTGTTTAATATCAATAAAAAAATTGCCATCTTCCACACATTCAAATATTACTACATGTCTGAACATACCTAATAAATAGAGCCAGAAGCAAAACGTTCATATTAAGATAGAAAAGTTTTGCAAAAATTTACAAAACCACACACTCTGGTTTTCCTTCCCACAATTTTTCAGATGAAATCAATCAAGGCGAAACTATGAGGCAAGGAAATAAAAGGTAACACAAGACTTCATTTTCTAGAACTATTCTCTATAACTTCCTTGCTACCTCACTTCCACTCACCTTCTTTCCAGGTTGCTTGTCCCTGGAAACACAGACCTGTCTTTCCTTCATGCAATCTGCACCTTCTTCCCTGCCTTGCTTCATCCACCAACATCCCCAAGACAGCCTCCAGCTTCTAAAGAATAAGGAAGCACTCAAAAGGGCCGTGGAGCACATGTTTTCTTTCATTGACATCTTATTTGGTGAATATTTCTTCTTCTGTGTCTTCTGATCAATGGCTGTCACCCTTCCAAGGGTCCTGCTGAGTGCTTGGTTAGGTGGCTTGTTTTTCTAAACCTTATGGTTTGTGCCATATATTCTACCACCAGTGTTCTAGAGCTGGTTCACTCTGACTCACAAGAGCTAATTGTTAAATCTTAAATAATTCTGCAAGTTGGTTGTTAAACCATTGATAGCACAGTGGAGGTATTCAGACTATGGCAGCTGAAAAAGATTATAAACTAATGCTTAATTTTTTTTATCTTGGAAATTTTTTTTTTTGAGAGCTAATGTACCAACACATCACTGTCTCTACCTACACCTTGAAGGAGTATCATCATCATTTCTTCTGTGAAATCACTGCCCTCCTGAAATTCACTTCTGAATTTCACTAGACATAGTTTTTGATTTCAGGGTTTGTTTAACTTATCCTTTTATAACTTACCCTCCTCAACCCCTATAAATAAGTACTCCTCCCAAGTGCTGAGCCCCTACTCTTGTGCTGCCACTGTTACAAACCCAGAGACCACCCATGTTCACAGGGAAAAACAACTTATTTTTCCCTTTGATTCACTGCACACCAACACCCCTCATTTATCATTTAAGAAACAAAGACAGTTATTCTATCATTCAAGAAATAACTGAGAGGCTAACAGGCAGGAAGACCAGGGGTCTTCAAATGGAGGAAATAGGCTGCAAGTATCAGACAATTTTTCTCTCTTAAGTGGCAGGAGGAAACAAACTAGTGATACATTTTCCCTCCCCTTCTCTACATAAATTTAAAAGAGGTTTCTCTTAAAATACTGTGTTGGCATAATGACACCTGGTTCCACCTGAACTTAATTATTCTCAAACCTTGAGTTAACCAATGCATTTTTCTTATGGAAATGTTTGTATTAAGCTATGTTAACGTACTACACAATTACCCCAGCCTCTGTCTTCAAGTTGGTTCTGCCTAATGGCTCAGAATCGACTTGACAAACCAGTCTGTTATACTCAGACACTGTTTCTCTCATCTATGTAAGTGAAACTATTTGTATGGTAATCTGCCTTTCTACAAGATTCAAGTCAATCGTTTTATGTCCTGGGATGACTCATCTGGTGCCAAGATACATCTTATGGATGAGGGGCCTGGTGCCATTCTCTGAGTTTTAAGATATTCCTTTCTTTCATTAACAGACAGCTAGTAACTATATAACATCCCGCTAAAAACTAGCAGGGGGTATTCTTTCTGCCCTCTTCTGATGTCTATGTCAGAAGCTTTCTCTATGTCCTTTATACTTTAATAAAACTTTATCACACAAAAGCTCTGAGCGATCAAGCCTTGTCTCTGGCCCTGGATTGAATTTTTCTCCTCCAGAGGCCAAGAATCTCGGCGCCTTTTCACGGCTCAGCAACAACCTTTACAAGGACAGTTCTTCTATCATTCAAGAACAGTTCTGAAGAGTATTAACATTCAACAAGGACAGTTCTGAAGAGTATTAAGATATTTAAACAAAACATTTGATGAAAACTGAACTAACATACCCAAGAAGCTCAAATATTCCCAAGCAATAGGAAGAAATAGGAAGAAAACTACAAAGAACAGCATAATAAAATTGCTAAAAATCAGTGATAAAGAGACAGCCTTAAAGCACCTGGGGAGAAAAAAGACATTATGTATAGAACTGAGAGAATAAGAATTATAAGAGACTTACCAAAACAACAACAATGTAAGCCAGGAGACAATGAACGGGTATCTTCAGAGTACAGAAAGAAAAACTTGTTTATGCAGCAAAAACTTTTCAAAACTAATGTTAGTAAAAATGCCAGAGTAAGGACTTCTGAAAATAAATTTCATACCCATAAAAGCAGTGAAATCACTGGATATTTTTCCACAATCAACTTTTTCAGACTTCTGAAAATTAAACAACAGCTTTCAGCAATCTGGTGAGGATTTACTTGAGAAAATGGCTGAAACTTACAAAATCTGTGAGTTTTATGGCCTTTAACTCATCTATTCTTATTGCTCCCTCTCCTGTTTAGCTATAATCTTGAAAAACAACAGCCTGAAATGGAAAAAACAGGAGCAGGGCAATAACTGGAGTGGCAAGTCAAGACTGGATCTCCTTCAAAGACCAGTCCCCAGAGAATTATCATGTACTCTGTTCGCTGATTCCCTGGAAGATCCCCACTAGCAAAACCATCTATAGTTGATCTGACTCAGCACTCATCCAGAACAAATAGGCCCCACAGGCATTTTGGAAAAAAAAAATCAAAGGCGACTGTTGGAACACTGTGACTGCCAAAGGCAATACATACTATTTGGGCAAAAACTGATTAACCAAAAGGCTTTAAAAGAAAACTTGGGCAATGAGATATCTATAGCAGACTCTGAAAAGCTTTCACACAGTCCTGGGATTCTTGAAAGCCATGTGCTTTCATAGGATTGTGTACACTGCCAGAGATGTGTGCTTACTCAGGAATACCTGAGAAGCTCTTAGCACTCACTTCTGGTTAACAAGGAGGCTCAACACAAGCTGGAAGTGAAGGCTGAAGTGAAACTGTACACTGCCTGACTGAATGCTGAAGGCAGGTCCCAACATGCAGACTGAGGTCCACAACAGAGACTGGGAGACTTATGGGTTACAGGCTGAGGGAAGAGGGAAAACGAGTTGTTGTTCAACTGATATAGAGTTTCAGTTCTATAGATCTTTTGCACAACAATGTAAACATATTTAACAGTACTGAACAATATATACTTAACAACTGTGAAGATAGTAAATTTTATGTGTTTTACATTTGTTATTTTATAAAGAGATAATTGTCTGATAATCAATGAACCCTTAAGACAAAGTCGTTTTCATTGTTCATTAGAAGAACTTCAATGTTATACATGTTTTCACAGTCTGGTATACTGTTTTTTTGTTTGTTTTTGTTTTAATTTTGTTCAGCTTCTTAACAACTGGAAGGATTTTGAAATGTCAGCCAGAATAATCGGGACAACTTTCATATCCTTCCCAGTTAAAAAGATTCGTGAATGGTTCTGCTAGAGTAGACAAGGCAGACCCTCTATTCAAGGGCTTCCCCTACTTGTGGGATTGGTGACCAACCATAGTTTCATTTTGTACCCTAAATTCCTTTGGGAATATGCCAACAAGGAATGTCATCTGGCCTTGACTGCCAGTTGTGATACTTAGTATTGTCTACACAGATTCTACTGTATTAGTTCTGGCATCATTCAGTGGCCTGGAATAGTCTGCACATGTCCCTACATCAATTACAACTTGAGACTATCCATCAGTCTCAGCGGCAATTTTTCCTTTAGCTCTTAAGAAAGTGTTAGTCACTTAGTTGTGTATGACTGCGAACCCAGGGACTATAGCCTGCCACGTTCCTCTGCCCATGGAATTCTCCAGGCAAGAATACTGGAGTGGGTAGCCATTCCCTGCTCCAGGGGAGCTTCCGGACCCAGGGATTGAAGCCGGGTCTCCTGCATTGCAGGCAGATTCTTTCCCATCTGAGCCACCACAGAAGTCACAATTGGCCATTCTGTAGCTTCTGGAAGCTTTACAAACTGTTCTCACAACCATTCAATTAATTCAGTTGGATGATTAGTTAGGTAAAAAACACCTGGTAAGTAAATGCTAAAATCTCAGGATCATCATGATGCAAGAGACGAAAACTGAAAAGTAAAATTTGATCAACAAACTTCTTAAAACAAATGCTTTTAAGTGTCCAGGCTAGACTCCTAAAAATGTACCAAAGGTATAAACATTTTTTAATGTCCATTTTGAAACCATTTCAAACCTACAAAAGTTCCAGTGGTACTAGATAGCTAGCTCCTATTACCTATCTTCCCCAGATGTTGACGTCCTACATGACAATAGTACAATTGCCAAAGGCAGGAAATGAATATTTATAAAATGGTGTAACTTCAGACATTACTCAAGTTTCATCAGTTATCCCACTAAACCTTTTACCTTTTTGTGGAACCTGGCCAGTATCACACATCATATTTGTTATACTTTATTGGTCTCCTCTAATCTTGGACAGATCCTCCTTTTCATTTTCTTTTACAGCCTCAACACTTTCAAAAGGTATTAGCCAACTGTTCTTTGAAATGTCCCTCAATTTGGGTCTATCTTGTGTTTTCTCATGATTTAGAATTCAGGTTGTATCTTCTGGGCAGGAATATCACAGTGTACCAACCATATATCTCACACTGGTAGTATTAACTTTGCTTGATTGTGGTGGTGTGCCTGATTTTCCCACTAAGTGGTTACTGTTTTGTAAGGAAATCTTGTAAGGAAATTCTTGGCCCTAAGGTTAGCATCTGTGGATAGTTATTGCCTCCAGAATGACTGCTGTGACATTTGCCAAGTAGCAGTATTTTATTTCCATCCTCCCTTCTCCATTTATTTGTTGGGATTCTACTAAAAGAAGGATCTGTCCCTTTATTTACATCAAAGGGACCAGACATTTGCTTTTCTATGGTTATAAATAATTTTTAAGATTTTGGATGGACCTGTTAGATCACCTTCAGAAAGGCTGTGCAGATTCATATTTCCTCAGGTACTACACGAGTCTGTCACCTTTCTATACCCATACCAACAGGAATTATGTACAAATAAATTGTTTAAAAAGGATATCTCAGTTCAGTTCAGTTGCTCAGTTGTGTCCGACTCTTTACAACTCCATGGACTGCACCACACCAGGCTTCCCTGTCCACCACTTATATATCTTCACTGTTCATCTTCCATTTGTTCTTTTATATATAAGTGCACATTTTATTCTTGCCACCTATGTGTTTATAAGATCTTTTTGCACTGAAGATACTACTACAAATGGAATAATGTGCAACATATCTTCTCAATTTCCTTGTGTTTTCTTTGCTAATGGATGTTTTAGTTTTATATGGTCAAATATATTGATATACTCTTTTATTTGTGCTATTGTAGCAAGTTCTTTCCCAAATAAAAATACTCAACATGCTCTCTTAGATTTTTTTATTAAGTTCAAATTTTTATATGTATTTCTTATATTCTTCTGGATTATGTTCCACTAGGCTTTCCAACATAAACTTTTTTCTTTGTTTCAATACTTTCTCCCCAAGTTCAGGAATTCTTAAAGGCAGAATTTAAATCATTGGGGAAATATATTTAATCTTTAATAAATGATGCTGACCATCCTTTTGGGTGAAAAAATTCCCTCCTTCACACTATTTATAAAAATGGATTCCATACGGAAAAACATGTATTAGGAAAATATTTTTTATCAAGAAAATACAAACTCTATAAATCTAGTCAGCTGGGTAAATAATGGCAGATTATCTATTCCTGGAAAGTTTGCTAGCATTAGATAAAAGTGAAATAAATATGATTAAGATATCCTTCATCATATTGATACAATATTGCCTATATCAGATTAGTATAACTGATAGCATATACTATAAAATCTTTTTACTGTTCACAAGTTTCTCTAAGGTTTTGGTTACATTCAATTGTCCTTACCAGACAGCTATATCCCAAAGGAAGAATTTTATTTGAATAAAAAGGGCCCATAAGTTGAAATAAATAGCTGTATAAAATATATCTTTACAAAAATTTATGATTACTAATATAAATATCAATGTATATTACATGTAGGCATAATAGAAGATAATTAAAAGGTAACTGTAATGAAAATGGGGAAAAACACAAAACCAAATCAAGGACTCAGGTCTCTTTTTGTCAACACCACGCAAAAGTGCCCCAAATGCTCTATGTAATTAGCTGTAAACATCTCATTGCAAACCAAATATCCAGAGGGCTCCCTCTGCACATCAGGCATTACCGGATGTGGTATGCCCTGAAGCACTTGGCATGGACGCCCTTCTGGCACTTCTCGCAGCGCGTGTTGGTCTGTGAGTGGCACAGGGCACACCGGGTCCTCTTGTCCTGGTGGATGATCCAGTGCCCAATCATGTCGAAGCGGCTCTCAGTTTCCAGCCGCCTGCTTCTCCTCCCTTGGGATGATGTGTCTGCATTGCTCTCTAAGTACACACAGGCCACATATCTCCGGAAGGCCAGGAGGTCCACCTGGGCATCATGGCAACATATCCTATGCAGCTGCCAAGCATTGTTAAGAGCCGCATCAATAACATAACCAATGAAACTCGAGTACCACTTCATACCCCGGATCTTCACCTTGTACTTGGCGATGTTCTGGTCCATACGGCCGACACCCCCCCACCTTCTCCTGGTACAGTTTCAGCAGGGATGGCTGATGAACCTGGGTCTGCATCTTGGCTGCTCCTGAGTGATGGCTCGTCAGCCCCACCGGCTCTATGCCCACAGCATTGGAGCAGATGTTGACCACACTGCTATCATGCCAGCGGCACACAATGATCTCCTCACTCTCGTCAACTTTGTAATCAAACGAACCTCTCTTCATTTTCTTCAGTTCTTTGGGATCTTTAAGGGGACAACGCTCAGTTCTGTACTCACGAACAGTTCCTGTGGCCTTCACTCCTTTCTTCCTTAAAATGGACATCAATTTGACACTTGTAAAAACCTTGTCAAAAAATATGTGGTATGGCAGACAGCCACGTGTCTGAAGTGCGTCCACAAATTTCACTACCATACTGCCTCCCAGGTCCAGGCCCCTGTCTGGCTTAGTAAACAGTGTGCCCTGAGAGGGCTCAAACCACACCAGATAGCCCCTACTGGTCGTCCCACACCAGATCTTGTAGCCTAGCCGCACAGGCTTCCCTGCAGGTAGCTGCTTAGACCCCCGGTATCCAAAGTATTCACACGTGGATTCGCCAAAACTATAGAACTCTTCCAAGGGTGCATGTTTCCGGAAATTGTAGTTCATGCGTACAATGAGAGGCCTGACCTTGGCAAACCTATCACTTTCATCAAGCTCATTGTTATCTGCAAAATGCAGGTATGAGAAGATCAATTCAAATCTGTCCCTTCGAATTGCATCAGCCACAAGATGGTGATGTGAGTCAGGAGATGTTTCCCAAAACATCCTTCTCCTTGGATAAGATATATACCCACTTAAAATCAAAATGCCCAAGACACACTTCAATTCCTGGGCTGTGAGACCCAGGTTGACATTTTTCTGCCTAGCATAACGATTGGTTTCATTAACAATAAAATTAATTGTTCCTTCATCAAAAAACAGTTCAAAGAGACCTACAGGACTCAGTTCCTGGCTTTTGAGATCTTCCATATGAGGATCTGTTGCTGTCCAATTGCTGAAGTCTGGGCGGATATCTCTTTTGGTCCAAACACGTTGAGGTTCCACTACTGCCTTCTGCTTCTTCGTGGCTGGCTGCAGCTGCAAGTCATCCTCCTCCTCCTCCCCGCTGCCAGAGTCCTCAGGGACCACAAAAGCATGCAGCACGTTACCAGGCACATGGGTTCCTCGCTGGCCATCTTCATCACCTGAGTCTTCATCAGTGAAGTCCCCTGCAGCATTTTTGGGTGGTGCAATGAAGATCTCCTCCCTACTGTGGCCAGATTCCTCCTCTTCCAGAGCATTCAGAACCTCAAGTAACTTCACAGACTTCAGCTTTGAGCTGGTACTTCCCCCAGTAGAGAGGCCACTGCAATGACAGGAAACAGAATGAAGAGAGGCCATGCAGGAAAGCTAGTGCTTCAGCAGAAAACTCCACCAAATCACTGCTCAAGAGAGGGGCACTCCCACTGTAACAGCATCTCAGATCCAACACCACCAGGCAATGTGCCAGATAAGTCAATGTTCCAGACAAACACAGATTACTCTTCTAATCTGTGTTTTAATAAAGGGAGGCATTCTAAAGAGGTATTCCATACTTCCTTTCCTTCTTCAAGTCTCTGAATAGCGGATTCCCTCTAGTGATGAGTCCTGATGCCACTGTCATCACCTGGTTAACAGTAACTGCTGATGGGAAGGCTGGGCTGCTGAAGTGACCTCCACTGATGTCTCTTGACTCAGTGACCCAAGCAGCCCTGCTTCTGTGCTTCTGCCTTACCTCTCTCTTCCCTTGTTCTTACTCACTTGACAAATATAAGTTTCCTCACTTCCCAAATTCTCATTCTCCCTACCTGAACCTCTCATTACCCAAATTCAAGACCTAGCCAGATTCAGACAGATTTTCAGATGGCTCCCTCAACATCTGTATACTGCCTGCCAAATGGATTGGAAACATGGAAACCCCTGCTATTCTAATTCTGCCTGTCCATGTGGGAACCAAATACAAGAGATATTTGTATTTAGTGCTGCTCAGGGCCTACAGTAGGCACACTCCACTCCCCGACCTGCATATCACTTGTTTCCAAATGAAGGAAGCAAGTGACATATAACAAGCAAGTAGCTATACAGGATGGCATCAGGTAGTGATGAGAGCCATCCTGAATAAGGGACAGAAAATACAGCAAAGGAATAGGGCTGGGGGTGCTACTCAGACAGATGATGAGGGAAGGCTTACAGGGCAGACAGACTGGCAAGGTAAAGGAGTGAGCCTTGCAGACAGTTGGACACAGGGTATCCCAGATGGAGAGAACTGCAGGTACAGGCACAAAGCCCTGTGGCCGAAGGGACTGGACGTCTATGAAGAGCAAGGAGGTCAGTGACACTGCAGACCATAGTGAGGGGAGAAGAGTAGAGCAGAGGTAGCTAGGTCCAGGGCCAAGGCTCCACAGGGTTCTAGAGTCCTGATGAGGACTTCCAGGTTATCAGAGGAAGTCCCTAAGGGGTATGAAGCAGGACAGTGAGTGGTCAATACATCACTGTGGCTATGAGAATAGACTGGACTTGAGAAGGTGGGCACGCTGATGTCCTGTTTCCTGGCCACTGCATGAGAAAAGCCACACACTAGAGGGAGGATACAGACTTTACCATGAAGGCTATTTCCCTGCAGGCCTGCCCTATAGTTTTGGAGTTCAGGTTGCATTAGAGATTCACTCCAACCTCACTTCCAGGGCATTGGCTCCACCAGCCTCCATGCTAGAGGCTAGGGCACAAGACATCTGACCTCTGGGGAGATGAGGTACACCTCAAGCTCTCTGGGCCAGCCAGAAAGGGAGAGGAAACCTGAAGCTCTGCCTCTCCATAGACCTCAAATGAAGACATGTTCTCAAAGAGCATCAGCCCTTTTCATGTGTCCTCCAGCAACCCATGGTCTATAGCAGCAGATCCAGACCTGCCCAGCCATGGTCTTGGCTAATCTCACCACTCAAGCTGTTGTGCACCCACAGGCCCTCAAACACCTTCTCTGCCTGGCTGTTCACACCCCTATAGTGAGAAAGCCTGCAGGAACTGAGGCAGCCCCACACAGAACCCTCTTGTCTCTTGAAGGATGGGGAAAGCAAATCACATCTTTAGATCAAGTGTGGAACTAGAGCTACACAGCTGCATCCACACTCCCTTGTCTGCCTTGCCTTTTCTCCTGTCTTCCTTTCTCCCTCCTTGGTGCTTCATAGGCAACAAGTGCTTAGGGTGGTTGGCAGGACTGAGCTGAAAATGTTATAAACTTGGCCTTTCAAAAGCAAAGGGGTAAATACAGTTGGCCTTGAATAACACAGGTTTGAACTATGTAAACTAAGAGAAGACTCTTGAGAGTCTCTTGGACTGCACAGAGATCAAATCAGTCCATCCTAAAGGAATTCAGTCCTGTATATTCACTGGAAGGACTGATGCTGAAGCTAAAGCTCCAGTACTTTGGCCACCTGATGCGAAGAACTGACTCACTGGAAAAGACCCTGATGCTGGGAAAGACTGAGGGCAGGAGGAGAAGGGCATGACAGAGGTTGAGATGGATGGATGGTATCACTGACTCGGACATGAATTTGAGCAAGTTCCGGGAGTTGGTGATGGACAGGAGGCCTGGCGTGCTGCAAAGAATCAGATACAACTGAGAGACTGAACTGAACTGAACTATGTGAGTTCACTTATACATGGATTCTTTTTCAGTAAATATGTACTAGAGTACTACACGATCCTCAGTTGGAGCCAGCAGTGCAGAGGGCTCCATTATAAAGTTACACACAGATTTGTGAATGCACAGAGGTGAGCAACCCTAGTCCCCATGTGTTGAAGAGTCAACTGTACTCGCATAAAGCCTTTCATCAGACATTACTCCTACCTTGAAGATGAAGCCATGATATACTGGGAACACCAGGTTATCTTTACTTGCAGAGTCTAAGAATCTGTAAGAAAATGGAAGTCAGTTTTAAGAAATCATATGCAAGACAATAGGACCTTCTCTATCATATGAGGGAAAAAAACCTCCAGATTCACTACCAACCAGAGAGAACTGGATCAAGTACACACAGAAAATTATGTGTAGTTGACTGGCTAGTCAGAGGAGAAAAGAAGAAGTTCCTTCATCTCACACCTCACAACAAAATACATTCTGGGACAGGGTTTCCCATAGTCAGAACTATTGGCATTGTGTTTGTTGTAGGGGGCTTTCCTATGTATTGCGTGAAGTTTAACAGCATCCCAGGCCTCCATTTACTACATACCAGTAGAACAATTGTCCCACTGGTTGTGAAAAACAAAACGGTTTCTAGACATCACCAAGTGTTCCCTGATGGGAAGGACTGGAGGTAAAATCTCCCTTGATTGAAAACTACTGTCCTACATCAGTGCTGCCAATAGAGCTTGCCACAACAATAGAAATATTTTATATTAATGCTATCCAATACAGTAGGCATAAGACACATGTGAAGATTAAGCACTGGATATATGGCTAGTGTGACTGAGACAATGAATTTTTAATTTTATGTAATTTTTAGTAATTCTAATTTACATAGTCACATGTGGACTGTAGCTACTTTTTAGACAGTGAACTCCTAGATGTATTAAGCACTAATTTCAAAAAAAAAAAAAAAGGAAACTTTAAAACTTTTGAAGTATATTAATGACCACAGCATGAGGAAACCTTTCTTTTAGAAAACACAGAAACTCAAAGGAGGATGCACAATTTTAACTATATCAAACTTCCAACAAATCTGTAGTAGGTTGTTTTTGAACTGTGGTGGTGGAGAAGACTCTTGAGAGTCCGTTGGACTGCAAGGAGATCAAACCAGTCAATCCTAGAGGAAATCAACCTTGAATATTCACTGGAAGGACTGATGCTGAAGCTGAAGCTCCAGTTATTTGGCCACCTGATATGAAGAACTGTCTCACTGGAAAAAACCCTGATGCTGAGAAAGACTGAAGGCGGGAGAAGGGGACGACAGAGGACAAGATGGTTGGATGGCATCACCGACTCAATGGACATGAGTTTGAGCAAGCTCCGGGAGATGGTGAAGGACAGGGAAGCCTGGTGTGCTGCAGTCCATGGGGTCGCAAAGAGTCGGACATGACTCAGTGACTAAACTGACTGATCCCTAGAAGCCAGCACAGCCCCTGGCATGTAACAGGCACATAGTAAACACTTTCTGAACTGAACAACTTCTGCTGAAGAACAAATGGCCATATTACAGGGCATTCTTCTAATTCTATAGCAGGCTTTCACTTTCATCTTAACTTTTTGGCTTTAAGACAGCTATTTTACTAAAGTACTAAGGAACTCAATACTTTATTCACCCTAATAAAAATGCATTCCTAAAGATTCTCTAAAACTTTGCATAGGAAATGTCTAGCAATGGAGAGCCAACTGATACAGTGGACTCAAACAAGAACAGAAGGGATAGCTAGGCAGAAAGGGTAGGAAAAGCCATTTCTCTCTTTCAGTGGTCCTCTGGCTGTGCTCCTCAGTCCCTCCATCCCCTCCTGTATGGCCCTTCCATCCTTCTTGCCCTTCTTGACAGAACCACCAGAGGAACTGGACAAGAGTAAACAGTGCCTCTGCAGGCTAAGCAAATTCCCAACAGGAATGATTTCCAGAAAGAGGTTGTTTTTCTTCACTCCTTTAGCAAACATCAGAAGTGCCTACTAGACACCTAAGCATGTATAAAATCACTACTCTAACAAGGCTACCAAAAAGAAGAGGTAGGTGAGATTAAGATCTACAAAACAGGACTTGGTTAGATCTAATCAGGAAAGTCATAGAACTTCTTTCTAAGGAAAGGATAATTAGACCTCCCCTAGGAAAGAGACCCTCCAAAGAGTACAGATTCCCTGAGGAGGCAGAGAACAGCATCCCAAGCAGAAGAAACAGCAAATAAGCGGGAAAGCAAAGACAATTATGACAGGGTAGAGAACCCAAGGGAGAGGCTGTACAAAGAGACTGGATCAGCTATGCCATGTCTTGAAGACACTGTTTAAAGAGACTTATCTTTATCGTAAAGCAAAGGGAAATCAAAAAGGTTATAGGCAGAGCATGACACAGCGGGGTTTACATTTTAATAAGTTTATTCTGACTGTGGTATAGACAGCTGAGTGGGGGCACCAAAGCAGATGTAGGGAGCTAAGAGTGATCATCAGGATGGTGGGGCTTATGGCAAAAGTCGGCCAGTCCAAGTAGGATTCAAAAGTAAACCAACAAGTTTGGATCATTGAGGGAGAGGGAGAGGGCCAATCAGGGAGGCCTCCCAGAGTGAAGGCTTAGTGGCTAGGGTAGGGTGGTGCGATTCACAGAGGCCAGGAGCACAAGAACGGCATGAGATGTGGGTGATTTGGAGCTGTGTCTTGCACATATTGGGATGGAATGCTTTTGAGATAACCCAGAAAGGTACTGAAAGGCCACAGTCCCTCTGGGTCTGAGAAATGGCCTGGGCTAAAGTCATTAGTGAGTCAGTTTTCTGAGGATTTGTGGAAGCCCCAAAGCCACAAGAATCCCTGAAGCCACAGGTGATACCCAGGAGGAAGCCCACATTGAAAGAGAAGCTGGAAAAGGAGGACATCTTCAGAGATGTCTAAGAGATCTAAGGGCAGGAGGTTGACCTGAGAGAGAGAAAAACCAGGAGATGCTGAGCAGTCAAGGGCCAGATGTGTCAAGGAACAGGTGTGCAAAGCTGTGGCTCACAGCTGGACATCCTCAGCTGGACATTCCCAGAGGCTCAGCTGGACATTCTCAACTGGCTCTGGCACCCAGGAAGAAAAGGCTCTTAGATTTGAGAGCTGATATTCCTAGGGCCATTCTGAAGGATCTTGGAGGTGAGGGGACCTCTAGTGCTTAAAATATTAAATTTTCCAATGAGACAGGACAACTAAACGGAACTAAATCCTTACTTGGATCCTATACCACAAAAAGGAAATGGTTGAGAAGAGCAAAAATTCTGAACAAGGCCTATAGACCTCTGGTGCTCTGTTTCGCTAACTACTCTCTTAAGTAATATGTTAACATTTGGGGAACCCAGGTGACTCGAATGTAGGGATTTTTTGTATTAGTTTTCCAAATTTTCTCATTTTTAAAAGTTACTTAGAAAAAACATTTTTTAATAAGACATTTTATAAACGTAAATGCCTCAAAGTCAAGCCAGGTGCAAAAGGGCTCAAGAATGGCCTTTGTGAGATACGGGGGCCCTCCTCATACTCATCTCAATGCTAAACAAAAAAGGGGAAGAGAGGAAAACAAAGATACTATGCAACCCTTACGATCCCAGAAGCAGGCAGAAACTGTGGAAATGCCAAAAGTGCCCTTCACACAGCGTATCCCCACGCAGAACCCCCTCTCTCCCTAGAGGGCAAGGGGCCTCTAAGCCCGCCCGATCCCGCCGACCCCGCCCACAGATGTCCACCAGCTCCGCCCCCGGCGTCAGCCCGCCCCAGCCCCAGCTCCGCCCACAGTAGTCCTTCCCGCCCCAGCCCGGCCTTGCTCCGCCCCCCAATCCCGCCCAAGGGCCCTGGCCATTCCTCCCTTTAGCACATCCTGCGTTAGCGGGCCCCGGCTTCTCCCACAGCCCAGCCTAGCCCAAAGGCTCCCACCCCCACGCTCGCTCCGCCCCAGTTGACCCCCGCCCCGGTGCCGGCCCCGCCTTCCGCCCCGCAGGGGGACCCGCTCCCCCGCCCCCAACGGCTCTGAACTCGAAGCACCGAGGTCCGCTGTGCCTATACCAGTCACACCTACTCACCGTCCGCCCGCGGCAGCGAGGCCCAACGCCTGGGGCACCGTTGAGAAAAACATCGCTACGGTCCGCCGCTCCCACATCCAAGAGGGGTATAGTCGGCGGTGCGAGTGGAGCGACCTCGACCTGTGATGAACAGACTGGAGCCTCGTGGTTCGTGCCAGATACCACTCGTAGCGCGGAGCCTAGAGCGCCTCGGCGTTGCTGGCGTCGGCCGTCGCGGCAGCGCAACGTCCGGCAAGGGAGCCCTCCACTCGCCTTCGGCCCGCCTTCCGCTCCCCGCCCAAGACACAACCCTACCTAGGACACGCCCCCCGATCCCAGCAACCAACGAGACTTTGGGGCTTCCGCGGTGCTGAGGGGAAACCCGGAAGTGCCTCTGAAGCGGGGGCCAGGGCAGTGAAACATACTCGGCCCCTTTTGCGCCCTCCACTCGCCCGGTTCCTTTACTTGCTAGCCTAGGCACTTTCCTCTCTATTACTCACAAAGGCACGAAACCTTTTTCTCTCCAGGTGGGTGGTTCTCCAATATAATTAAACAACAGCTTCGCTTGGGAACATGATAGCAATGCATATTCTGGGGGCCCATCCCAGAAATACCTAATCAGAAATTCCCAGGCTCGGCCCAGTAATCTGGATAACCTGCTCAACTTTACACCTTGGACTTTTTAGTTTGGATAATTCTTAGTCGTGGAGGCCTGTCCTGTGTATTGCAGGTAGGATCACCAGATATAAATCAGGGTGCTCAGTTAAGCTCGAATTTCAGATAAATATATACCCTAAGATTAATAGATTGGCATGCTGCAGTCCATGGGACAGCAAAGAGTTGGACAAGACTGAACAATAAGATTAATCTAGCAGTTAAGTATTTCATCTGATGACGCTGTTGTTCAGTCCCTTGGTCCTGTCCAATTCTTTGTGACCCTAGGGACTGCATGCAGCATGCCAGGCTTCCCTTTCCTTCACCATCTCCCAGAGTTTGCTCAAGCTCATGTCCACTGAGTCGGTGATGCCATCCAACCATTTGATCCTCTGTCTCCCTCTTCTCCCCATGACCTCAATCTTTCCCAGCATCAGGGTTTTTTTCCAATTAGTTGGCTCTTCCCATTAGGTGCCAAAGTATGGGACTTTGAACTTCAGCATCAGTCCTTCCAATGAGTATTCAGGGATGATTTCCTTTAGGATTACTGGTTCAATCTCCTTGTTGCCCAAGGGACTCTCAAAAGTCTTCTCTAGCACCACAGTTCAAAAGCATCAATTCTTCAGCACCCAGCCTTTGTGGTCCAAATTTCACATCTGTACTTGACTACTGGAAAAACCATAGCCTTGAATATGTGGACATTTATCAGCAAAGTGATATCTCTGCTTTTTAATGGTAGGTTTGTCAAGCTTTTCTTCCACGAAGCAAGCATCTTCTAATTTCATAACTGCAGTTACCATTCACAGTAATTTTGGAGTCCAAGAAAATTAAGTCTCTCACTGTTTCCATTTTTTCACCATCTGTTTGCCATGAAGTGATGGGACCAAAATGCCATGATCTTAGTGTTTTGAATTTGGAGTTTTAAGCCAGCTTTTTCACTCTCCTCTTTCATCAAGTGGCTCTTTAGTTCCTCTTCACTTTCTGCATAAGGGTGGTATCATCTGTATATCTGAGGTTATTGATATTTCTCCTGCAAGCTTGATTCCAGCTTGTGATTTATCCAGCCCAGTGTTTTGCATGATATACTCTGCATATAAGTTAAATAAGCAGGGTGACAATGTACAGTCTTGACATATTCCTTTCCCAGTTTTGAACCAGTCCATTATTTCATGTCTGGTTCTAACTGTTACCTCTTGACCAACATACAGGTTTCTCAGGAGAAAGGTAAGGTGGTCTGATATTTCCATCTCTTTAAGGATTTTCCAGTTTGTTGTAATCTAGACAGTCAAAGGCTTTCTCATAGTCAGTGAAGCAGAAGTAGGTATTTTTCTGGAATTCTCTTGCTTTTCCTGTGACCCAACGGATGTTGGCAATTTGATTTTTGGTTCCTCTGACTTTTTAAAATCCAGCTTGTGCATCTTGAAGTTATTGATTCAAGTACTGTTGAAGCCTAGCTTGAAGGATTTTGAACATTACCTTCCTAGCATGTGAAATGAGCACAGTTGTGCAGTAGTTTGAACATTCTTTGGCATTGTTCTTTGAGATTGGAATGAAAGCTGACTTTTTCCTGTGGCCACTACTGAGTTTTCCAAATTTGCTGGCATATTGAGTGCAGCCTTTTATAATGTTCATGGAGTTTTTGTGGCAAGAATATTGGAGTGGCTTGCCATTCCCTCCTCCAGGAGATCAAACCAGTCAATCCTAAGGGAAATCAACCCTGAATATTCATTGGAAGGACTGATGCTAAAGCTGAATCTCCAATACTTTGGCCACCTGATGTGAAGAGCCAACTCACCGGAAAAGACCCTGATGCTGGGAAAGACTGAAGGCAAAAGGAGAAGAGGGCAGCAGATGGTTGGATGGCATCAGTGATTCAATGGACATGAACTTAGTGAACTCCGGGAAATGGTAAGGGATAGGGAGGCCTGGTGTGCTGCAGTCCATGAGGGCACAAAGAATCAGACACAACTTAGCGACTGAACAACAACAATGAGTGAAGCACTTTAACAGAATCATCTTTTAGGATTTGAAATAGCTCAGCTGGAATTCCATCACCTACGTTAGCTTTGTTCATAGTAATGCTTCCTAAGGCTCACTTGACTTCACACTCCAGGATACCTGGTTCTATGGGAGTGACCACACCATCATGGTTATCCAGGTCATTAAGACCTTTTTGCTGATTCTACCTAGGATTTTAAGCATCCCTTGGCTGTATCCACTAGGGGCCAGTAGCGAACCACACCCCCTGTTCCACCAGTTATGATAACATCATCTACAAACTGGCACTTGCCATGGGTGCTTTCCATCTATTTCTACAAGGATTAAGTCATGTGCTGCTGCAGCTGCTGACCTTCAACACCCCCTGAAGGAGTTGAGGCTTGAGAGAAGAAATGAGGCGCTCGGTGCTCAGAGAAAAACTGGCAGGACAGGTTCTTCAGATAGTTAGGTATTCTCAGGAGCTGATTTTATGAGCCCAATGCTCATATCATCTCATATCTAGAAAAGCAGCAAAATCCTTCATGGTGATGACTGTTTCTTATGACTAGCAGAAGCTTCACGAGGCTAGTAGAAACCTTTTGGAAAATATGTGCTTGATTGCAGGTATGCTCCCCATTACTAAAATCACATATATACTGACATTTCCCCTTGCCTTTGTGGAGCAGTTTCTCAGAGGTATCTGAGGTGCGGTCTCCTGACCTGCAGTCCTCATTTTTGCCCCAAATAAAATTTAACTCATAACTCTCAACATTGTGCCTTTTTTTTTTTTTTTTAGTTGACAACAACTAAAATTGTCTGCAGGTACTCTGAAGAGGGTGGTGGGCAAAGTCCCCTTTCCACCCAGGATTACCCCCATCTCCTTCCTATACACACACTTTGAGACTCAGCTCCATAACGTATATATGGGTGTATTTTACAGTAAAAGGTGTCTTGACTTCCAAGGGATTTTCTAAACACAAAAATCCTTGGGACCAAATCGTACTAAATTTTCAAGAAGAGGGCCAAGTAGTGAAGATTCTGTATTGGCTTCTCTAAGTTGGCTTTTCTCCATGAGGGTTTTGGTTAGTGTAAAGTGTAAACCACCTAGGTCAGGAAAATAAGTCATCATCCTCATTTGTGAGATTCTGGAGCCAAGGGCACACTCAAGTTTGTCATTGTTTATTCCACAAATCTGTATTGATGGCCTGCAAACAGGATACAGCAGAGAACAGAAAAGTTCTTATTCTCATTGGAGTCTCTTTTTAATAAAAGGCACTCAAGAAACAAATCGTGTCAAAGGTGATAGGTGCTGTGAAGAAAAAGGAAGTGAGTTAAGTGGGTAGATGAGTTCTGGAGGGTGGGGTGCTATTTTAGGTAACATAAGTGCAGTGTTTCCTATCTTCCTTTGTTCCCCATGTCTACATCTCATTCATTCACATACTAGGCGAGATCTGTTGCAGTAAAAACAAGAAATGAGTGAATGGCCTTTGGCACATACCAGTCAAACAGGCCTGCAGGAGTTAAACAGTCTTTGTTGTTCTTTAGCTGTTGCTACTCGGAGAAGGCAATGGTAACCCACTCCAGTACTCTTGCCTGGAAACTCCCAGGGGCGGTAGGGTGCAGTCCATGGGGTCACTGAGGGTCGGACACGATTGAGTGACTTCACTTTCACTTTTCACTTTCATGCACTGGAGGAGGAAATGGCAACCCACTCCAGTATTCTTGCCTGGAGAGTCCCAGGGACGAGGGAGCCTGGTGGGCTGCCGTCTGTGGGGTCGCACAGAGTCAGACACGACTGAAGTGACTTAGCAGCAGCAGCAGCTGTTGATACCAGCAAACACTTGTAGCTGAACTTGTCCTTCACAAAGCTAATCACTCTCTGACTGATACATAGATTATACTCTGCACCTGGCATTCTTTGCCCCCTACACTCTTGTAGCATTCTGCATTTCAAAAAGAAGGTCATGGGCTAATAACTGAAGGGTCACTAGACCCAGTTGCTGAGTTGCCTGATGGCAGCTGTTGCAATTTTGAGACTACAGAAGAAAAAAAAAAAAAAAGGCAAGACCTTTAAGAGGATATAAAACTTCTCCCTATTCCTGAGCAAGGGGGGCACAGTTCTTGAGGAGCTAGCCATCTGTGTTTCCCTTTGCCTGGCAAAAATGATAAAGCTACTCTTTTCTGTTTGCCCCAAACTCTGTCTCCATATTTCTATTTAGCATTGGCAGACAGGGAGCCAAGATTTTGACAACACAGCTACTGAATGCCCATTCTGTGACAGTCACTGCTTACATTCCAGTGAGAGAAACAGACAATAAACAAACTAGTAAAATATGTGAGATTTATTATAAGTAGAAAGTTCTATGGAGAAAATAAAATCAGAAAAGGGGGATGTATCCTGTTTTAAATAGTGTGGTCATGGAAAGTATCCCTGAAAAAAATTATATTTGAGGGAAAAGCCAAAAGATATGAAGAATAAGCCATGCAGAATTCAAGCAGGGAAATACTTGAGATGGGGAGAATAGCATGTTCAAAGACCCTGAGGTGGGATGAACCCCAACACTTTGGAGGAATGGAATAGCTGCAGCTGAGTAAAGAAGGGTAATCAAAACAATGAAGTTGGAGAGATGATAAGTTATATGCCAGATATGTGGCCAGCCTCGGCATGCATTTAGGGTTCTAATGGAGGCAGAATGCAGTCTGATGAAGCTTTTATAAGTGCCCCTCTGAGGTGAAGCAAGAGCAAAGAACCAGACAGGAGACTATTGCAGTGGTTCAGACCAGGGATGGTAGCGACTTGGAAAGTGCGAATGGTGGAGCCAGAGAGAAATGTAGCATTCTGAAAGTATTTTGCAAGTAGAGTCAAGATTTGCTTATAGATTGCATGAGAACATGAGAGTAAGGAGTCAGGGAACACTCAAGGTTTGGGGCCTTCACAAGTGGAAGAATAGGGTTATCATTGACTGAGAAGAGCAAGATGTCAGAAGGAGCAGGTTTGGTGGGAGATGAGGAGTTTGGTTTTAGATACATAATCCTCAACATTCAAAAAAATAAGATCATGGCATCCAGTCCCATGACTTCATGGCAAGTAGGTGGGGAAAAAAATAAAAACAGTGACAGACTTAATTTTCATGGGCTCCAAAATCACTGCGAACAGTGACTGCAGCCATGAAATTAAAAGACGCTTGCTCCTTGGTAGGAAAGACATGACAAACCTAGACACGTATTAAAAACCAAAGACATCACTTTGCTGACAAAGGTCTGCATACTCAAAGCTATGGTTTTTCCCAGTAGTCATGTACACATTGAGGTTTGGCCCATAAAGAAGGCTGAGTGCCAAAGAATTAATGCTTTTGAACTGTGGTGCTGGAGAAGACTCTTGAGAGTCCCTTGGACAGCAAGGAGATCAAACCAGTCAATCCTAAAGGAAATCAACTCTGAGTATTCATTGGAAGGACTGATGCTGAAGTTGAAGCTCTGATACTTTCGCCACCTGATGGGAAGAGCCAACTAATTGGAAAAGACCCTGATGCTGGGAAAGATTGAGACCAGGAGGAGAAGGGGGAGGCAGAGGATGAAATAACTGGATGGTATCACTGACTCAATGGACTTGAGTTTGAGCAAATTCTGTAAGATAGTGAAGGACAGGGAAGCCTGGCGTGCTACAGTCCACGGGTTGCAAAAATCAGACATGACTGAGCGACTGAACAACAACAGCATAATCCTCATTCTCTTGGGACCTTGCTTCACAAGTTAGTGGGGGTGACTGACCGGCTTTCTTTTCTAGATGGAGAAATACTTACTCGACTCATACCCACCTTTGTCTTAATTGATGGTTAGGATCCTGAGCTAAGTCATATTCTCCTGCATAAATGCTCAGTAAAAACTGAAATTTTGCCTGGATGACTGGTTTGTTACACTCAGAATTTAGCTTCCTCATAGAAATAATGAAAATATTCATAATCCCTGGCTGATTCATAGAGTTTAACCTAGGAAGAATTACACAGAACCATCCCCCTCCATTCTAGATCCCCAATTCTTTCCTCTTCAGATAACAGAAGGGGTGTGAGAAAGGATTTCACTATTCACACAGCAGTACATGTGCTGGCAACTGTGGCTCTTCATTCACAAATCACCTCAAATAGAGGATGGAGGACTCTGAGAATAAGAGGCCAACACTCTTCCAGAAGAAACCTACATACAAACCACTAGAAATATCAGATCCCTATTGTGGGATATTAGGATCATAGAGATTTGGGGAGGGGGTCTAAGATACAGGGAGAAATAAGCATAGATCAAAATGGAGAGGAAAATAATCATGAAAAGATGGACTGAGATGGAAAGAGAAGGAAGAGGAGAATGATGGGAAAGTGCCAGGGTCCTCCAAGTGAGCCCATCTAGTAACTCAGGTGCTCTCTCCTTGACTGATGTTACCTTAAAACAATAAAACAAGCAATTATTTTACCAGCAAAAGTGAGTTTATTGGGGGCGCAAAGAACTGCAATTATGGTGAACCACATGCAAGTGCAATAAAAGGAGAAGAAACCTTTTATAGGAAAAAAGATGTTGGGATGGGCTGTTACAATAAGTCCACTGAAGTATAGTGACTTTTCATTGGCTGAGTTGTGACAATGTCACATTGGTTGTGCTGTTGCCAAACAAGGAGCAAAACATCTTTCTTCCTCATTCTGGCACTGGGTAAAGTGGGGTCATTTCCAGCCAGAGATGCAAAGCAGGTGTCTTCCTATTGAGATTTGTATTGACATGGAGTGGTATGTGTGTGAAGCTTCCTATTCTGGCCTCCCAACTCTAATATAGTTCCATTTTATTAAGTTTGACACTCAGCTGTCTTCTCAGAGTACAGTGAACGAATTTTTAAAAATAAACATTTATTTGCTAGCGGTACTGGAGGTCTTAACCAGCACTGTAGTATATAGATTGATGCTCCCTCAAAAGCTGTATCCACCCAGAACCTCAGAATATGATCTTATTTGGGATAAGAGTCTTTGCAGATATGATAAAAGTGAAGTGAAATCATCATGGATTATGGTGAGCCTTAAATCCAATGATGAATGTCCTTGGTGTTTTTTGGCTTGCGGCTGCATCAATTCAATCTCTGCCTCTTCAACATGTGTCTATGTGTGCCTTCTGCTTTTCTGTCTTCTATAAGGACATCCATCATCTCACTTTTGTGTTTTAAGCTGTTGCTCATAGTATTCTGGCAAAACAAACAAAAAACGTGTTTTGTTAGTTGTTTAGGCTTAAGGCTCAGCATCAAGGGAACATTTCATGCAAAGATGGGCTCGAGAAAGGACAGAAATGGTCTGGACCTAACAGAAGCTGAAGATATTAAGAAGAGGTGGCAAGAATACATGGAAGAACTGTACAAAAAGATCTTCACAACCCAGATAATCATGATGATGTGATCACTCATCTAGAGCCAGACATCCTGGAATGTGAAGTCAAGTGGGCCTTAGAAAGCATCACTACGAACAAAGCTAGTGGAGGTGATGGAATTCCAGTAGAGCTGTTTCAAATCCTGAAAGATGATGCTGTGAAAGTGCTGCACTCAATATGCCAGCAAATTTGGAAAACTCAGCAGTGGCCACAGGACTGGAAAAGGTCAGTTTTCATTCCAATCCCAAAGAAAGGCAATGCCAAAGAATGCTCAAACTACCGCACAATTGCACTCATCTCACATGCTGGTAAAGTAATGCTCAAAATTCTCCAAGCCAGGCTTCAGCAATACGTGAACCGTGAACTTCCTGATGTTCAAGCTGGTTTTAGAAAAGGCAGAGGAACCAGAGATCACATTGCCAACATCCGCTGGATCATAGAAAAAGCAAGAGAGTTCCAGAAAAACATCTATTTCTGCTTTATTGACTATGCCAAAGCCTTTGACTGTGTGGATCACAATAAACTTTGGAAAATTCTGAAAGAGATGGGTATACCAGACCACCTAATCTGCCTCTTGAGAAATCTGTATGGAGGTCAGGAAGCAACAGTTAGAACTGGACATGGAACAACAGACTGGTTCCAAATAGGAAAAGGAGTATGTCAAGGCTGTATATTGTCACCCTGCTTATTTAACTTATATGCAGAGTACATCATGAGAAACCCTGGGCTGGAAGAAACACAAGCTGGAATCAAGATTGTCAGGAGAAATATCAGTAACCTCAGATACGCAGATGATACCACCCTTATGGCAGAAAGTGAAGAGGAGCTAAAGGGCCTCTTGATGAAGGTGAAAGAGGAGAGTGAAAAAGTTGGCTTAAAGCTCAACATTCAGAAAACGAAGATCATGGCATCCGGTCCCATCACTTCATGGGAAATAGATGGGGAAACAGTGGAAACAGTGTCAGACTTTATTTTTTGGGCTCCAAAATCACTGCAGATGGTGACTGCAGCCATGAAATAAGAAGATGCTTACTCCTTGGAAGAAAAGTTATGACCAACCTAGATAGCATATTCAAAAGCAGAGATGTTACTTTTCCAACAAAGATCCATCTAGTCAAGGCTATGGTTTTTCCTGTGGTCATGTATGGGGATGTGAGAGTTGGACTGTGAAGAAGGCTGAGCACTGAAGAATTGATGCTTTTGAACTGTGGTGTTGGAGAAGACTCTTGAGAGTCCCTTGGACTGCAAGGAGATCCAACCAGTCCATTCTGAAGGAGATCAACCCTGAGTGTTCTTTGGAAGGAATGATGCTAAAGCTGAAACTTCAGTACTTTGGCCACCTCATGCAAAGAGTTGACTCACTGGAAAAGACTCTGATGCTGGGAGGGGTTGGGGGCAGGAGGAGAATGGGACGACCGAGGATGAGATGGCTGGATGGCATCATGGACTCGATGGATGTGAGTCTGAGTGAACTCCGAGAGATGGTGATGAACAGGGAGGCCTGGCGTGTTGCGATTCATGGGGTCGCAAAGAGTCAGACACGACTGAGTGACTGAACTGAACTGACTGAACTGAACTGAAGACTCAGCATGGTGGAATCTTGGTTTTCATGTATTTTAAAATGTTAAAATCACTTTTGTAGATTATTTTTATTTTAGCTAGAGCTTTTTGATGGCTTTGGTTAAAGTTTAGCTTTCTTATTTCTCTTAAATACTGTTTGTGCTAAATTTTGTTGAGTTAGCATATGCTCACAGCGACTGGTATGAAATTTATCAACCTTTATATATGCTTCTGAGTATAACTCAGTCAAACTTTCATTTATTGCAGAATTTTTATTATTGCTGTGTCCCATGAAAGTGAATTGAGCAAGGAGTAATGAGCTACTAAAACGCTACACAGACAGTGTGCTCAGTGCTTGCTCCTTTCAGCTTTTTATAATGTAGAGAGAATTCTGAGAGCATTCGCATCCAGAGAGCATTTGTCACCTAGGGAGCATATTGTTAATGTTACATGTGAATGCTAGCACATGTAACTTTGTCAAAAATTAATTACAGAGGTTTGAAGAGCCATGTAGACATTTTCAGTGCCTTGCTTGGAATTAAGTACATTAAAAGTGAAGTGAAGTCGCTCAGTTGTGCCCGACTCTTTGCAACCCCAGGGACAGTAGCCTGCACCAAGCTCCTCCATCCATGAGATTTTCGAGGCAAGAGTACTGGAGTGGGTTGCCATTTCCTTCTCCAAGGAATCTTCCCAACTCAGGGACTGAACCCAGGTCTCTCGCATTGTAGACAGATACTTTACCGTCTGAGTCACCAGCGAAGTTTCTAGATGACCTAAATTTATCCCTTCCTCCATCTGTTTTACCCTGTACTAACCAAGACCTATCACACATTAACAATATTTAAAATTTGAATTGGAGACTAAACAATATGCCACTAAATAACAAAGAGGTCACTTAAGAAATCAAAGAGAAAACAAAAATACCTAGAAACAAAAGACAATGAAAACACAACCCAAAACCTATGAGATACAGCAAAAGCAGTGCTAAGAGGGAAGTTAATGGCAATACAATCCTTCCTCAAGAAAGATGAAAAAGTCTCAAACAACCTAGCCTTACACCTAAAGCAATTAGAGAAAGAACAACAACCCACTCCCCCCAAAATCCTCAAAGTTAGTAGAAGAAAAGAAATTATATCAGAGCAGAAATAAATGAAGGAGGAATGAAGAAAACAATAGCAAAGAGCAATAAAACTACAAGCTGCTTCTTTGAGAAGATAAACAAAATAGATTAACCATTGTTTTAAACCACTTCAGTTGTGTCTGACTCTTTGCTACCCTATGGACTGTAGCCTGTCAGGCTCTTTTGTCCATGGGATTCTCCAGGCAAGAACCCTGGAATGAGTTGCCATGCCCTTCTCCAGGGGATCTTCCCAACCCAGGGATGGAATCCATGTCTCTTAACATCTCCTGCATTGGCAGGTGGGCTCTTTACCACTAGTGCCACACTAGCCAGACTCATTCAGAAAAAAAAGTGAGAAGGCTCAAATCAGTAAAATTAGAAATGAAGAAAGGAAAAATTACAATTGACACCATAGAAATACAAAGGATCATAAGAGACTATTACAAGCAACTATATGCCAATAAAATGGACAACCTCAAAGAAATGGACAAATGTTTAGAAAAGTACAACCTTCCAAGTCTGAACCAGGAAGCAATAGAAAATATGAATAGTCATTCATAAGCACTGAAATTGAAACTGTAATAAAAAAATCTTTTAACAAACAAAAGCTCAGGGCCGGATGGCTTCACAGGTGAATTCTATCAAGCATTTAGATAAGAGTTAACACTTATCCTTCTCAAACTCTTCCAAAAATTGCAGAGGGAGGAATATCCTCAAACTCATTCTATGAGGCCACCATCACTCTGATGTCAAAACTAGACATAATATTACACAAAAAAAAAAATTACAGTCCAATATCACTTAAGAACATAAACGCAAAAATCCTTGACGGAAAACTAGCAAATAGAATCCAATAATACATTAAAAGGATCATACACTACATTCAAATGAGGTTTACACCAGGGGTGCAAAGTGTATATATGCAAATCAATCAATGTGATGCACCATATTAACAAATGAAAAATGTTGCAAAAATTGGGGATGAAAAGGAGGAAAAACCTACATAATAGAATTAGAAAAATCAGCCCTTTAAACCAGAATTCTTTCTAAAATGTAAATTTTTAAATTGTCTTTAATTGAGAAATAGGATGTTTTAAAGAAAAAAATTTAAAATTTATTATCTTATAAGCAAATTTCAAATAAATCTGTTGCAGCTCATTTATAAATGAGCTTCAGGGGGCTGATGATTTTTTTAGGGTGCTTGTAAAAATGCCGTAAGACATATTTAAGGAGGAAAAGGAACATGAGGAATTAAACTATCTTTATTTAAAAGTGATCACTGAGTTTATTTCATATGTATGCATATACATCTACACGTGTATGTGTGGGATAAATTTTTACACATTAAAATTATAATGTCTGCCAAGCGTGAACTAAATAACACTTTACAGTTGATGATGTTGATAAATAACATTCAGTTATAGCTCAGCTACCTGAGCTTAAGTGTCAAGGCCTCATTAGCCATGAGAAGAATCACAGGCTACTCAACAATTAAGTATGCCACATGCATGACATCACAGCTCTATGGGACCACTAGCAGGTTAGTCATCTGTTCGTCAAGGTGTCTTATTTAGGGGAATGCATGAAGTTTTTAGACAAGATGGCTCTGAAGAAAGAATCAGATGCCAAGTATAGAGTCAAGCTAGAATCTCTTGCTATTAATAGGCCCAGGGCAACGAAAGTGGCATTAACCAAGAGGCTGCTGTTTCCCCAAACTTGCTTGTTAAGGGATGATATTGACTGATATGATATGACATGATATGATATACATGCTGATGATATTGACTGATATGATATGACATGATATGATATACATGCTGATGAGAATTGAACTGATGGAATGCACTCTGTATGATTAAGGAGTTAATGTCCTATGTAAAATTTAAAATTACTATTGGTAAAGAATATCCATGGAGATGATAAATATATGCACAATTAAACATAATATGTATTATGTAACACCAAGAATACAATGTACATGCTTATGGTGATATTATATTTATATAGTATTAATTCCATGATACTTATGTATGACAACATATAGTATATACTATACAAAATTAAACATACATAGCATTAATAGAAATATTAGTGGGGAAAAACATGGAAACTTAGCATACAGAGGAATATGTCATTCTTTTTCATGTCTTCTATATAGACATAGCACATAAAATGGATTTCAATGAATACAAAGAATTCATTTCTTTGTTTTTTAAATATATGCCCTTATATTTAAAAAATATTTATCTGAATTAAATACAGAGTCCGAATATCCACATATAATGCCCTTCCCTTCATTTAAACACTTGAAGGAGACATGGTCTCTAACTGCCACGCTGACAATAGACAAGTAGGGGCCAGCAGATGCAAGGAGAGAAGCTGGGAGGCTACAGAGAAATCCAGATAGAAGCTGGTGGTTGCGACCAGGATGGGAGCAGGGAAAGTGCTGAGAAGCTGAAAGTAGAACCGATGGAATCTGCTGATGTGACTGGGAGAGGAGTCCACAACAACCCCCAGGATTTTGTCTCGAGCCCTGGAAGTGTGGGGATATTTTTATTTAAACTGGGAAGATAGCAAGTTTGGGCTGGGCTGGACAGAAATTAGCAGATCAATTTGACCCATGTGAGGTGCTTATTAGATATCCCAATAGACTCATGTAGAGGCTCCTGGCTAGACAGATAGACCGGGGTAGGCAGAATACAAATGGTATTGAAACTGACCAGCCTCAAGGAAAGTACAAGCCATGAGGGTAAGTGGATTGGATTGCAGGGTATGAGTGGCGCTCCTTCCAGGCCACCTGTCCTCCCAATCAGGGAGGCTGAGCTGAGTGAACTTCAATATCTCAGTGGCCTCAGTGCCTACCTGTGCATGCAGGCCAGATCTCAGCCGCCAACCTGGAAAGAACAGGATTCTGGTCTCTCTGACATGGCATGGGAGCCCAGACAACTCAGACAAATCTCAAAGAAGGAGCTTAGGGTTCTATATTCAATTCAAGTTTCTGTTATGTGAAGATAAAACAGAAACAGGGTTGAACTCTTCCTGAAACACACTCATCTGCTCATAGTCTGGCAACAACCACTGAGTCACTCACAAATCATTTTTATTAGAATAAGGCCCCTGAACGTGGACCTCCCCAACAGAAGCCAGGCCCCCACAGGCTATAGTTCCCAAATCTCTGAGTTTGCTCATTTCCCTGTAATTTAGCTCCTTCCACCCCACCCCAAAAGGGATATCAGAAAGTCACATTTCCAATTAAATGAGGGAACTGATTAACAGGGTTCTGAATAAAGCAAGGGTTGACTTTGTTTTTCCTGGTCCACCAAAGACAGACAAGAGTCTTTCTCCACCCTCATACCTATGTTGCTGCTTCTCCTTCAGCAGCTTTCTCAGGGTCAGAGTCCATCAGACACAACATCTTCAAAGGCAGTCTTGCCACAGATTCGCTGCCTTGAGCAGCAGACCCCTCGCTGCTCACATCCTCCCCTTTATATTTTATACCCAATTGTGTGTTCAGTTGGGCTGGCGATATGGCCTCTGCATGTATAGGGGCCACTCATATCAAAAAGAACTAACACTGCAGGGTTGGGACTAGTCTCCATGAAGTCAGAGCAAAACTAGATAGCAGCCACAGTCACACCCCACTGGCTGCTTTCTGTTTAAATTCCCCACCAACAGCTTGTTGTTGGGGATCCCCAAGACGATTCTCAGCTTCAATAGAAGGATTCACAGAACTGAGAAAATCTTTTATATTAATTGCTATGGTTTATTACAGTGGAAGGATACAGAGTAAAATAAGTAACAGGGTCCAGGATCCCCCAAAATATACAGGGGCCAGAAAAGACCAGGAGCATGCTTCCAAGTGTTCTCTCCTGGTGGAGTCATACAAACAATGCTTAGTTTTCCAGTGATGACAACACAAAATACTATCATCCAGAAAAGCTCACCTGAGCCTCGGTGTTCAGAGTTTTATGGAAGTTTTTAAGGTTAACCTTAGTCTCCAGCCCTTGCAGAGGTCAAGTTGACACTGCATGGCCCAAGGTGCCCAATATAACTCAAGTTATTGTTGTAGACTATATGAGGTGGCCCAAGCCCCAGGCAAACAAAGACTCTCTTATCAGACAAGTTATTCCAAGTTCTTATAAGTTACCTCCCAAGAGCCAGGCAAAGCCTTCTTTGGAATGTGCAAGGTTTGGAAGCTCCAGACCTCTTTAGTCTTTACTGCCTAGACCTCATAACGGGCTTAGAAACTTTCATTTCATTGGCTATTTCCTAGAAAAGAAGAAATTAGCTGTAAAGACTTTGGCTACAAGGGGTTGGACTTTTCTTCAAAACATATTTTAAATGTATCTTTGATGATTTTCTTGTGACTTTCCAACAAAACACATAATTCTTATTAAGCAAAAGTAATTATGGGGCCTTCCTGGTGGACCAGTGGTTAAGAATCCAATGCAGGGCACACGGGTCTAGGAAGATTCCACATGCCTCAAGGCAATTAAGCCCATGCGCTGCAAATGCTGAACCTGCAACTAGAGAAAGCCTACACACAGCAGCAAAGATGCAGAGCAGCCAAAATATATAATTAATATTTTAAAAAGAATAAGTTACTGAATCAAGATCTTCAAAATTTACATGAGGAAACTCAAAAAGTTTACCCCATATTCTACTCTCATAATTACAGAGTTTCCCAGCAATATATGTAACACAGCCAATCCACATAGTCCTTACCCTCTGGGTTTCCCTGGTATCTGGCTCCAAGGTCGACACCTAGAAGAAAGTACAGTGTGAGCATCTCTCAGGCTAGTGGGTTGCAGGCAGGGATTCCCTGTCCTTCAGAGAACCATTAATGTCCAACATTTTGAAAAATGAAATGGAAGACAAGATGAAATTCAAGCATCACCCTGGTGGAGGCAGATTCTGTATACCTTCTATTTCAGTTATGTTAACTGTAAGTATGAGTATTTATGTGTGTGGCTGTGTAAGTATAGGAGAGTGGTGTGTGTACATGAGTGGGCTGGGTCCTTTCTTTACGTATATTACTCCTATGGCCCTTTGGCTGGTTGGAAACAGCATGGTTAAGTGGTGAAGGATAAGAGTCAAGGGCCCAGAGGCCTGGCCTTGAGTCCCAGCCCTGCATCTTAGGGATTTCGTGACTCTGGGTAATTTTCTTGATCTCACTGAGTTTCAATTTCTTAAAAAAAAAAAAAGTAACTACCTCAAGGTTATCATAAGGACTGAATAAAAAAATTAAATGTAAAGCATCTAGTACCATGCCTGGCTCAATAAGCACTATTTATTTTATTTTCATCATTCTTATTACTGTTGCTATTATTATAGATCATGGTCAAACATGAGAAACAGTGTCTGAGAAATAGTAATCTAGAGGATAGGATTGACAAAGCCAAAGTCAGTGCCTTCCATCATGCCAGCCCGATTTTTTAACACCTGAAGAAGGGTGTTAAAAGAAGGGTGTTTTTAACACCTGAGGGATAGACATTCACTTTAGGCTTAAGTTTCCCTGTGGGCAGTGAGTGGACAGACTTACTTCCCAAAGCAATGGCTGGACACTTGCCCAGGCTGGAATATTCTGCTCTTTTTAACACATGTTCCTCTCACCACCTCTTAACCTAAAACCTGTCTTTGCTAATCAAGTTTAACATCATCAGTAACAAGACAGACTGACATCAGGTATCCTCTAATACAATGCTTTGGGAAGGATACAACATCCTTTCTGTGTCACTTGACCAGAATGCAAATCCTCCTTTAACAATGAGTAAAAAGCAAAAAAAAAATCAAACCAATCTGAGAGCCATTCACAGACTTAGAGAATAAACTTATGGTTGCCAGGAGGAAGGGATAGCTAACAAGTTTGGGATGGACATGCACACTGCTGTATTCAAAATGGATAACAAACAAGGACTTACTGTATAGCACATAGACGTCTGCTCAGTGTTATGTGACAGCCTGGATGGGAGAATGATTTGGGGGAGAATGGATACACATATATATATGGCTGAGTCCATTCGCTGTTCACCGGAAACAATTATAATGTTGTTAACTGGCTATACAAAATTTTTTTAAAAAATCACGGTATCCTTGATTGGGCACAACACCAAAAAATGCAATACAAGATACTGTTTGGACATTAGGGAAGAAGCTCGTGAAATGTAAGCAAAGCCTGTAGTTAACTTCCTGCTTTTGATAACTACTATGGTTAGCATTAGGAGAACCTGACTGAAAGGGATTCTCTTTTACTATTTTTGTAACTTCTCTGTAAGTTTAAAACTTTTTCTAAATAAATAGCAGATGTGTCTATATTGACACACACATATATGTATGTATGCATATAAACATATATATGCATATATGATCCACATTGAGTGAGTTGGCTGCCAGCAAGCCACAGGGTTTTACCCTGTTGAGTTTTTCTGATTAGCCTGCTCTTTGAGAAAGCATGATTCTTCCACTGCAAGTTCCCTGTTGACTGTTTGCATTATTACAGAAAAGTAAGCATCTATTTTTTTTTAAAGTTTCCTATTAAACACTCCAGGGAGGACCCATGTGGCATCGGTTAGGGAGGACTTATTATGCTAAGTCCCTGGGCCCCACCAACATTCCCTGTCCCCAGAAGGCCAGGCCACATGTGCTGTGGGACCTGAGCCACACATGAAAACCAGATCCTCCAACCCCCATTTCCCATCCCAACACCTGGGAAGATACTTTTCAGTTGTACTGTTTGTTCAAAACCTGAGTCTGTATAATTTTAATTCAAAGAGATAAAACTTTCGGATGGAGCAGAAACAATCCCTGAGGGAGTCCTGAAAGTGATGAATCTCTTGGTACCAAATTAACAATCACCTTCATTTCTCAGCTCAAAAGAATAATTAGTCCCAGAGGATAGAACTCATTTAGTTGATCACATTAGGATAGATATAGACAACACTATTTCTATTAATGGATGTACATTTAAGTATCAGGCTGATGATATTGATACTAATAACATCATTAATAAGAATTTATTATTGCATGATTATTAACAATGCATACCATTGACAACTCTAAATTCTACCTTAATGCCAATAAACTGTAAGCATCCCCCATAGAAATCTGGCAGGAGCTGAGAGTTCTGTCTTCATCACTTTGCCAGTTTGGATGTGGGGCAAGTTTTGCAAACCAGAGATAATCTCAGCAAAGCCTTTGGCAACCACTGTCTGCACAAAATATCTTAAAACAGATTATTAAAGGGAACACATCGTACTTTGATGTATGCATGCAGGATAGGAAAGCTTGCTAGGAAGAGATCAGTTTCCAAGCTAGCTAAGAGCAGAAGCTTGATGGGGACTTGACAAGATGAACTTGTGAAAAATGTTCACCCAGCAAAGACTTTGTACAAGAAATTTTGTTCTAACATCAAATTTAATATATAGGCTGGTCTCAAGGGCTGCATGTATTTATTTAGCAATTACTATGTATTTGATTGTGTAGCAGGATATTAGAATAGCATTCTTTCTGCTTCAGTTAAACTGAGTCACCGGGAGTTCCCTGGTGGTCCATGGTTAGGACACAGTGCTTTCACTGCCGTGGTCCATGTCCTGGTTCAGTTCCTGGTCAAGTAACTGAGATCACAAACACAGTGTGGCCAAAACAAAAAAATAAACTGAGTCACCAATCTGAGGGACATCAGATACCACACTGTAAGACAGATCTCTGGATGTAGAATTTAGGAAAGAAGCAATTGGGGAACCATTCCCTGACTCTTTTCTCTTTTCATCAATGTAGATAGATGGGGGTGGTGATGGAGATCAACAGGACTGATGAGATTATCTTTGTCAAGCCCTGTTGATGGTGAGAAATGGGGTGGGATCCCTTTATTAGTCTTGAGTCTAATAATGCAAAGGGGTATTGTTTCTGAACTGAGACTAGGTTTGAAAATTCAAATGATGGTAAATCTGTAAAGTAGCAATTTTCGATTGCTGCTATAACAAATTAAACGCAAATCTATTGGCTTCAGTTCAGTTCAGTCACTCAGTTGTGTCTGACTCTTTGTGACCCCATGAATGGCAGCATGCCAGGCCTCCCTGTCCATCACCAACTCCCAGAGTTTACCCAAACTCATGTCCATTGAGTTGGTGATGCCATCCAGCCATCTCATCCTCTGTCGTCCCCTTTTCCTCCTGCCCCAAATCCCTCTCAGCATCAGAGTCTTTTCCAATGAGTCAATTCTTCGCATCAGGTGGCTAAAGGATTGGAGTTTCAGCTTCAGCATCAGTCCTTCCAATGAACACCCAGGATTGATCTCCTTTAGGATGGACTGGTTGGATCTCCTTGCAGTCCAAGGGACTCTCAAGAGTCTTATCCAACACCACAGTTCAAAATCATCAATTCTTTGGCACTCAGCTTTCTTCACAATCCAACTCTCACATCCATACATGACCACTGGAAAAACCATAGCCTTGACTAGATGGACCTTTGTTGGCAAAGTAATATCTCTGCTTTTGAATATGCTCTCTAGGTTGGTCATAACTTTCCTTCCAAGGAGTAAGCGTCTTTTAATTTCATGGCTGCAGTCACCATCTGCAGTGATTTTGGAGCCCAAAGAAATAAAGTCAGCCACTGTTTCCACTGTTCCCCATCTATTTCCCATGAAGAAATAGGACCAGATGCCATGATCTTAGTTTTCTGAATGTTGAGTTTTAAGCCAACTTTTTCACTCTCTTCTTTCACTTTCATCAAGAAGCTTTTTAGTTCCTCTTCACTTTCTGCCATAAGGGTAGTGTCATCTGCATATCTGAGGTTATTGATATTTCTCCCGGCAATCTTGAATCCAGCTTGTGCTTCTTTCCAGCCCAGCGTTTCTCATGATGTGCTCTGCATACAAGTTAAATAGACAGGGTGACAATATACAGCCCTGATGTACTCCTTTTCCTATTTGGAACCAGTCTGTTGTTCCATGCCCAGTTCTAACTGTTGCTTCCTGACTTGCATATAGGTTTCTCAAGAGGCAGGTCAGGTGGTCTGGTATTCCCATCTCTTTCAGAATTTTCCACAGTTTATTGTGATCCACACTCTATTGGCTTAACACAATACAATTTTTTGGTCTTACTGTTCTGAAAATCAGAAGTCTGGCACAGGTCTTTCTAGGTTGAAGTCAAAATGTTGGCAGGACTATGTTCCTTTTGGAGACTCTAGGGGCAGTATGTTTCCTTGATTTTCTAGCTTCTAGAAGCTGTCTGCATTCCTTTGCTTATGGCCCCTTCCTCTATCTTCAAAGGATCATTGTTTTAAATTTTTTTGTGTGTGTGATTTTATTTATCGTTGTGCAGGGTCTTCATGCTGTGTGGGCTTTCCTCTAGCTGTGGCGAGCAGGGGCTGCTCTCCAGTGGCGGGGTCGTGGGCTTCTCACCGCGGTGGCTCCTCTTGTTGCGGAGCACGGGCTCTGGTGCCCACAGACCTCAGTACTGTGGCTCCTGGGCTCGAGAGCCCTGGTCCAGTGGCTGTGATGCATGGGCTCAGCTGCTCTGCCACGTGCGATCTTCCCAGACCAGGGGTGGAACTCGCGTCCCCTGTTTTGGCAGGGGGCGGGGACCCTTTACCACTGAGCCTCCAGGAAAGCCCTCAGGTGTATTTTAGACTCTAGTTTTCCACGCTCCTATCTGGTGAGAGAGGCCTGGGAGCCGGGAGTCCTCAGCAGCCACAGTGCTCGCTCTGCCATCAAAAGCTCTGGGGCCTTGCCTGCCCCTCCCTCAGTCGTGTCTGACTCTGCCCGCCAGGCTCCTCTGTCCATGGGATTTCCCAGGCAAGATCACTGGAGTGGATTGCCATTTCCTTCTCCAGGATCATTGTGGAGCTAAGTCCTTTCCATGTCACTTCACTCTGAGCTGCTCTTCTGCTTCCATCTTCCACATTTAAGGGACCTTGTGATTGTATTTGGTCCACCTAGATAATCTAGGATAATCTCTCTATTGCAAAGTCCATTGGTTAGCAAACTTATTCTATATACTCCATGTGCAACCTTAATTCTCCTTTACTATGTTACATAATATATTCCCACGTTCTGGGGATTAGAATGTGGATTTGCTGGGAGATCATTGTTACTCCCATCACAGATGGCTAAGAGTGAGTATAAGAGGCCTGAATATGTGCATGTGTGCATGCTAAGTTGCTTCAGTTGTGTCCGGCTTTTTGTGACTCTATGGACTGTAGCCCTCCAGGCTCCTCTGTCCATGGGATTCCCCAGGCAAGGTTCTGGAGTGGGTTGCCATGCCCTCCTCCAGAGGCTCTTCAACACAGGAGTTGAACCCACATCTCTTACGTCTTCTGCATTGGCAGGTGGGTTCTTTATCACTAGGATCACCTGGAAAGCCCAAAGGTGGCCTGGCCCTCTCCAGATTTTCTCCTGTAAACAGGAACTGACTATCCTTCTGAACACATTTTTAACAGACTGTAGTAGACATGGAAAATTGTGTTTAACCTTTCCACAAATGGTGCTTGATTATGATGGAAGAAATTTTTACACATTGAGGTTTGAGAAAGTCATCCTACTTGCCACATTATGATGGCTGTTTTAAAGCGTTTGGCTTGTCACTCGATAATAATTGCTTTCTGTGTCAATAAACTTAGCACTGCATCATCATTTGTAGGGCTTCCCTGGTGGCTCAGACAGTAAAGAGTCTGCCTGCAATGTGGCAGACCCAGATTCGATCCCTGGGTCGGGAAGATCCCCTGGAGAAGGGAATGGCAACCCGCTCCAGTATTCTTGCCTGGAGAATTCCACGGATAGCGGAGTCTGGCGGGGTACAGTCCATGGGGTTGCAGCAACAAACACAACATTTGCAATGACTGAGAGGTATCCCATTATTCATTTAACAACGATTGTTTTGAAAATCCCTCAGTGAATGAATCGCTTTTAGATTTTTTTCAACATTTCTCATATAAAAACAATACTTTCATGAACCTCCTTTACACATCTTTGCAACATTTGAGTAATTATTTCCTCAGAATAAATTCCTAAAAGCATTATTGCTGGGTAGGAAGGAATGTATTTTTAAAGGGTTTACATATATATTACCAAAGTTTCCTCCAGGAAAGCAATGTCAATAATTTTATTTAAAACTTTACAAACCCCATACTCTTAAAATGATTGTCATCATAATTTATTTTTTTGCAGTTTCTTGTCCATCTTACTTCTTATTAATTGACAGCTTTTTATGAATTTTAAAATTAATTTATAAGATAACATATGTTAAGAATACTACTCTTTTGTCATGAATTGTACTCTTGTTTATGTTTTGTCTTTTATTTTGGTTATGCTGGGTTTTGTACACAGATTTTTTTTAATGTAGTCAAATACATATGTTTTTCACTTTGGTTTCCATAATGTTAATACTATGTTTAGAAAGACCTTCTGCACTTAGAGCAGATGAGATAATTCATCTGTATTTTTAACTAATACTTTTACAATCCTCCCCCTTTTTTGGATGTAAAGCCTTAGTTGAGGATTCTAGAAAGTTGGTCTTGGTGGTAGAGTTTTTATTGTATTCAGTCCTAGAAACAACCAGAGAAACTAGATGGCAAAATCTCATCAACAGTGTTTATAACAATATTAAGTGACAAGCTATCTCTATGAGGGCTTCCCAGGCGGTGCAGTGGTAAAGAACTAGTCTGCCACTTTTCAGGAAACTAAGAGATGAGGGTTCGATTCCTGGGTTGGGAAGATCCCCTGGAGAAGGGCATGACAACCCACTCCAGTGTTCTTGCCTGGAGAATCCCGTGGACAGAGGAGCCTGGCAGTCTATGGTCCATAGCATTACACAGAATTGGACAGCACTGAAGCAACTTAGCACACATGCCTGCACATATTCATATAAATCCAAAGTACCAATAGGGTGAGGACAAAATAGAGGGTCACAACACCTGCACACTATTGGAGTCTGTGTGGGGAAGCAAAGCAAAACAAAACAAGAAGATATCTGACAACCTGAAAACAAGAGAACAACAAAATTGTCAATAGATATTTATTGGAAAATTTAGCAAGCCAATTTGAGAACAGCAGATGAAATTAGAAGGGATTTTGCCCAATCCAATAGTGACTGTGCTCTGAAAAAACAAGGATAGACCAGGAAATGTTAGAGAGTGAGCAACCACTTTTTAGCAGCAAGAGAAGAGATAGCTCCATGAAGTTAGAAAGCTATCTTGAACCATGGCTCCTAATGTGTGGGAAAACAAATTTCACATGGAAGCAAACAGCAGAAAAAAATCAAGATCAAATTGTTACTGAACCAAATAGGGTCCTCTCACTTGTTCACAATATAGCCAATTGATTGATACCAGGTTGTGGTGAAGTAAAGTACAATATTTATTGCAAGCCCAAACAAGGAATATCGACTGCTAATGCTCAAAAGACCTGAACTCATCAATGGCTTTCAGGGAAAGATTTTTAAAGACAGGGTAAGGGAGAGAGTTGCAGAGTGCATGATCACTTCATAGACATTTTTCTGATTGGTTGGTGGTGAGGTAATCAGGAATGAACATCATTAGCCTCATAGTTCAAACTGGTCTGGAGCCTATGTGCTTGTGGTAGCATGCAGTTAACTTCCTCCACCAGATGGGGTTTCAGTATCTGCAAAGTACCTTAAAGACATGGCTTAGAATATCATCTTTGGCCTCAGAGAAAAAGAACTAAAGACGTTCGGTTTAATGGCCAAACTATTATTATTTTGTCTTGCTTGACTGTTTTCCTTTGTTTCTGCATATTCTCACTTCCTCTATTAAATCTGTTCTTTGGAACTCAGGGAAGGCTTAGGAAGCTAAAGTTTTTCTACAAACATAAGGCACGGCACAAGAAGGGGCTGGAGTTGTCTGTCCCAGAAAGGCCCCACAGAGTTCTCCTTGGATTATTTTTGTTGCTCAGTTGCTATGTCATATCCAACTCTTTGTGACCTCATGGACTGCAGCAGGCCAGGCTTCTCTGACCTTCAATGTCTCCTGGAGTTTGCTCAAATTCACATCTATTAAGTCGGTAATGCTATCCAACCATCTCATTCTCTACTCCCTTATTCTCCGTTTGCTTTCGATCTTTCCCAACATCAAGGTCTTTTCCAGTGAGTCAATTCTTCACATCAGATGGCCAAAGTATTTGAGCTTCAGTTACAGCATCACTCATTCCAATGACTATTCAGCATTGATTTCCTTCAGGATTGACTGGTTTGATCTCCTTGCAGTCCAGCAGACTCTCAGGAGTCTTCTCCAGAACAATTCAAAAGAACCAAATCTTCAGCACTGTCTTTGGAACCTAAGGAAATAAAATCTATCACTGATTCCAATTTTTCTCCTTCTATTTGCTATGAAGTAATGGGATTGGATGCCATGATCTTAGTTTTTGAATGTTGAGTTTTAAGCCAGCTTTTTCACTCTCCTTTTTCACCCTTATGAAGAGGCTCTTTAGTTCCTCTTCACTTTCTGCCATTACAGTGTTATCTTCTGCATATCAAAGATTGTTGATATTTCTCCCAGCAGTCTTGATTCCAGCTTATGATTCCTCCAACCCAACATTTAGCATGATATATTCTACATATAAGTTAAATAAACAGAGTGACGTTATACAGTTTTGTCATACAACTTTCCCAATTATGAATCAGTCAGTTGTTTCATGTTTAAGATACTAACTGTTGCTTCTTGACCTGTATACAGGTTTCTCAGGAGACAGGTAAAGTGGCCTGGTATTCCCATCTCTTTAATAATTTTCCACAGTTTGTTGTGATCCACATAGTAAAAGGCTTTAGCATAGTCAATGAGGCAGAAGTAGATGTTTTTCTGAAATTCTCTTGCTTTCTCCATGATCCAACAAATGTTGGCAATTTGATTGATGGTTCCTCTGCCTTTTTAAAACATATCTTGTACATCTGGAAGTTTTCAGTTCATACAATGCTATTATAAGAAAAAAGAATAAGAGTGAAATAAAATCTCTACAAACAATGGAAATAAGCTAGAAAGACATGCCAATGACACAAATCACCCATAAGTTCAAAAATAACTAGAAAACATTTAGAAAATAACATAAGATGTGAAAAAACAACAGAAATAAAAATAGAAAAACACTGGAGTTTTTGTTTAGGAAAGAATTAGAATAACAGAAAAACTGATATCACAATTGAAAACTAAACTAGAAGAAATACCAAAAGAAAAAAAAAGACAATATCAAAAGATGTCTTAATACAAATAGAAGATGAAAAGGAAGAAAACAATTTTAAATCAATAAATACAGAAATGGAAATTATTCAAGATAATTTTAAAATTTTAACATAATAAAGAAAATCTACAATATGGATAATGCAAATACATTATAAAGAAACATAAAGCAAAGTAACAGAACAAATTCTGAAAGCTAGAATTTAAAAAACTTTCAAGAAAGAGACAAAAAGATTTGAACCTATATTTGAAAGAGTACACCATAAGTCTAGATATACCAACCTAGAATAAGTGATACTGAGATATAAACTAGTAAAATTATTGGATTTGAGAGAAAAAGAAAAAGAAATCAGTTGAGAGTGTTCACAAAAAGAATAAGTGACTTGACAAGAAAGAAATCAGGTTATCATCATACTTTTGGCAGCACTCATACCTCATGAGAAGAGTTGACTCATTGGAAAAGACTCTGATGTTGGGAGGGATTGGGGGAAGGAGGAGGAGACAACAGAGGATGAGATGGCTGGATGGCATCACTGACTCAATGGGTGTGAGTCTGAGTGAACTCTGGGAGTTGGTGATGGACAGGGAGGCCTGGTGTGCTGTGATTCATGGGGTCGCAGAGTTGGACACGACTGAGCGACTGAACTGAACTGATACCAAAATAAATGGACATTAAAATAATGAAATTAATGATTTTATAATTAATGATTAATGATTTTATCACCAACAAAATTGATACGCATTGTGACCAAAGGGTACAGACAAAGGTTATTATCATGCAAAAGCTCAAAGAAAATTGTTCCCTTTGTATGTATCTGCTAGAGAATGAGCTTTAGACAAAGAAAATGACAGGAGAAAACTGACATAAAGAATATAAATGGACATTAAATACAGAGTTATTTGTAGAACTAATACTAAATAAAGATTGAAAGATTGAGAAAATAGTTTGTAGTGTCTATATGGTTCAATCATGCAAATATAGTACAAATGTATTTTAAATGGAGAGAGAATGAACAGAAAAAATGTTAATCTGTTTTCAGTAATTATAAAATTGATGACAGTATTAGGATTACCTTTGTTGAAACTGTTGCACATGTGATATAGGGGAAAACAAACATAATACTAAATCATGCTAATTCCATTATTTCCTCTTTTCTTGAGATCCAGGATTCTCAGGGTTTAAGAAATGAGGTAAAGATGTATTATAGAACAGATTCAGTTTTAAAAATCTTTGAAGCTGCATTTAATTTGTAAGTATGAATGTATGAAGTGTCTAATGTTTCCATTCTTTCCACTGAAAAGGCTTATAAATAATAACCAACCAAGTAGCAATGAGTATTCCTCACCCTCCAGAACAGATCATGGTTTTGAAATACTATTTCCTTGTTAAAGAAACCAAAGAGACTTGGACAAATGGTTGATTCCGGGTTCAGAACAAGAAATACACAAAAGACAAGCCTAGAACATCTTGTAATGCTAGAAAGCCAAAAATCTAGATTACAAGGGTCATGACTAAAAGTACTTGAAGGTCAACTTGAAAGGGCTACCACCAGTCAAACATGGGACAATTATTTTTTAAGATGGGACAATCTGAACTTCAATAATGACAATAACTGCAAAGGGTTAAAATGTATCCTATATGCTTAAAAATAACAATTTCATAATGATACCAAAAATTATTTGGTTACACTTGGAGAATTATATAGCATAGAATATTATCTTGAAAAGTAGTGAATTAAAGAGAAAAATTTATCTCTCTTGTATGATTTATACCAATATGTATAGAAGTGGAAATGCCTCTTTATAAAAAGTATTCCAACTAATAAAAAAAAGAAATGATTGTTTTAGTATATCACATTTGTAACTCCCAATGAAGTAATGGACTTAATGGATTCAGGCAGTGGGCATCAACAGCTGCTAATATCACAAAAGACAAATTAGACATGAGGTTCCTCTTGATGTAGGAATATACCACCATCTCCCGCCAAAGGGAACAAACCTGGATCTGACCAAGCCTCTCAACCAGTTAACCCAAAGCTCTGAGGACAGAGAAGCAGGTTAAACAGCACCACAAGTTTGCAAACAGTGATGTGCAGACTAGGAGAAACTACAAGTCAAACACCCAGCATCTTTAACAGATTGTGAATTGTAAAATGAAGGAAGGATGAGACTAAATCATAATGTTTGGGGATGGTCTTTGAGTGATAAAGCTATAAAGAAATGCAGATAAAACTGTTATGAAATCAGCTGGAGGTTGCCTTGCTGGTTGAGACCAGTGTGACTGAGGTGGGCACAGGAAGGGGCCATTGGATGGCTGATTTTTGCCCGGATGGTGGTTATAGGGCGGCAATTTGTAAAACGTGTTATGTCATTTGTTGGTTTCCTGTATTTGTGCTTCACTTAACAATAAAAGTAGTTGCAAAAATTTAGTCTATCTGGATTTATTTTGCTTTGGCATTGAGTAGTAATCTAATTTTATTTATTTTTCCCAAATGGCTAGTAGCTTTGTAGAACTTAATAAGAGCCACAGACCCAAGTGACAACTTATATAATACATTCAAAAGACAGTTACTTTTTCTTAATTGTTAATGAAGTTGGACATAGAGAAAAGGCCTTCATGATGTAGGTTTAAAACTCAGGTAGAATGGACATATGCCCAAGGGAAAGAAGTACTTATCACTACCAAAAGTCATGGGCTAAAATACTCTCACAACTTTAGTCTCAAAAGCCAAAAGCTGGAACCCACCCAAATGTTCATCAACAGTGATATGAGTAAATAATTGTGACATATCATGAGCATAAAAAATGATACCAACTTACTACACCAACAACATAAATAGATGCAGGATTCCCAGATGGCTCAACAGTGAAGAATTCACCTGCCAATGCAAGAGGCAAAGGATCCATCCTTAGTCTAGAAAGATCTCACACGCGGAGGAGCAGCTAAGCTGGTGAACCGCAATTATTGAGTCTGTGCTTTAGAGCCCTGAAGCCAAACTCAACCTGGGGGCCACAGAACCGGTGCCCTACAACATGAGAAGCCACCTTAATGAGAGGCCCACACACTGCAACCAAGAGTAGCTCCACTTGCAGCAACCAGAGAAGACCCAGCACGGCAACAAAGACCCAGTGCAGGCAAAAATAAATAAATTAATAAAATTTATTGAAACAAATATGACTAGGTCCTACAAACACAGAGCTGAGAGAATGGCGATGCTGTCTAAATGAAGTTCAAGAACAGGTCATAATAACTGTATTTAGTGCATTAAATTTAAAATACACTTAAAATTTAAATTTAAAAAGTAAGTAGCAAGGGAAAAATAGGTAGAAAAGTCAGGAGGAGGTAGGACATCTCGGTAAAGCATTAAGCATAGGAAATATTGGATGCCAGTTTAGTAGTTCTCAGCTAAGTATCAAAGAAGCCCAAGGCTCACAGATGAAGCCTGGGCAGGGCAGGAGTGGCCAGTCCATCATTCTCCCTATACTGGGGCCAGTGAGGTGACAATACTGAGCACAGAGTTCAGAGCTGGAAAGGGACCTCAGCAATCTTCTTGCCCAGAGTCTCCAAACTCAGTGCTGGGGCCCCAAAAGCTGCAAACATTCTTCAGCAGAGGTAGGAGGGGTGAGGAAGAAGGAGGAAGGGAAGACCCACAAGAATCCTGAGTGCCACTGAGAAAGGCCCACAGGGCACACAGTGGGGAAAACAGCCCCTTTGCTGTCTGAGGTCTGGGGGTAAATTGCACTGACAAAATAAGAAATCAAAGAAGCAGCCCAGCCAAAGAGTGTACAGCTGCGAGAACTGCCCCAGTTCTGGGTTGTGTGGCTGGAGCCCCAAGATGAGTAAGCAGGTTGGTCCACTCTTCCACCTCGCTGGGGTCTCTCCTCCCTCACCCTCTTCTTCTCATAGAACCAAGGGTAACCCAGAGACTCCAGCACTAACAAAAACTCACACTGAAATGTAAGCTGCCCCTAACTTGTTAGTCACTGTGGGTCATCTCCTCTCATATGATGCTTCTGGTGCTGGGAGCAAGGATGACATTCAGAAAGGCCAGGAGCCAGGGTCCACTGTCTCCACCATTTCTAGCTGTATGGTGTGGCCTTGGAGGTTGACTTGGCATCTCTAAGCCTTGTTTTGATCATCTGTAAAATGGAAGCAATAGCACTGTACTGTTAGATGAATTATAATATGTAAAGTACTGAACTGGCTCAAAAAGAGGGCCCAACCTCTGTGATTACTCGCACTGGAGCCAAAACCTTGGGCTTCCAGTTCACTTGCTTCTTGTACAACTGTGAGCCAGTTCTGCCCCTCCCTGACCCAGGACAGGCTCCATTCTCACTTTTCCTCTTCTCCACTGCCCAGCACCACTCTGTGCGGAAACTTCTCCCTCAGAAACTCCTGCATACAGAAGGAAAATGAGCTTAATTATGAGGATGATTGGAGAGGCAAGAGGTATGATTTACTGAAAGTTTATGTCTCTGCCAAATTCATGTGTTGAAGCCTTGACCCACAATGTGATATTGTTGTTCAGAGCTGGAGCCTTCAGAAGGTAGTAGGTTTAGATGAGATCATGAGGGAGGAGCCCCTGGATGGGAATAGTGCCTGTAGAAGAAGAGGAAGAAAACAGATCTCTCTCTTCCTTCACTGTGTGAGACATGTCAGGTAGGTGGCTATCTGCAAGTCAGGGAGGACCTGAAGGTCCCGAGGACCCAAACCTCAGGAGGGTGAGAACAGACCTCAGAACTTCCACTTCAAACCCCGCTGCTGCCACATGCCTCAGTCTTCAGCAATGCAGACCACAGAAGACTATCTTCACATCCTGATTCGGAATTCAGTCCAACATTTCTCACATGCTTTTTCTCAGCCAGACACACCAGGCTAGGGGCTGGAGCTTCGACAACAAATGTGAGGTTTGTTGACCTGAAATAAACAGACTGCCATTTTTTATTTCTCCAGCAAAGATGGGTCTATTTGAGTTCAGCAAAGAATTACAATTCAGGGTCTGCAACTATGGCAAGCCACATGCAAGTCTCTTGCACAGCAAAGGAAGGAGAACACTTTTATAGAGTGAAAAAGGAAGCTGGAGGGGGTTATCATAAGCCAAGAGTTCCGGGGTTGTTGGCTGAGTCTTCACCAGAAAAACCATCTCTTTTAGTCCCTGGTGGCTCAGAGGTTAAAGCATCTGCCTGCAATGCGGGAGACCCAGGTTTGATCTCTGGGTCAGGAAGATCCCCTGGAGAAGGAAATGGCAATCCACTCCAGTATTCTTGCCTGGAGAATCCCATGGACAGAGAAGCCTAGTAGGTTACAGTCCATGGGGTCGCAAAGAGTCAGACACGACTGAGCGACTTCACCTCACCTCGTCCCACCTGGGCTCTGCAGTCACTGCAAGATATGAGGGCTCCCCCTTCTGGTCTCCCAATCCTATTTAAATGAGGTTTCTATTGATTGATTTTTTTGTATTTCCCCCTTTGAAGCAAGAACTTTCTTTGAAAGTAGAATTGGTCAAGAATTAGGATTTTTGGTTTCAGTGACTTTTCGTCTCAACATCAAGAAGGACCTATGCTGGGTGTAGTGTCTCAAATTGGAGGGAAATGGAACATTTTGGAGACCTATTAAGGTCACATTCAAATAGCAAGGAGGGGTAGGAGAGAGAAGTCTCAAGAAGGTTTTGCCTAAAGCCCATTATCTGTTATCAAGATCACAGATATTGAAGATCATATGAAGTATTATGTATCATCAGAGGTTGGGCAACAAACTTCCAACAGGCCTGTCCAGATATTTTAGAAAAGTAGTCTCATCAGATGTCATCTACTTCAGTTTGAGGAAATCTATACTTTTAGGTCACCAGACAATGTGTAGATTCAGTCAGAGTTTGGCACTTTTTAAAGTATATCACATGAATCCAAGAGTCTATTCCTTGGAGTTTGGCAGCACAAGGGTTGGTTAGTAGTACCTGATTGGAGTCTTTCCAGTGAGGTTAAGTAGAGTTTTTCTGGAGGGGACATTTGAAATATGAAATATCTAGGTTGCAAAGTATAATATGATGCTTAAGGCCTTCATTTCCAAAGAACTCACTGTGAAAAAACTTCTCTATCAGAGAACGGGTTTCCCGGGTTGCTCAGATGGTAAAGAATCTGCCTGCAATGCAGGAGAACAAGGTTTGATCCCTGGGTCAGGAAGATGCCCTGGAGAGAGGTTGGCTACCCACTCCAGTATTCTTGCCTGGAGAATTCCATGGACAGAAGCTACAGTCCATGTGGTCACAATGAGTCAAACACGACTGAGTGACTAACAATTTCATGTCACCAGAAAATGATTGTTTTTTAATAGAAGCAATTAGGTATTTGCAGTATTGAAGTATCTCTCCTTTCATCATCTGTCAGTCAAAAGAAGCATGATCCAATTGCGTTGAGCATCCTATGACTATCTCAAAGGATAAGAGTCTATAGATTATAAAAAGAGTGATGTTGACATTTAGAAGGACCAATGTTAATGCTTTTAGCAAGGGTATTGGGAAGACCTCTATGAATTTTTGCTGACTGAATTTTAATAATGCCATCAGTGCATCCAACTAAGCCAGATAACTGAAGATGAGAAGCACAGTGGAAGTGTTGTAAAACCTGCCAAATGGCACAGTTTGTTAAAGTACTTAACCAGAAAATTAAGTTTTACTCCTCAATCACTATGCAATTTGAGAGGAGTTCCCCAGGTAAACAGAAATTTTCCTGAAGGACTTTAGCCACAGAAGAGGCCATAGCCTGTCTCTAAGAGAAGACTTTGGTCCAATGTGAAAATACACAGACCATGACTAAAACATATTTATATTCATATTCATGAGATGAAGGAAATTGAATGGAATTCATCTGCCAGAACTTGTATTGTCCATTGGGCCAATTAAAATGTCCTGGAGCAGAATGAACATGTTTCCCTGGGTTGTACTTTATATAAGTGGGGCAAGTGATGTAGGTATTTTCTGTGGCCTTGTCCATTTCCCCTCATCAGCATTGACTCCTAAGTGATATCATGCTGTCAGTAGACCAATGGCTTAATGCATGTACAGTGGTGAACTGTTGGGGGCCAGTGTGAGGAACTCCACCCATGGCAAAGGTCATGAGGAAAAAGAAGCTTGGCATACGCAAGGCGTGATCAAGCCTCAGGAAATCCCCTGTTCCCGAGCATCTACCCCAAAACCAGAGTACTTTACGGGGAGCTCTCCCCATAACCATTTCTCTCGGAGAAGGCGTTAACTTGTAGCCCCAGTTAATAAAAATTCCTGGGTGTGACAAGAGTGTTTCAACTTACAAACTCTGAAGGTTCTCTGGCCTGCCTGATCAGGTTGTCCAGCCGCATGTGACTGTTTACAGCCTCCCAGCTGTGAGAGGGATGGGATACTTTAAAACTTTCTAAATACAGACTCTTTTGAGAAGTTAGAAGATTATTAGTATAGTATTAGTGGGTTGATTAGGAATTATATTGGTGAAGGGTCTTTTCATTTGTCATGCCAATAATTACTGCTAATTCCCTGCCTTGGGTGTGACAAGGGTGGCTCAGGTCAAACCTCTCTGCTGACAGACTAGCTTGTGTGACAACCTCTCAACCATAAACAGCACAGAGAGTTTGGAATATTAGCATAGGGCTTTTCTCATTTGATTGCCCACAGGCCTTCATATCCTTAGGCACCTGGGAATATATTAATCAATGTTTTTGGAATAAATATAGTAGTTTTTGATGTTAGCAATACTAGACTTTATGAGTTAATGAATTTTCTCTTTTGTTGTAGACTACTGTACTTTGTTATAAATCACTATGTCCTTGCTATGCAAAAATGTAACCTTATCACTATCTTAAGACTAAATAGATTGTAAAAGGAACACTGGTGAAAGGATTTTCATTTGTTAGACTAATGTTTGCTGCTAAATCTCCATATTCCCTGCCCTTATAATGAATATAACTAACATATAGGAGAAATAAGTATTAACCTTTAAGACTAATCATGTTAAACCTTAGGTTAAGTAAATTCCTTTCTTGATTGTAACTCACTACACCCTCACCCTATAGGAATGCAACTTTATTTGGAGGGTGGTGCCTGAAAAAATCACTCCTGGAAAAATAAGCTTTCTGGTTAACTGACCAGTATCAGAAAGGGCCATAAAATGTCAGCGGACCTCATGGTCAGAAGGTGATGTAAAAACTCATAAGAGCTTTGTATAATTTTATATGAAACATCTGATTGTGACAAGGGTCAGGTCTGCTGACCCCAGCGTGACTCTGTATTCATCCCTATGTGTAACAAAAGGTATATAAACAAACCTGAAAAATAAAGAAATCGGATCAGTTCTGGAAAGACTGATTCCCTCATGTTGTTCCTCTCTGCTCCCCAATTTTCTGGCTGAATTCCCATCTGGAGCGTGGGTGCCCTCCATGCAGATGGTGCAAATTCCTTGCCTGGAATTTTATTGGTACCTCACGTAAACCAAGTTATTCAGCCCCTTTCTCTCTCTCTTACTATTTTCTGGTCAAAATCCCATTTGGTGCATAGGACCCACCAAGCCTACTAATTTTGCCTGGGCTTCTAAGATTGGACCGGGGCGGGGCAGCGGGTTGGGTGGGGGTTGGGGGAGGCGCGTCAGTGCCTCCTCTCCTTCGGGAGAATGGGAAGACGCCTGCAGCCTTCATAGGTGGTGATTGGTAGCCTGTGTTAACCAAGTTATTTGGCCTCTTTTTCTCTGCTAAATTCCTCATCCCTCTTTATCTGTAACTAAATAAGTTTTTCTAGGACGCCTACTCCGTCCCCACCTTCGAATTACCCTGGATCCCCGGGGCTGGACCCTGGCAGTGAACACTGTGGATTTTAGAATTTCTGATTAGGATTGAGTTATTATTTGACCTCGACTGATAAAATTTGATCAGGTCAACATCTGTTCAATTTCTAATCTTGTTTTTCCCTTCCTTGGGCCCATTGTTGAGCTTCTCTAACCAGTGTTTCTTTTTTCTTTTTAATATTTATTTGACTGTCTTGGGTCTTACTTGTAGCATATGAGTTCTTTGCTGTGACATGTGGGATCTTTCACTGTTGCATATAGACTCTCTAGCGGTGGTGTTCAGGCTCAGTAGTTGTGTTCCATTGGCTCCAGATTCTGCAGGATTCAGTAGTTCCAGCATGTCAACTCTCTAGTTGTGGTGTGTGGGCTTAGTTGCTCTGAGGCATATGGAAGCTCAGTTCCCTGACCAGGGATCAAGCCTGAGTCCCCTGCATTGCAAGGTGGATTCTTAACCACTGGACCACCTGGGAAGCCCCTCTAGTCAGTTTTTCTGTTATCATTTGGGGAAATAGGGCTTCCCCAGTGGCTCAGATGGTAAAGACTCCACCTGCAATGCAGGAGACCTGGGTTCAATTCCTGGGTTGGGAGGATCCCCTGGAGAAGGAAACAGAAACCCACCCCACTCCAGTATTCTTGCCTGGAGAATTCCATGGACAAAGGAGCCTGGTGGACTCCAGCCCATAGGGTTGAAAAGAGTCAGACACGACTGAGTGACTATCAGTTTCCTTTGGCCTGTGACAGAGTTTTGACTACTGCTGGTCCCTTTAAGGACAGCATTCCTTGCCAAAATGTGAGCAAAGTGATTTCCCTTAGCTTCCAATATGTCAAGTTTAGAATGCTCCAGAATCTTATTAATTGTGAAAGTGTCAGGTTAAACTATTGCATCTAATACTTCCTGAAGATGGGGACCATTTACAATTTTATTTCCATTAGAAGAAAAGAAACCATACTGCTTTCACAACATTCCAAAATCACGAGCTATGCAGAAAGCATGTCTACTATCAGTATAAACATTGGCACTTTGTCATTGGCTAAAGTAAAACTTGTGTAAGAGCATGTACCTCAGCCAGTTGAATAGAAGCAGCTATAGTAAAGATGCTATCTTAACAACATCAAAAGGAGTTGCCAGAGGATCTGTTGTGCAGTTGCTAAGTCATATCCAACTCTTTGTGACCCCATGGAATGTAGCCCACCAGACTCCTCTGTCCATGGGGGTTCCTGTGTACCCAGCATGATATCAACCTTTGTCACCTTTCAAATATGAACCACTGGTGAACCATGAGAAGTCAGTGTTACTTAAAGAAATATCTAAACATCATCATGGGGAATCAGAAAGTGATCCATCAGCATTAAACAATCATGAGGGACATCAGATAGAGGGAGGAGAGTATCAGGGTTAAGGATATTAGAACATAAAGTAGTTATGTAAAGAGGGTTAACAATAGGACTTCATATGAGGTGAGGCAGCTGACTGAGAAATGTTGGATGTTATGAGAATTCTAGAGAACTTTTACTGAATGAGATGCAAAAATGGTTAAAGGGGATCCCACAATGATTTTCTCAGAGGTCTGAACCAAAAGATAGTACCCATAATGGCACTCAAGGCAAGGAGGATATTCGTGTGCCATTGGTTGTTGCGGATATTAATACCCTAAGAGCTGATGGTGGTCCCCTGTTGTTGGGTGAATACCCCAAGGGCATTCTCTTCCTTTTCACAGACAAATGGTAAAAGGGAATCTGATAGCTGTGATGCCCAAGGGGCAGGTAAGTTCATCGAACTCTGCTTTAAGGCCTTGAAAGCTATGTTGTCAAGTTCTTTTCATAAAATTGGGATGGGTTCTTATTCTTTAGTAAAACATAACAGGCTTATGTTTTAAGCCTCTTGAGGCTTGACCATAAGAGAAAAATTGTAATCCAATTCTAGCAATAAACAACTAGACTGAGAAAACTTCCCAGTTGGTACTTAGAACAGGGTTTTGGAAAACATTATTGTTGTTGTTCAGACATTTCTCCAAAGAAGATATACAGATGGCTAGCATACTCATGAAAAAATGCTCAACATCACTCATTATTAGAGAAATACAAATCACAAAACTACTCACACCAGTCAGAACAGCCGTCATCAAAAAATCTACAAACAGTAAATGCTGGAGAGGCTGTGAAGAAATGGAAAACCTCTTGCACTGTTGGTGGGAATGCAAATTGATACAGCTACTATGAAGGACAGTATGAAGATTCCTTTAAAAATTTGGAATAAAACTAACATATGACCTAATAATTGCACTACTGGACATATATCCTGAGAAAACCATGATTGAAAATGACACACACACACCAATGTTCACTGCAGCACTATTTATAATAGCTAGGACATGGAAGCAACCTAGATATCCATTGCAAGATGAATGGATAAAGAAGCTGCAGTACATATATAAAATATATATTACACGTGTTTTACATAAAAAGGAATGAATTTGAGTCAGTAAAGTGAGATGAATGAACCTAGAGCCTGTTATACAGAGTGAAGTAAGTCATAAAGAGAAAAACAATTATCACATATTAACACATATATATATGTGGAGTCAAGAAAGATGGTATTGAACCTATTTGCAGGGAAGCAGTGGAGATGATTGCCTCCTCCTTTTAGAATGGGAAAGACTAGAGAGCTCTTCAAGAAAATTAGAGATACCAAGGGAACATTTCATGCAAAGATGGGCACAGTAAAGGACAGAAACGGTATGGACCTAACAGAAGCAGGAGATAATAAGAAGAGATGGCAAGAATACATAGAAGAACTATACAGGATCTTAAAGACCCAGATAACCATGATGCTGTGATCACTCACCTACGCCAGACATCCTGGAGTGCCAAGTCAAGTGGGCTTTAGGAAACATCACTACAAACAAAGCTAGCGGAGGTGAAGGAATTCCAGTTGAGCAGTTTCATATTGTAAAATATGATGCTACTCAATATGCCAACAAATCCTAAAGTGCTGCACTCAATATGTCAGCAAATTTGGAAAACTCAGCAGTGGCCACAGGCCTGGAAAATGTCAGTTTTCATTGCAATCCTAAAGAAGGGCAATGTCAAAGAATGTTCAAACTACCACAAAGTTGCACTCATTTCACAAGCTAGAAAAGTGATGCTCAAAATTCTCCAAGCTAGGCTTTAACAGCACATGAACTGAGAAATTCAGATATTCAAGCTGGATTTAGAAAAGGCAGAGGAAGCAGAGACCATACTGACAACATCTGTTGGATCATCAAAAAAAGCAAGAGAATTCCAGAAAAACATTTACTTCTGCTTCATTGACTACCCTAAAGTCTTTGTGTAGATCACAATAAACTGTGGAAAATTCTTCAAGAGGTGGGAATATCAGACCACCTTACCTGCCTCCTGAGAAATTTGTATGCAGGTCAAGAAGCACCAGTTAGAACCAGACATGGGAAACGGATTGGTTCCAAATTGGGAAAGGAGTACGTCAAGCCTGTATATTGTCACCCTGCTTATATGCAGAGTACATCATGCGAAATGCCAGGCTGGATGAAGCACAAGCTGGAATTAAGATTGCTGGGAGAAATATCAATAACCAGATGCAATAATCAATATGCAGATGACACCATCTTTATGACAGAAAGTGAAAAGGAACTAAAGAACCTCCTGATGAAAGTGAAAGAGGAGAATGAAAAAGTTGGCTTAAAACAACATTCAAAAAATGAAGATCATGGCAGATAAATGGGTACACAATGGAAACAATGAGAATTTCTTTCCTTGGGCTCTAAAATCACTGCAGATGGTGACTGCAGCCATGAAATTAAAAGACACTTGCTCCTTGGAAGAAATGCTATGACAAACCTAGACAGCGTATTAAAAAGTAGAGACATTAACTTTGCCAACAAAGGTCCATCTAGTCAAGCTATGGTTTTTCCAGTAGTCATGTATGGATTTGAGAGTTGGAACATAAAGAAAGCTGAGTGCTGAAGAAGTGATGCTTTTGAACTGTGGTGTTGGAGAAGACTCTTGAGAGTCCCTTGGATTGCAAGGAAACCAAACCAGTCAATCCTAAAGGAAATCAGTCCTGAATATTCATTGGAAGGACTGATGTTGGAAGCTGAAGCACAAATACTTCAGGCATCTGAAGAACTGATTCATTAGAAAAACCCTGTTGCTGGGAAAGATTGAAGGCAGGAGGAGAAGGGGGTGAGAGAAGATGAGATGGCTGGATGGTATCACTGACTCGATGGAGATGAGTTTGAGCAAGCTCCAGGAGTTGGTGCTGGACAGGGAAGCCTGGCATTCTGCAGTCCATAGGGTTGAAAGAGTCAGAAATGACTGAAGGACTGAACTGAACTGAATGGAGACATAGACATAAAGAACAGACTTGTGGACACAGTGGAGGAAGGGGAGAGTGGGACGAACTGAGAGAGTATCATTGAAACATATGCTTTACCATATGTAAAAGATAACCAATGCAAACTTGATGTATGATGCAGGGAGTTCAAACCCAGCGCTCTGTGACAACTTAGATAGAATGAAAGGCAGGAGAAAGATTTGAGAGGGAAGACACATTTGTATGTCCATGGCTGATTCAGCAGACTTCAGCAGAAACCAACATAATATTGTAATGCAATTATCCTTCAATTAAAAATAAATAAACTTTAAAAAACTGAATGGTGTTGCAATGTTTTACAAGTGTTGATCTAAATTACTTTGTCCAAGGATTATTATGAACAACTATATGGCAATAAAATGGACAACCTGGAAGAAATGGAAAAATTCTTAGAAAAGTTCAATCTTCCAAGACTGAACCAGGAAGAAATAGAAATTATGAACAACCGAGTTACAAGCACTGAATTGAAGCTGTGGTCAAAAATCTAAAAAACAAAAGCCCAGGACCAGATGGCTTCACAGGAGAATTCTATCAAAAATTTAGAGAAGAGCTAATGCCTATCCTTCTAAAACTCTTTCAGAAAATTGCAGAGGAAGGAACACTTCCAAACTCATTCTATGAGGCCACCATCACCCTGATATCAAGACCAGACAAAAACAACACAAGGAAAGAAAACTACAGGCCAATATCACTGATTAAAATAGGTGCAAAAATCCTCAACAAAATGTTAGCAAACAGAATTAAGCAACACATCAAAAGCTCACACACCATGATCAAGTTGTGTTTATTCCAGGGATGCAAAGATTCTTCAATATACATAAGTAAATCAATGTGATATACCATATTAACAAATTGAAAGATAAAAACCATATAATAATCTAAATAGCTGCAAAAAAAGCCTTTTCAAAATTCAGCAACAATTTATGATTAAAACCCTTCAAAAAATGGGCATAGAAGGAACCTACCTCAACATAGTAAAGGCCGTATATGATAAGCCTACAGCCAACATTATTCTCAATGGTGAAAAACTGGAAGCATTCTCCCTAAGATCAGGAACAAGAAAAGGGTGTCCACTTTCACCACTATTATTCAGCATAGTTCTGGAAGTCCCAGCTACAGCAATCAGAGAAGAAAAAAAATAAATATATAAAAAGAATCCAGATTGGAAAAGAAGTCAGGCTCTCACTGTCTGCAGATGACATGATACTATACATAGAAAACCCTAAAGATAGCATCAGAAAATTACTAGAGCTAATCAGAGAATTTAGCAAAGTTTCAGGATACAAAATCAATACACAGAAATCACTTGCATTTCTATATACTAACAATGAAAAATCAGAAAGAGAAATTAAGGAATCAATCTCATTCACCATTGCAACAAAGAGAATTAAATATTTAGGAATAAACTTACCTAAGGAAGCAAAATAACTATACACAGAAAATTATAAGACATTAATGAAAGAAATCAAAGATGACATAAAGAGATGGAATGATATTCCATGTTCCTGGGTAGGAAGAATCAATATTGTGAAAATTACTATACTACCAAATGCAATCTGCAGATTCAATGCAGTCCCTATCAAATTATCAATGACATTTTTCACAGAACTAAAACAAAAAATTTTACAATTGATATGGAAACTGAAAAAGACCCCGAGTAGCCAAAGCAGTCTTAAGAAGAAGGAGCTTGGAATAAATCAGGAACTTCATAATCCAAAAAAAAAAAAAAAAAGAAGGGAGCTGGAAGAATCAACCTTCCTGACTTCAGCCTACCAGGCTTCTACATCCATGGGATTCTCCAGGCAAGAATACCGGAGTTGGTTACCATTTCTTTCTCCAGGGTCAGATTATACTACAAAGCTACAATCATCAAGACAGTATGGTACTGGCACAAAACAGAAATATAGACAAATGGAACAAGATAGAAAGCCCAGAAATAAACCCACACACCTATGGGTACCTTATTTTTGACAAAGGAGGCAAGAATATACAATGGGGCCAAGACAGCCTCTTCAATAAATGGTGCTGGGAAAACTGGACAGCCACATGCAAAAGAATGAAATTAGAACACTTCCTAATTCTATACAGAAAGATAAACTCAAAATGGATTAAAGACCTAAAAATCCAAAATGGATTAAAGACCTAAAGACCAGAAACTATAAAACTCTTAGAGGAAAACATAGGCAGAACACTTGATGACATAAATCAAAGCAAGATCCTCTATGACTCACCTCCTAGAGTAATGGAAATAAAAAACAAAAGTAAACAAGTGGGACCTGATTAAACTTTAAAGCTTTTTGCTTTAAAAAGGAAATGATAAGCGAGGTGAAAAGACAACCCTCAGAATTGGAGAAAATAATAGCAAATGAAACAAGTGACAAAGGATTAATTTCCAAAACATACAAGCAGCTCATACAACTCAATGCCATAAAAACAAACAACCCAATAAAAAAGTAAAAAAAGACCAAAACAGACATTTTTCCAAAGAAGACATACAGATGGCTAACAAACACAAGAAAAGATGCTCAACATTGCTCATTATTAGAGAAATGCAAATCAAAACTACAATGAGCTATCACCTCACACTGGTCAGAATGGCCATCATCCAAAAGTCTACAAACAATAAATGCTGGAAAAGGTTTCTAGGAAAGGGAATGCTCTTGCACTGTTGGGAATATAAATTGATACAGCCACAATGGAAGACAGTATGGAGATTCCTTAAAAACTAGGAATAAGACCACCATAATGACCCAGCAATCCCACTCCCAGGCATATACCTTGGAGGAAACCAAAATTGAAAAAGACACATGTATCCCATTGTTCACTGCAGCACTATATTCAATAGGTAGAATATGGAAGCATTGTCCTTCGACAGATGAATGGATAAAGAAGTTGTGGTACATATACACAATGGAATATTACTCAGCCATAAAAAGGAATATATTTGAGTCAGTTCTAATGAGGTAGATGAACCTAGAACCTAGTATACAGAGTGAAGTACGTCAGAAAGAGATAGATAAATATCTAACATATGTATATGGGATCTAAAAAATGGTACTGAAGAATTTATTTACAGAGGAGCAGTGGAGAAACAGACATAGAGAACAGACTTATGGACATGGGGAGAGGGGAGGAGAGAGTGAGATGTATGGAAAGAGTAACATGGAAACTTACATTACCATATGTAAAATAAATGGCCAATGAGGATTTGCTGTGTGGCTCAGGAAACTCAAACAGAGGCTCTGTATCAACCTAGAAGGGTGGGATGGGAAGGGAGATGGGAAGGAGATTCAAAAGCCTGGGGAGATACATGTGTACCTATGGCTGATTCATGTTGAGGCTTGACAGAAAACAACAAAATTCTGTAAAGCAATTATCCTTCAATAAAAAATAAATTAACTAAATTACTTTGTCCAAGAGATAATAAGATAACTGATAAGTTGAATAATCACCTAGTAAACTAATTGTGGGAAAGGCTATCCACTCTAGTATCCTGGCCTGGAGAATTCCGTGGACTGTATAGTCCATGGGGTCGAAAAGAGTCAGACACAACTGAGCAATTTTCACTTTCACTTTTCATACTAATTGTCCACATTTTAATATTTTACATTAGTTGTAAATAGAATACTCTCACATATTATGAGAGAAAGAGTTTGGGAAGAGAGAGAAAGACTCTCCTTTGCCTGGATTCCTCCATGGACTGGGCGATAAACTCCAAAGCTCTGGGTTTATACAGCAGAATTTAGTAGGCACATCCCATCCATGTGCACTCATCTGTATATCCTATGACCTACATCCAGTCAGAGATTAAAGGAAGGCACATGCTCCTAGGTGTAATGATGAGACAACCACATACATCTCTGCATTAGTTCCACAAACACACCCACATGCCATGAAACAGACGGTGGCTGCATAAATCTGCCATCTCTCCATTCAACATAAAAAGCACAATAATTGCCTCCACCAATAAAGACTTACATCCATAACCAAGCACACGATGGTGATATAATGTTACTCCTGCTCACCTCAGAGAAATAATTACATACCACTCCTTCTCTTCATCACCCACACCTAGCCAAATAGAGCTGCTAATCAAGAACCAGAGATACTCAAGTGCCTGGGCTCCAAGGAGGGGGTCATGTGATGGGAAAGGGGGACACTGTAAGAAGAACACCTTGTGTTCTGGGAATTCCAAGTGACAGCCTGGTCAGAGAAGAATGAGCCAAACTGGAGCAAATGTAATGCTATCTCCTTCTGCAGGAGAATCTCAGGTGTGGAAGGTCACTGAGAAGTGGGAAGGTCCCTACCACTCAGCTCCTTCTGTCTTGAAGGCTCTGAAAATAAAAGCTCCTTTGCGGTCTCAAACTGAATGAATATTTAGAGCTCCCCCATTCAACAGGAATTTACTGAGCACTTATTAGGTGTCAAGAACTGGGATACAACAATGACCAAAATGGCATTCCTTGACCTTGTGGAGTTTCCATGTTCTATAGAGGGAGACGATAAATACACAGGCTATGAGAAGATGACAAGTACTTTAGAGAAAATAAAGCAGGAGGCAGGTGAAGAGTGGAGCAGGTGTGCGGTCATAGAAAGTGTGACTGGGAACGTAGCATTTGAGCAAAGACTGCAGAAGGTAAGGACTTCTGGGAAACAAACGTAGGGAGGACCATTTCAGGCAGAGAGAACAGTTCATTCACAGGCTTAGGCTGGAGCCAGCCTCAGCTATTCAGCGACCTGCAGAAGGCCCATGTGCTTGAGACTAAAGGCAAAAGAGGAGGAGCGTATAGACCAAGTTGAAGAGTAACAGGGGCAGAGCTTTGTGGGCCTTGGAGGGCTCTGTAAGCCCTCAGCTTTTTCTCTGATCAAAATGAAGAGGCACGGGGTTAGGGAGGCAAGCAGAGTGGGTCCTTATCTGACTTATATTTGAAAATATCCCTCTGGTAGCCCTGAGGCTTAAAATCAGTACTGACTCCATCAGGTTAGGTGTTCTGAAGCACAGGAAAGTAGATAAACTTGGGGTGAGCCTGGGGAGAAAATGGACCACTGGAGCAACAGGCAGGAAGGTGGGAAAAATGGCCCTGAGCTCATCTCAGGCTTGGATGAATCAGCACTGAAGGTCACTGATTCAGGATGGGGACGCCACCAGAGGCACCAGGAAGGATATCTGTTGCATGGACACCTGAGTACCACAAACAACATCTCCACCACCATGCCTCTCCACTATGCACAGATCCATCACACATACCATCCACACCTCCTCCACCATCCACCACCACGCAGCTCCATCACTCCACATCTCTACTACATACACCTCCACCACACACTCCAGGTAGCCACCCAGCATGGCTGCTGCTGCTGCTAAGTCATTTCAGTCGTGTCCGACTCTGTGCGACCCATAGACGGCAGCCCACCAAGCTCCCCTGTACCTGGGATTCTCTAGGCAAGAACACTGGAGTGGGTGGCCATTTCCTTCTCCAGTGCGTGAAAGTGAAATGTGAAAGTTAAGTCACTCGGACTTGTCCGACCCTCAGCAACCCCATGGACTGCAGCCTACCAGGCTCCTCTGTCCATGGGATTTTCCAGGCAAGAGTACTGGAGTGGGGTGCCATTGCCTTCTCCGCCCAGCGTGGCTACTTCACCTAAAATTGGAATCACCCCTCCTGTCCCCTCCTTGCTTTGTAAATTCCACAGGACCCCTGATATCTGCCTGCCTTATTCACCACCTTACTCACAGGGTCTGTCCTCCACAGGTAAGCAGGCATTCTTGAGAGTGACAAAAGGAAGGAATGTGAATGGTGGTGCTATTGTTTAATACAGCTATCATGGTATGCAAACAGGAGCTACTCAAAGGCAGGAATTTTCTTCCTTGTTCTTTTCAGTGATTTAATAAACATTGTTATGTGCCTGCCCTTTGAACCCATGTGTCCAAATTTGGAAAGTACCTGGCATCCATATTGCCATTTTCCCCTCTTTCCCTCCCTTTGTCTCCTCTTCCCTCCTTTCTCATTTCCTCACTTCCTCCCTCCCTCTGTCCCCTTTCTCCTTCCCTCTCTCTTCTCTAATGCTCTTCCTTCATCCCTCTAGCCCTCCCTCCCTGTGCCCTTCTCCTTCACCTCCCAGTCCCTCTATCTCCTGCTCTGAGCCTTCACCTCTGTGCACAGAGAACCTCATAGGACACAGACACAGCCTTGCTGCCTGAGCACCTCAGGGTCAGGAACGCCACTCCACATGGGAGAGATGGTATTTTAGAATTAATGGAGCCAAGCAGAAAACCTGTGTCAAATATATAAGCTGGTTCATAGACTATGATAGTTCACTGGCAGTTTTCAGTAGAAGTTCAAAGTGTGTGGGGACATGGATCTTCTCATGTCAAGGCAAAGTGGGGTTCAGAAACAATAGACTATACATGTGTGATGACTAAGATACACAGCAAACACAAAGAGAGCCAAGCTCAGAGCCAAACAAGACAATGGGCAGGTGCTCCAGCTGTCTCCTCCAACCCCCTCCCACCTCCCACATTATGAGGAATCTGACACTAACCCCAGATGCACAGATGGGGTGAAAGTGCAAGAGAGATGGGTTTCCAGGAGGAAGAGAGCAGCATGAAGACTCACAGGCAAGGGCAGAATACAGCTTGGGCCACAGGCACCACTCAACTTCTGGACCTTCCGCTGAGCCCCCCTCCTTCCTCCAAGGGGCACCTAACGGCTGCTGGCCAAACCAGAACTTTCCCTCCATGTTCAGTTCCTGGGAGAAGGAAGACCAGGCTTCAAGATGGAGAGATAAGCCATGCATGGGAGCCCAACCCACTCCCAGCAAGATTTGCTGGGAAATGAGCACAGAAGCTAGGTGGAGAGAGTTGGCAGGAGGTAGAAACCAAGGGCCTTCCCCACCCACTCAGCCTTCAGTGGCCTGCTCTTGCTGGGTCATTGATTGGCACACTCTTGCAGATGCACCTATTGCATCAAAAGGATTTCTTCCCAGGTTTCTGCTAAGAGAAGGAAACAAGCCTTAGCATTTGGTTTTGGCCAACAGCCCTGAAATCCCACCCTTTTCTCCCTTCACTCCAGTAGGGCCTATCAGTGGAGACCTGAAAAAGAAGGGGAAAGTGAGACCAGGAAGCCCAGTGGCATGAGAACACAATGGGTATATCCTTGTCCAAGACTCTGATTCCATCCATTCTCCCAGATGCTGACAGCTTGGCTCAGGCCCTTACCTTATGCACATGCCCTACCTCAAGCAGACTCTGGGGTGGGTGATCCCTCACCTTCTCTCATGGCACAGCCTTTTAGGATGAACTTGGCAGACCCTGTAAGTAACCCCTCCTCTAACCAGCCTGCCACCCCGAAAGAGGATGTGTTCACCTCCCCTGACCTGAGGTCTGGTCCTCTTCTGTTTGGACCAACATGCCTTCCTAGACATATCTTTCCTGAGGCTGGCATTCTTGATGAGCTGGTACAAGGGCTGGGATGGGATAGGACTGATCCCCCATCTGTGACAAAAGGAGGGACCCCTCTCCCTGCAGCCCATCATTTCATTTCACAATGGTGAGATGATACTGGGGTGACCTCAAGAACAGTCTGTTTACCTTTTTTCCTGTGTGCTGATGCAGACAGAGGAGGACATGTCTCAGAGGCATGCATGACCTGTGGTGATCCAGTCAGCCTGCACAAAGGTCCGAGGTGGGTGGGTCTGGAGCTGTACAAAGTCAGGGTTTGAGCTCAGCGCCACGTCCTCCTCCTGACTCCATGTTCTTTCTCCTCTCCACCTCCCCTGCTTATCCTACCCATTCAAAGGTCTCTGTGCAGTTTTTGAGAGTGAAAGTCGCTCAGTTGTGTCAGAGTCTGCGACCCCATGGACTATACAGTCCATGGAATTCTTTAGGCCAGAATACTGGAGTGGGTAGCCTTTCCCTTCAGGGGATCTTCCCAACCCAGAGATTGAACCCAGGTCTCCTACACTGCAGGCAGATTTTGAAGTTCTGTATTATGCTTGCAGAGGAGAGTGGGAAGGTAGGTGCAAGGCCCACAGAGCCTAGGCACCGTGTCTGTTTCACTCTGAACTCCACCAAGAGGAGGGCATAAAGGCATGGCTCCGTGACTGTCCGCTTCTGTGTGGGATGCAGAAGGCGTGAGCTTTCCCATCAGGTGGTTCTCACACCTCAAGGCAAGGGGGTGGAGGAGGGACCGAACGGGTACAGAAAGAGGAGGGCAAAGGGCAGGGGGTGAACGATAGGACTGCAGGCAGGACTCCCTTACCCAATGTCTCCCTGGCTCAATGTCTTGTTCCTTCTAGCTCCTGAATCCTCCCTGACCTGATCTCATAACCTCGCAGCCTCCACAAGCCTTGCTCACAGTGAGCAGGTTAAATCCTCAGGGGACTATGAACAATTCATCTTCAATCCACACTTTGAGGGCCTTTTCCCTGAGCAGCAGATGGCAAGTAGGAAAGGATCCCCCAGCACAGTCCCCTCAAGAACAGAGTCCCCCAGCACAGGTCCCCTAGTACAGGCTCCCCCAGGCTAGGGCCCCCAGGGTACTCTCCCAACATAGATTCTTCTAGCACAGACATTCCCCAAGAAGAAGCCCCTCTCCAGGACAGACTCCCAGCTCTGAATAAACTGGAGAACAAGTCCAGGATGCTTGACAATGTTAAGAGAATCCCTCCTAGCAGACCTCACCCCCCAACAAAGGCCCAAGTGCCTAGGAAGCTGGCAGCCCTAGCCTTCACAGTCAGGTCCCAGCTCTGGGGAACATGGGTACCAAGACACACCTTACAAGCCTGGTCCCTGCGTTTCTGAAGGGAAGTCCACCTCTCAGGCCTGGGGTTCTGTGGCAGCCCTGCCTTGGCGCTGATTACCCTCGAGAGCTAATTTGCCTGCTCATCTTGCTTGGATGTGTTCCTGTGTGTGGTGTCTGTGTGCGCACACCTGTTCTGTCAATGCAGTACCAGGGCTTGAGTCAAATGTTGGTCACATTTCTTTCAGGCTATAGTCCTGCAAGGATTTCTCCCAGGAAACACAGCTCAGTGCATACTCAGAAGCCAGGTAGTGCTGGAATCTTCCTCAGCTTAGACACATGCAAGCCAACACAATCAGGCCTCAGTTAAGCCCCTGACTCCTTCCTGTGAGCCTTGGCTTCCTCACGGGGAAACAAAAGTAATAAGGACCTGCTTCCAGGTGTGTGGGTGGCAAATCAGTGAAAGAATCTCAAAGCTAGATTAGCGAGAATGATGTTAAACCCACACCCTGGGCCCTGGCAACACAGAGGCACCCTGCCAAAGAGGATGAGGGTTCCCCAACAATCCAATAGTGGATATTATTTTTTGTTGGTTTATAAGCAAGAATTGAATTTAATCAATTAATATATGTATATGTTTTTTCAATTATTTATTTTGATTGGAGGATAATTACTTTATAATATTGTGATGGTTTTGCCATACATCAACATGAATCGGCCACAGGTATACTTATGTCCTCACCATCCTGAACCCCACTCCCATCTTCCTCTGTACCCTATCTCTCTGGGTTGTCCCAGAGCACGGGCTCTGGGTGCCCTGCTTCATGCATCAAACTTGCACTGGTTATCTGTTTTACATATGATAATGTACATATTTCAATGCTATTCTCTCAAATATCCCATCCTTACCTTCTCCCACTGAGTCAAAAATTCTGTTCTTTACATCTCTGTCTCCTTTCCTGAGATTCCTTAAAAAAAACTGGGAATAGAACTGCTATATGACCCAACAATTCCACTGCTGGACATATACTCCAAAACCAGAATTGAAAGGGGCACATGTACCCCAATATTCATTGCAGCACTATTTACAAGAGTGGATATTTTAAAACATAAACAAAACTCAGAATTTTGTTGAACTCTCTTCTGTTGCAGTTTGGCAATGTTATACTGATAATGTCACTTGTCAGTGTGGGGCTTCTAAGGGCTTCCCTGATAGCTCAGTTGGTAAAGAATCTGCTTGCAATGCAGGAGACTCCAGTTCGATTCCTGGGTCTAGAAGATCCGCTGGAGAAGTGATAGGCTACCCATTCCAGTGTTCTTGGGCTTCCCCTGTAGCTCAACTGGTAAGGAATCTGCCCGCAATGCAGGAGACCTGGATTAGGAAGATCCCCTGGAAAAGGAAAGGCTACCCACTCCAGCATTTTGGCCTAGAGAATTCCACGGACTGTATAGTCCATGGGGTCTCAAAGAGTCGGACGTGACTGAGTGACTTTCTCTTCACTTCACTTCAGGGCTTCTAAGGCCTTAGTCAGGTCCAAGAAGTGATGCACGTGGACTGTGGGACAGGGAGGTTCTCAGTAGATGTCAGCCTGAATTCCCAGCAGTCCCGCTCCTGACCTCTCCTTCACCCTTTCCCTCTGGGTTCCAGCCCCCTTCCCAAATTTCCTCCTGCCTTGTACCCTCCTCTCTTTCTCCAGAATGCTTTTCATCACTTGATATACTACATAGTTATTTTATTTTCCTCTCTCCTCTTCTGTGGCCTCTCTCCTCCTTTTTTCCAGCTTAGGGAAAAAAAATTTAATTTTAGCACATAGGTACTTAATGATTTAAAATTTATTTACATTTTTGCTAGTGTGTAATTTATATATAGCACAGTGCAGGTATCTTAATTGATGAAGTTGTGTGTATTTATACAGTTGAGTGAAAACCGTCCGGGTGACGATTGAACGCATTTCCTTCACCTCAGAAGGTTCTCCTGTGCTGCTTTCCAGTCAATACCAGAAGTAATCCCTACTGTTACTTTTATTCCCAGTGGTTAGTTCTGCATGTTTTTAAACATGTACGAAACTTTCACTTCACTTTCATAACTAGTGTTGTTGTTGCTCAGTTATTATGTTGTGTCTGACTCTTTGCAACCCCTTGGGCTGTAGCCCCCCAGGCTCCTCTGTCCATGGGATTTCTTAGGCAAGAAGACTGGAGTGGGTTGCCATTTTCCTTTCTCCAGGAGCTCTTCCTGACCCAGGGACTGAACCCACCTCTTCTGCTTTAGCAGGAAGATTCTTTACCACTGAGCCACCAGGGAGGCCCACAAGAAATAATATAGCATATTCCTTTTGCTCAATTTTATGTCTGTGACATCTACCCATGTTGGTTGTGAAGTGTTATCAGGCATTTATTTTGTTTTCTTTGTTTAACTGCTTTTTTCTACTGAGTAGTATTGTATGAATATGTACTTTATATACATATATTTATCTGTGTGAGTTTAGGGCCATTATGAACATTTCTGCATCTTTGGTGGACATATGTACTCATTTATGGATATATATCAAGGAGTAAAATTTCCAGATCATAAGGTATACATATATGCAGCATTTATAGATAATGACAAGTGGTTTACAAACGTGTACCAAGTTACACATCTGCCAATGCCATATGAGAATTCCAGTTGTTCCATATCCTTGCCAGCACTTTCTACTGTCAGACTTTAAATTTCAACTATCTCTAATGGCTCGTGGATATGAAGAAGAATCTCACTGGGGCTTTAATCCATATTTTCCTGATGACTAATGATGATGCCTGTTCGTTTGAATATCCTCTTGTGAAAGTCCTATGTGCTTTTTCCTAAGGGATCTCAGGCACTTTAGTAGGGTATTCAGTAAAGATGTGCTAAATGAATGGGTAAAAACTGAATCAACAAATGGATAAAATCCATCAGAATAAGAGGCTTACCCTCACCACTGGCTGCCACTATGTCTGTCTTCAAAGATCTTCAGCACTTTGCAGATTTGTCTCCTTTGGTTGGGCTTCCCATGTTGCACTAGTGGTAAAGAACATGCCTGTCAAAGCAGGAAATGTAAGAGATGCAGATTGATCCCTGGGTTAGGAAGATTCCCTGGAGGTGGGCATGGCAACACACTTCAGTATTCTTGCCTGGAAAACCCCAAGGACAGAGGATCCTGGTGGGCCACAGTCCATAGGGATACAAAGATTCAGACACAATTGAAGTGACTTAGCAGTAGCAACAGATCCTTTGGTTACATGCCTGAGAGTTGTGGTGGAACTGGGGCTCTTTGGGACAGTGATTAGAAAGGTCTAAAACAGAACTGTACAAAAAGATCTTCACAACCCAGATAATCATGATGGTGTGATCACTAATCTAGAGCCAGACATCTTGGAATGTGAAGTCAAGTGGGCCTTAGAAAGCATCACTACCAACAAAGCTAGTGGAGGTGATGGAATTCCAGTTGAGCTCTTTCAAATCCTGAAAGATGATGCTGTGAAAGTGCTACAGTCAATATGCCAATTTGGAAAACTCAGCAGTGGCCACAGGACTGGAAAAGGTCAGTTTTAATTCCAATCCCAAAGAAAGGCAATGCCAAAGAATGCTCAAACTACTGCACAATTGCACTCATCTCACATGCTAATAAAGTAATGCTCAAAATTCTCCAAGCCAGGCTTCAGCAATACGTGAACCGTGAACTTCCAGATGTTTAAGCTGGTTTTAGAAAAGGCAGAGGAACCAGAGATCACATTGCCAACATCCACTGGATCATAGAAAAAGCAAGAGAGTTCCAGAAAAACATCTATTTCTGCTTTATTGACTATGTCAAAGCCTTTGACTGTGTGGATCACAATAAACTGTGGAAAACTCTGAAAGAGATGGGAATACCAGACCACCTAACCTGCCTCTTGAGAAATCTGTATGGAGGTCAGGAAGCAACAGTTCGAAGTGGACATGGAACAACAGACTGGTTCCCAATAGGAAAAGGAGTCCGTCAAGGCTGTATTTGTCACCCTGCTTATTTAACTTATATGCAGAGTACATCATAAAAAATGCTGGACTGAAAGAAACACAAGCTGGAATCTAGATTGCTGGGAGAAATATCAATAACCTCAGATATGCAGATGACACCACCCTTATGGCAGAAAGTGAAGAAGAACTAAAGAGCCTCTTGATGAAAGTGAAAGAGGAGAGTGAAAAGTTGGCTTAAAGCTCAACATTCAGAAAATGAAGATCATGGCATCCGGTCCCATCACTCCATGGGAAATAGATGAGGAAACAGTGGAAACAGTGTCAGACTTTATTTTTTGGGCTCCAAAATCACTGCAGATGGTGATTGCAGCCATGAAATTAGAGGACGCTTACTCCTTGGAAGAAAAGTTATGATCAACCTAGAGAGCATATTCAAAAGCAGAGACATTACTTTGCTGACTAAGGTCCATCTAGTCAAGGCTATGGTTTTTCCTGTGGCCATGTATGGATGTGAGAGTTGGACTGTGAAGAAGGCTGAGTGCCGAAGAATTGATGCTTTTGAAGTGTGGTGTTGGAGAAGACTCTTGAGAGTCCCTTGGACTGCAAGGAGATCCAACCAGTCCATTCTGAAGTTGATCAATCCTGGGATTTCTTTGGAAGGAATGATGCTAAAGCTGAAATTCCAGTACTTTGACCACCTCATGCAAAGAGTTGACTCACTGGAAAAGACTCTGATGCTGGGAGGGACTGGGGGCAGGAGGAGAAGGGGACGACCTAGGATGAGATGGCTGGATGACATCACGGACATGATGGACGTGAGTCTGAGTGAACTCCGGGAGATGGTAATGAACAGGGAGGCCTGACGTGCTGCGATTCATGGGGTTGTAAGGAATCGGACACAACTGAGCAACTGAACTGAACTGAACTGAAAACAGGATGCCAGCTTCCCAGCTGAACAGCTTGGCAAGCACATTGCTAAACACTGCCAAGCTTGAGGCACCCCTTCCTGGATCTGGGTTTCAGAGAACAGAGAGGGAGGTATGCCAGGAACAGGTACTGACACATTTACACATTCCCCAGGCACTCACCAATCTCTACTTTCTACCCAGTCAAATCCCACTCCTTCTCTCCAGCCCAGACTGCTTCTGACCTTCGTGTTCCTACCATAAACCTAGGCAATCTTGAATCCTCACCACTCAGCAAAGGGCAGGACAGAAGAGGGTGACAGTTCCCAGAATGAGAGGACTATAGGCATTATAGCAGGCCTGAGGCCCAAAACTGGGGAGGTGTGCATGAAAAACAAAAACACACTAGGAATCCAGAAGAGGAGGAAGTGCAAGTTTCACACCCAGAGTAAAACCCCAGTGGGGAAATCTAACCTGAAAATCCTGAAGTACAGGAGTACGGGGTAACAAGGGGGCCCTTATGGGAGGATCCAAGTCTAAGGAGAGGTGGAAAGGAGAGGAAGAACAGCCTGAATTCAGAGAAGTGATATGTAAAGTTTCTCTGACCTCACTGCTGACCGCAATGGGCACACAAAGCCACACCTTGTTCCTGCATTCGCCAATGTAGCACTCTTTGAGCACCACTACATACCCACCCTCCACTGGGCATCCTAGATAAACAAGCAAGTTTCTGATATCATGTAGTGCACATGCTAGCCGAGTAGATGAAGGCGTAACCATGCGTAACCAGTAGTCATGTACGGATTTGAGAGTTGGACCATAAAGAAAGCTGAGTGCTGAAAAATGGATGTTTTTGAATTGTGGTGTTGGAGAAGACTCTTGAGAGTCTCTTGGACTGCAAGGAGATCAAACCAGTCCATCCTAAAGGAACTCAACCCTGAATATTCACTGGAAAGACTGAGGCTGAAGCTGAAGCTCCAATACTTTGGCCACCTGATATGCAGAACTGACTCATTGGAAAAGACCCTGATGCTGGGAAAGATTGAAGGCAGGAGGAGAAGGGGACAACAGAGGATGAGATGGTTGTTTGGTATCACCGACTCAATGGACATGAGTTTGAGCAAGTTCCAGGAGTTGGTGACGGACAGGGAGGTATGCTGCAGTCCATGGGGTCACAGAGTCGGACACGACTGAGTGACTGGACTCACTGACTGATGCAAAATTAGAGTGTCAGTGGAAATAAAACAAAGTATCCCAGAAACTGGGCAAGCAGTGGCAAGGGAGGTTAAGTCAAGGGGCTGACATAATTTGACTTGTGTTTAGAACTGTCATTCTGGTGGTAGCCAAGGGAGAGAAGTGGGGAGAGCTTGGGAAGTGATTGTGAGGGATGTGGAGAGAGCATCTTGGCCAGCTCAGGGGTGGGGTGGAGACTTCGCTAAGAAGTTGTGGGGGCCAGTGAGAGGGCCTGGAGAGGCAGAGCTGAGGGGCTGAAAACCCTGGAGGTGACAATTCAGCGGGAAGAAGGGCTCAAATCTACTTCAGGGTTTCTAGCTAAGGAAACTGGAAGGTCAAGGGTTCACTCAGTCCAGGTTGAGGGAGGTAAGGAGAAACAGGTTTGATGGCAGGTGGAGAAGAGAGCCCTGGATTCTTCCTGATTATCTCCTGTTCAGCCTCTCCTCTACAGCAACATCCCCAGGCCCCAGTGAAAGTGAAAGTTGCTCAGTATTGTCTGACTCTTTGTGACCCCATGGACTGTGGCCTGCCAGGCTCCTCTGTCCGTGGAATTCTCCAGGCCAGAATACTGGGGTGGGCAGCCATTCCCTTTTCAGAGGATCTTCCCAACCCAGTGATGGAACACAGGTCTCCTGCATTGCAGGCAGATTCTTTACCATCTGAGCCACCAGGGAATCCCGGTGCAATTCAAAGAGTGGGAGCTGGGAAGTTCAAAGGCAGGAGAGAATACATCTCCTAACCCTGACCACGTCTCTCAGACAGACCTGAGCCCCATCAGGACTGGCCTGTTGGAAGAGCTCTCTTCTGGGGACCCGAGAACCATACTCAGAGTCTGTGAGTACCCACAGCCTATCCTGCCAGACCAGGGCTCTAGACCGGGCCTCCTCCACTGCCCTAAGCCTCCCCCATTGCCCTGTCCCTGGCCTACTTTCCAAACCAATAATGGAAACATATCATCTGACATATATTTTGGAGGGGACAATGAGGAAATTTTTTTTGAAGATGTAGGATGATCTTACCTCACTTACGTATTTATTCACTCATACAGCAAATAGTCACAATGAGGCTGTAGCTGTGCCAGGTGTGGGGCATGACTACAGTGGATAAGGAAGACCTGGTCTCTGGCTCTTAGGGCAGGAATCTGGGCTGCTCAGTGGTGTCTCCATCCCAGAGACAAGATGCAGCAGATCTTTAAGGCAGTGGTTGATTAGCTCAGGGGGTAAATAGTGGATTGAGGGCTGTGGGGCTGGTGTCAACTTACCTTGGCAAATAATGAATACCTCTTGGCACCAGGGCCAACACAGACTCCCTGGTCTGTTTTCTTCTGGGTGAAATAAGAGGGCTCAGCTGCATGATTTGAGCAGCTCCTTTAGCTCAAAGATGTATTGTTCGGTTTTCCTCTTTTGCTGAGGAGGGAGCCCTCTACCCTAACAGACTGACTTTGCAGGGCCAGTCAGCTGATGGGAAAGTGTGAGTAACTCCATGCAAATTTCCTCCACTCAAAGCACATATGTTTCCTAGAAGGCCCAGCTGCACATTTTCTGTTTTTTTAATGGCTGAGCAAGATGCTGTAATTGCTCACCATTTTAAAGCACTGTTTTCCAGCAATATGGCATTCTGGTTAAAATATAAACCTCACAAGGGGATAAGGAGGCAAAGAGACAAAACTTATGATTTCAGGATGTGTCAGATTCCACTTCTCACATCAAGGAAGGGAGAAGGGATAAGCCCCACTCTTGTTCTTCAAGGAAAGGTAGATGGCCGAGGGTGGAGAAAGGCTGAATTCTTAAATGTATGTGTTTAAAAGAAATTATAAAGTAAAATAAATTATAAGTAAAAAGAAATTGTAAAATCAAGCAGATGGGTTCTCAGAAGGAGGCTGGAGAAGCACAGGAGGCCCTCAGGAGAGCAAGAGAGACAGGGCAAATAGAGTCAACCTTTAGACAGGTAGACCAAAGGACAGAGAGTCTGGGCTGGGCACTGCCCCAGGCATGGAATCTGCAAGGAAGTGCAGAGGGTGGAGAGAGCCTTTGTAGGAAGCCTATGCCCAAAACACTTGTCCATGCGCCCTTACTTTCCTCTGCCACCAAATTTGCTCATTTATTTGTCTACCCATTTTTTTAACCATTTGTCCATCTGTCCATCTGTCCCCCCATCCACCTCTGCATATCACAAGCATGTTGAGTGCCCAGTAGAAGCCAGGCTGGGTACAAAACCCTGGCTTTTGGTCCAAAAGCCTGGCTTAATTTCTGGTCCAAAATGGAGACTGAGCAACTGCCTCCTATCTTACTCTGTGCCAGAACAGAAGGAATTGCAGAAAACAGTTAAAGGTGATGAGTGAGTGGAACCAGGTGGGAGAATGAGGTTGGGAGGAGAGGCACATATAGTTTGTCCTTCTATGCTTAATTTTTCTGTAATGCCTCTATACCATCACAGTCACAAATGAAGGAAGAAAGGTGGCCCAAATGAAACATAAATCCTGTGACTGGAATCAAGGGTATAGGCACACATTGCTTGTGTGGATTCTTATTAAAAAAAAAAAAAGAATACACATTTTAAAAGGTATATGGTGGTAAGTCTGATGTGAAGGTCGGACTCCTCCATACTGTAGGGAAAGATACAGAAGGAAACTTGGTAACAATGTGTATTAGTCTACTCAGGGTGCCACAACAAAATACTGCAGACTAGGGTGGCAGAAGCAACAGAAATTTCTGGAGGCTGGAAGTCCAAGTTCAAGGTGTTGACAGAGTTGGTTCCCTTGAGACCTCTCTCCTTGGCTTGTATATCAGTGCCTTCTCACTATGTCGTCACGTGGTCTTTGCTCAGTGCACACATCCCTGGTGTCTATTTGTGTCTCAAAATTTCCTCTTCTTATAAGGACAATGGTCACATTGCATACTGCTACTGCTAAGTCGCTTCAGTCGTGTCCAACTCTGTGCGATCCCATAGACGGCAGCCCACCAGGCTCCCCCGTCCCTGGGATTCTCCAGGCAAGAACATTGGAGTGGGTTGCCATTTCCTTCTCCAATGCATGAAAGTGAAAAGTCAAAGTGAAGTCGCTCAGTCATGTCCGACTCTTAGCAACCCCATGGACTGCAGCCCACCAGGCTCCTCTGTCCATGGGATTTTCCAGGCAAGAGTACTGGAGTGGGGGTGCCATTGCTTTAGGCCTACCCTAATAGCCTCATTTTAACTTAATCACCTCATTAAACGCCTTGTTTCCAAATATAGTCATGTTCTGAGGTACTGTGGGTTAAGATGACAACAGAGGACTTGGTGGGGAAAAACAATTCAGCCCATAACACAGATAATAGTTTCAACAAGGACAACAATAAGAAAATGGCAGTCACAAAACACACATCTTCCGCAGGCTCCTGGAGGAAACATATGAGCCAGAATGAATGGAACCTTGTCCAAGGCAAATGTGATAATGCAGGCTCACAATCGGGCAAAGTTTAACTTCAAGAACCGTCTCTAGGAAAGGACCTCACGATGTCTCTCAAGGGCTTGAGAAGCTGGTACCCTACCATGCACATCTCAGGAAATACTGAGATTATTAAATGATGCCTTTATACTCTCTATCCTCACCTCGTCCTTCCACAGGCAGTGAGTTGGGTCTTCTCACCACAACCAACATTCTATCAATCCTAAGGGGAAAACGGGGCATCCAACGTGGTGGACAGGTCCACCTCACCTGTCCCCCTACTGGATTGAGGGCTTGGCCTCATGGATGACAGTACAGCTGGCCAAGGGCAGGCACCCTGGGCAAGGCTCCTTGAGTGGGGGCAGTGAGGGGGCAGTGCTGAGCATCTGGGGTGCTGGGGGCAGTTTGGCAGTCCTGGTGACTAAGACAGCCTCCAGTAGGGAAAGAAAGGTATGGGAGTGCCAGGATGTTGCATCACAAGTCTAGAAATATAAACACTCCTCAAAGCAACACCAGTGTTAACACCAGCAAGATGTCTTGGTCCTTAGCAGTTTGCTTGCCATCTCCTCAGCTACATGCCTGGTGCGGCTGGCCCTCACCCTCCCGTCTGTGCTCGGCCTGGGGACTCAGGCCTTCAACAACCAACTTGTCCAAGTGCTGTGAGGACCCCCAGTATGAAGAGATGGTATGGCTTTCCCAAGATGGGCTGGGGCAGAAGGCGGAAGGGAAAGATAGTGGTGATTGGGGCACGCATGGCAGGGCTCCCTGCTGCCAAGATCCTGCAGGATGCTGGCCACCAGGTATGTGTGTGACAGGATCTGGGGGGTCCTGCATGAGGAACTTGGGAGAGAGGGAGGTGGACAGCTTCAGAGAGCTGGGGCAGGGGACTGGGTCTAGGGCTTAAGATGGGGGTAGAAGGGCTAGGAGAACCAGAAGGTCTGACTCTATAACAGAGGGAGACCTGAGGAAAAGGAGGGAGGGGCTGTGAGAGCCTGCTTGGAGGGGATGTGTCCATCCTCACTGAGGTAAGGAAAGGGCTGTCTTTCTAGGTGACTGTCCTGGAGGCCGCTGGGTGTGTGGGTGGCAGAATAGATCCCACAGAGTGCCTGGAGCACAGTGGTATATGGATCTGGGTGCCATGGGGTTACCCTATAGCCACAGGTATGGTTGGAAAAAGTGTGGGTGATTAAGGAAGACTGGGGGCCTGGGTGGTAATATCATCTGTCCCCTCAGGATTTTAGCTTGTGGAAGTGATGAGCAGCCATGGAGAGGTTAATGCCACTGGAAAATTTTATAACTTATAGTTCCAGAGAGAAAGAAACACAACACAGCACGCAAGGCCCTGGGGATGCACTGGGATGGTCAGGAAGCAGAAGACAGGAGCAAACAGAAGGCACAGACCACAGCCTTTATTGGAGTTTCTGAGGGGAGGCAAGGTAGGACAAAGTAAACAGCTTAGATGTGACTGGTCTGAATAATTACAATGGGCTTTGGGCTGTAGGCATGGTCTCTGGTTGCCTGGTACCTGGCCCTGGGTGAGTTAGGGCAGGGGAAATATTGACTTGGTGTGTGGGTAGGAGTATGGCCTTAGATAAGCCAGGCTGCACAGTGAAAGGAGAGTTCTAGGCAAGCTGACATGCAGGAGAGATATAAGCACTTTGATGAAGGTTTGGCCCTATGATTAATGAATATCAAATAGACGGAATCTAAGAACACAGTTAGAATGCACAGTTTGAACTAGCAGTCAACATCAAGGCCAAGACAAATAGTAATGAGTGAGAGTCCTTTTCTGGAAGTCAGTAAGGCTGGATCTGACCCCAACTCACAGCCTCAATGTTTCAGTCTATATATTGGGCATAATGGCACTGCCCTGTCTGCTTAGAAGCCCATGTGGAGGACCCTGAAAGATAACTGGGATGGGAGAGCACCTTGAAAAGTCAAAAGTGGCTTGGTAGGTTTGCTAACAATGGGGACAGAGTATCCATCGAGGAGGATGCAGTGTGTGGTAGGAGCTCTGGCACCAGGAATTGGCACACTTACTCCTTGGAAGGAAAGTTATGACCAACCTAGATAGTATATTCAAAAGCAGAGACATTACTTTGCCAACAAAGGTCCATCTAGTCAAGGCTATGTTTTTCCAGTGGTCATGTATGGATGTGAGAGTTGGACTGTGAAGAAGGCTGAGTGCCGAAGAATTGATGCTTTTGAACTTTGCTGTTGGAGAAGACTCTTGAGAGTCCCTTGGACTGCAAGGAGATCCAACCAGTCCATTCTGAAGGAGATCAGTCCTAGGTGTTCACTGCAAGGATTGATACAAAAGCTGAAACTCCAATACTTTGGCCACCTCATGCAAAGAATTGACTCATTGGAAAAGACTCTGATGCTGGGAGGGATTGGGGGCAGGAGGAAAAGGGGACGACAGAGGATGAGATGGCTGGATGGCATCACCAACTCAATGGACATGAGTTTGAGTAAACTCCGGGAGTTGGTGATGGACAGGGAGGCCTGGCGTGCTGCGATTCATGGGGTCGCAAAGAGTCAGACACAACTGAGCGATTGAACTGAACTGAACTGAACTGAACCTCATTAAGGGTCGTCCTAAAAGGGGTCCTGCTCCATGGAGAATGCAGGGTGGTGGAAAATGTTTCCTAGAGACTTGGGAAAGATGAACATGGCCTCCAGGGAAGATAAGACCAGAGCACCCTGCCACTGCACTCCTCATGCCACCTCCTGGGTCTTGAGACCAGAGATCTCAGACAAAGTGAGAGAGATCTTGGTCAAAACAGAGGACAAGCCTGGTGTGATGGACAAACCACAAGAATGGTGGCTCTGTTCCCTCATGGCCCTGCTGCCGTGAGTGTAGTACCAAGGAGGCCTGCAGTTCAGCCATTGGATAGAGGCCATAGCTTTGCTATGGGGAGCAAAGACAGAGCCCCTGGAACAGGGACAGCTGGCAGGCCTCCTAAGCTACTTCTTAGGATTATATGAGGCTCATACAAGTGAAGGGCTCTGTAGAATGTGTATACATGAGAAGTAGCACACAGAGTTAGCTGTTTCCCTTTTATTAGGGCCAAGAAGAACATTTTGAGGGGGTCAGAGCCCGGTATGCCAGGCAGACACACAGCAGCCCGCAGGGGCCTGGCTGAATGGCCTGGCCACAACACTCTGTCCAATTCTGTTTCTCCTTGTCCCTGGATGCAAAGCAAGGGTTCTCGTGTTGGCTTCCAGACAATCTGATTCCCCTGCCTTCTCTCCCTGGACATAGGTGGCTGGTTGAGGCAATACCTGATCACAGTGGGGAACCTGAGCCATGGGGCCCTGCAGATGGTGGAGGACCTGATGAATATGTATGGTGGCTATTACCACGCCTTCTTAGAGATCTTGCGTAAATTCATCTTCTTCTTCCAGGACTCCCGATGGGAAACAGGCTGATGAAATGGAGAAATGGGCATGGGTGAGCCAGTTACTAACCAGGACATTCTGGGACCGGTAGAAAGCTTAGATAAATTGGGTGGAAAATCCCAAAAGAAATGGGGAAGTGGGAAGGGAGGGGTTTCCAAACTCCAATGAACTCAGAATCACTAGGGGCCTTGTCAAACACAAAGGTTGAGCCCTACCCTGAGTCTCTGATTCAGCACATCTGGGACAGGACCTGAGAACATGCCTTTCTGACATGTTCCAAGGGCTGCTGTTGCTTTTTGTCTTTTTGTTTCGAAGCCCTACTTTGAGAACCTCTGGCTAAGAGGCAGTCACATCAAGAAGGTACAGATCTGCTTTGCTCTAAGCCTCACCTGCTTTCTGGTTACAGACAGGAGGGTCCTTACAAGGTGCCTCACTGTCTTTCAGCCAAGGAAGACAAGTCATGGGTACTAACTCCAGACTCCAACCATCAAACCCTGGTGTCTGTCAGGATAGTCTGAAGCTGAAAAAATAAAAGAAACTGAGACTCACTCTCCCTCAGAGTTCTGTGACCTGATTACTACAAAAAAAAAAAAAAAAAAAAAAAAAAAATTGCTAGAGATATTCAGGAGAGGACATCAGAGCAGGTCCATTAGCGGGCTTAGCCTCTGTGCAGTCCAAATGGCCCATCCTCTGCCTAGTCTTGTCCATCATCCTTCCTCCTCTCTGTCTCTCCCTTGCCTGCTTACTCTCAGATTTGATGAAATCACTGGGGGCTTTGACCAGCTCTCCCATGTCCTGCATGCTGCTCTTCTGCCCGGAATAGTCCAGCTCCACTCGCCACCAGAGGAGGTGCAGTCATACCGAGATCACGTGCATATCACCTACCAAACGCCTGACACGTCTGACTGCTGATTACATGACCGTGGCCATCACAGCCACCGCTGCCCAGCTCCTCCGTTTCCAGCCACCTCTATTCCATGGCAAGGAGAATGCACTGCCATCCTTCCACTACAGCAGTGTCACCAAAGTGTTCCTGGCCTGCATGCAGAGTTTCTGGGAGCACGAAGGCATCTTTGGGGATGAGTCCAGCACTGACTGGCCTTCCTGCTTTATCCACTACCCAGTCATACCTTCCCCAATGGCATAGGAGTCATCCTCGCCTCCTTTACCATGGACGACAATTCCTCTTTCTTTGCCCAGGCAGCCGATGTTGTCTTGGATGACCTGGCCACAGTCCATGACCTCTCCAAGGAGGAGCTTGCCCCTATTCCATGAGCAAGCACTGGAGCCAGGACTCCTATTCCATGGGTGGTTTTGCCCTCTTTACTCCCTACAAGTATGTGGACTATGCCCAGGAACTTGGATGGGTCCACTTTGCTGGTGAGCACACAAAGCTGCCAGATGGCTGGACTGACACATACATCAAATCAGGGCTCAAGACAGCACAGAACATACAAGAGGCTATGGGCCTGGCTTTGACAAAGGGCCCCAGAGATCCAAAAGAACCTCACCCCAAAATGGAGCTACAGCTACATCTGAAACAATATTGTAAATCAGCTATACTTTAATTAAAAAAAAATGAAGCTATAGCTACACCTGTAATGATAATGTAAATCAACTGTACTCAGTTTAAAAAATGGAGCTATAGCCAACTTCTTGACATCAGAAATTAGAGTAATTCTGGTCATGATGGCCACCCAGGAATAGTATCAAAATCCACTCTCTCATTTTATCTCCACATTTTTCCAAAGGTATGAACCAAGAGGTGCCATATAAGGCCAAGGAGCAGAATCCCTATAATAGTTGGCCACCCATGATCTTGGATTTATTGGTAATGTCTCAACAATAGCAATATATGATATAGTAGTGATTAAAACAGTAAAGCATTCATTAAATTTAAGGCTATCACTGTGTCTTATCTACATTCTGACTGGCATCTGAATAAGTATAGAATTGACTGCTGAGAGCCAGAGAGGCCTTTGATTTCCAAGGGCCTCATCTGGGGTCTTGGCTCTTCTGTTATTCCTTAATCTGAGTCTACTCCTTCCTACCCTTCCCAGCTCTACTCTTCCATCTCCCATGACTGTTAATTTTAAGGGAAGCTGAGAACTTGGATGGAGATGACTCTGTGACCAGCAACATGCTCAATGCTTTTGCATATTATTAAAGCAACCCCCAATGCACATGTTCTAGTCATAGATGAGGAAAATGGAATCTCCGAGAGGTTAAATAACTTACCTGAGGTCACAAATGCTGGTCCAGAGGGTTCAAAACCTAAGTCAACTAATCCTAAATCTTGCTACTTCTACACTGAGTGGCTCAGTCTTATTCTTTTGTTGTATTCCTAAAACAATGATTCCCAGTGTTGACCTTCAGCAATAAATATGCTGAATGTCTGAGTGACAGAAGCTCTCAGGATGCATGGCATCAAAGTTGCATAGTCTGCCCTCCATCCTTTTCCTATCCCCCTGAATCTTCTTTGTCCAGCAGCCCTGGGCGTGTGAGGAGACAGATGAAGGAAAGTGAAAGTGAAGTCGCTCAGTTGTGTCCGACTCTTGGCAATATCAAGAGCCTGTAGCCTACCAGGCTCCTCCAGTCCATGGGATTTTCCAGGCAAGTATACTAGAGTGGGTTGCCATTTTCTTCTCCAGGGGATCTTCCCAACCCAGGGATCAAACCTGGGTCTCCTGCATTGCAGGCAGACGTTTTACCATCTGAGCCAGCATAGATGGAGTCAATACTGATAAGAGCTTTCAGGCAGATAGATGCATGAGGTTTAAGGAGGCCCATCATTTGGCAGTGATCTGGCCTGAATTAGGTCTCTAAAGGACTTCTTGGGGGTATAAATAATCACCCACAGGGCCACAGGAAGGAGCCAGTTGATTATGAGGTGAAAGGACAGTTCATCACCAAAGGCAAAAAAAAACCAAACAAACAAAAAACCAGCCTTTAAAAACCAGCTGAGAAAATGTCATTCTCTTCAGAGTCTGAGGCTGGGGAAAAAAACAAGATGCTCAAGAACCCTCCTCTAGCTGGGATGGTCTAGGATCTTATCTTACTTGTGAGCTAGTAAATTAGCTTGTCACAGTTTCATGGATGCTGGTGGAAGACATGAGACTCATGGTCCGAGACAAAGGATTTTATTCCTCATGCACAGCAAGTAGCGCAAGAACCCAAGCCCTCAAGTCCCAACGAGGGCAATACAGAGGGACCCAGGTAGACACCATGCATGTATATAGTGGGGCTGCCTTGCAGCTGAGGAACACTGAACTCAGAAAAGTTACCAATTGCAGTAAGCAAACCTGCTCTTTGTTTGGGGAAGGGGAGATGGTAGGAGGAGGGGTGGAGACATTATCTCATCCCTCAGCATTGCTTACTAAAACGATTCTGAGAAACAGCCCAAGCAAAGAGCAGTCAGGGCCTTGCATTTTAAGCATATCCAACAGGAATGTGCAGAGACACTCAGGCCTCATTGGTGACTGCCTCTTCCAACATTGACTAACCCATACCTCCAACCACTTCCTGACATATTGTGGTTTCTATTTCCTTCCTCATGTTCAGTCCAGCTGCCACTGGTGCTCGCACCCCCAGTCTCACTGAGTCCCCACTCTTATCTCACTGCACACATGAAGTTTACAGGGATTAAACAACCTCTCTGATAGTGGCTCTGAAATATGGTGAATTAGACTCAAATCCTGCCCTCAGTGAATTTGGAGATGAGTTTAAAGGGGCTTCTCTGTGGTTCTGATGGTAAAGAATCTGCCTGCAGTGCAGGAGACCTGGGTTTGATCTCCAGATTGGAAAGATTCCCTGGAGGAAGGAGTGCCAAGTTTAGGCATTATCTTATTCCAAAAGGCTACTATAACAAAAATACCATAAACTGGGTGACTTATAAACAGAAGAAATTTATTCCTTACAATTTGTGAGTCTAGAAAGTCCAAGATTAAGTTGCCAGCAGATTCAGGAGATTTGGGCCCACCTGCTAAGGTCCCAGTTTCTTACAGAGTGGTAGGGGCAAGGCAGCTCTCTGGTAAGGGAACTAATGACATTCGCAAGGGCTCAACCCTTATGATCGAATCACCTCCCAAAGTGTCACCTCTGAATACCACTATATTGGGATTAGGCTTCAACATAAGAATTTTGGGGGCAACAAAAATGTTCAGTCCATAGCAGGGACTACATGTTTAAATAAGTGTGATAACTGACAGATGATGTGTTCATAAGGCATAATGCCAGAAGTGGGCTTCTTCCTGACTGAGGGCTGATGTCACCCATTAGGCAGAGAGCAAGTAATATTTTTAAGTAATTATAGATTCGTAGGAAGTTGCAAATACAGTACAGACAGGTGCTTGTGTACCTTTCATCCAATTTTCACCAATGGTTGCATTTAACATAATTGTAATATAATACCAATATCAGAACATGACATTAATACAATGTGTGTTTGTAGTTTTATCACATGTGCATATTCTTTTTTATTTGCTTTTTAATTGGAGGATAATTGCTTTAAAATGTTATATTGGTTTCTGCCATACATCAACATGAATCAGCCATAGGTATACACATGTCCCACCCCCTTGAACCTCCCTCCCTCTCCAGTCCCATCCCACCCCTTTAGGTTGTCACAGAGCACCAGGCTGAAATCCCTGCACTGTACAACAACTTCCCGTTAGCTCTCTATTCCACAAGTGGTAATGTATTTATTTCAATTCTACTCTCTCAATTTGTCCCACCCTCTCCTGCTCTCCCTGTGTCTGCAAGTCTGTTCTGTACGTTGGAGTCTCTACTCCTGTCCTGCAAATAGTTTCATCAGTACCATTTTTCGAGAGTCCACACCTATGTGCTAATATATGCTATTTTTCTTTTTCTGACTTCACTCTGTATAACAGACTCCAGATCTATACACCTCTCTAGAACTGACTCAGATTCATTCATTTTTATGTCTGAGTTATATTCCCTTGTGTACATGCATCACATTTCCTTTATCCATTCATCTCTCAATGGACATCTCGGTGGATTGTGTGTCCTAGCTATTGTAAATAGTGCTACAATGAACATTGGAGTACATGTGTTTTTTTCAATTATGTTTTTCTCAGGTTATATGCCCAGTAGTGGGATGGCTGGGTCATCTAGTAGTTTTATTTCTAACTTTTAAAGAAATATCCATACTTTTCTCCATAATTATTTTTATCCCACTAACAGTACAAGAGGGTTCTATTCTCTCCACAGCCTCTCCAGCATTTATTCTTTGTAGATTTTTTTAATTTTAATTTTTAAAATTATGAAAGTATGATAACACATTTACAAGAGACTTGGAAAATATAGAACAAAGTTACATATAGCTCCATTATATATTAACATTATTTTTAAGTACATAAATTAAGGTTTTTAGTTGGAGTTTCAATATCAAACTCTCAAAAATTAATAGAATGAACAGACAGAAAAAAAAGTAGAAGGATATAGTGGACCTGAAAAGCACTATTAACCAATTCAATATAATTAAGGTTTATACAATTTTCACACAACAGCAGGGTATGAATTTTATTCAAGTTCCCATAGGCTATAACCAGGAGACACTGGAACATATCCAGGGACATAAAACAAAATGCAAAAATGTCATGGTCTAAAGGTATTAAAATCATACAGAATCTGTTCTATCACTGTAGAACTATGTTAGAATACAATATCAAAAGATATTTGAAAATAACCCACATATTTTTCAACTGTAATCTGACAGTTACCAAGAGAAATCTTTGACTTAGCCATAGAAAGCCTCAAGAAGATTAAAAAACTGAAATAACACAGAGGAGATTGAAGAGAAGAAAGCATTTAAGTGAAAAACTAATGTCAAAATGAAAAATTAATATCAAAATTAATTTAAAAACTCCATGTATTTGGAAGTTCAATGTCCCTTTTAAACGATGGGTATATCTAAGAAAGCATAACAAGAAACATTAGAAAATATTTGTAAAAATAAAAATGAAAAGAGAATTTGTCAGAATTTGTTGCATGCAGCTAAAGCTGCTCATTTCAATATGATAAAACAAATTGTGGACACTAGCAAAATATTTTGTGAAATTTGAACAAAACCTATACTGTGCATGCTAAATTGCCTCAGTCGTGTCTGTTTTTGACCCTATGGGTTTCCATTCCCTTGTTTAGGGTATCTTCCTGACCCAGGGATCAAACCCACGTCTCTTATGTCTTCTGCATTAGGAAGCAGGTTCTTAACCACTAGTACCACCTGGGAAACCAAAAACAGACTGGATAAAAGTAAAAGATAATCATACAGTTCAGTTGCTTTTAAACATGGCTGCTCATTAGAATCACATCTGGAGGTTTGGAGAAAAAAAAATACCAGAGGATTTGTTTTTTGCAAAAATATCCAAGATAACTCCAATCTGCATCTGGATTTTAAAAACTGATTACAAATTTTTCTATTAAATGGTAATTTCAGCAATATAGAATTCTATTATTTTCTGTTGACCAGTCATGATACAATGGTATTAAAACAAAGATACATAATTACAACAGTAAGATATGTTTATCAGCTATCACAATTAATAGTAGTCAAAAAATAAAAGATAATTACAATTGGAAGCCATAATGGAAATATGATTAACTTAACAGGGCTTTCCAGGTGGTGCTAGAGGTAAAGAACCCATCTGCCAATGCAGGTGACTTAAGAGATGCAGATTTGATCCCTGGGTTGGGAAGATTACCTTGGAGAAGGAAATGGCAACCCACTCCAGAATTCTTGCCTTGGAAATCCCAAGGACAGAGGAGCCTGGCAGGCTATGGTCCATAGGGTCACAAAGAGTTAGGTCACAGAGATTCAGGTCACAAAGAGTCAGACAAGACTGAAGTGACTTAATATGTATAAAATAATTACTTACAACTTTGGAGGTTAAATAGGGGATTGGAATGCAAAAGTAGGAAGTCAAGAGATGCCTGGAGCAACAGACAAGGTTGGCCTTAGGGTACAAAGTGAAGCAGGACAAAGACTAAAAGACTTTTGTCAAGAGAACACACTGGTCAAAACAAACGCCCTCTTCCAACAACACAAGAGACAACTCTACACATGGACATCACCAGATGGCCAATACCGAAATCAGATTGATTGATTATATTATTTGCAGCTGAAGATGGAGGAATTCTATAAAGTCAGTAAAAACAAGACCTAGAGCTGACTGTGACTCAGATAATGAGCTCCTTACTGCAAAATTCAGACTTATATTGAAGAAAGTAGGGAAAATCACTAGGCCATTCAGGCATGATCTAAATCAAATCCCTTATGATTATACAGTGGAAGTGACAAATAGATACAAGAGATTAGATCTGATAGAGTGTCTGGAGAACAATGAGCAGAGGTTCATAACACTGTACAGGAGGTGGTGACCAAAACCATCCCGAATGAAAAGAAATGCAAGAAAGCAAAATGGTTTTCTGAAGAGGACTTACAAATAATTGAGAAAAGAATAGTGAAATGCAAAGGAGAAAGGGAAAGATATACACAACTAAATTCAGAGTTCCAGAGAATAGCAAGGAGAGATAAGAAAACTTTCTTAAGTGAACGATGCAAAGAAATAGAGGAAAACAATAGAATGGGAAAGACTAGAGATCAATGGCACCCCACTCCAGTACTCTTGCCTGGAAAATCCTATGGACAGAGAAGCCTGGTAGGCTGCAGTTCATGGGGTCGCTAAGAGTCAGACACGACTGAAGTGACTTAGCAGCAGCGAGATCTCTTCAAGAAAATTAGAAATATGAGGGAATATTTCATGCAAAAATGGGCACAATAAAGGACAGAAATGATAAGGACCTACCAGAGGCAGAAGAGATTAAGATGAGATGATGAGAATACACAAAGGTACCCTACAAAAAGGTCTTGATGACTCGTAACCACGATGGTGTGGTCACTTACATATAGCCAGACATCCTAGAATGTGAAGTCAAGTGGGCCTTAGGAAGCATCACTATGAGCAAAATTAGTGGAGATGATGGAATTCCAGCTGAGCTATTTCAAATCCTAAAAGATGATGCTGTGAAAGTGCTGCACTCAATATGCCAGCAAACTTGGGAAACTTGGCAGTGCCCACAGGACTGGAAAAAATCAATTTTCATCCAATCCCAAAGAAGGGCAATGACAAAGAATGTTCAAACTACCATACAATTGGGCTCATCTCACATGCTAGCAAGGTAATGCTCAAAATCCTTCAAGCTAGGCTTCAACAGTATATGAACCATGAACCAGATGTTCAACCTGGATTTAGAAAAGGCAGAGGAACCAGTGATCAAATTCCCAACATCCATTGGATCATAGAAAAAGCAAGAGTTCCAAAAAAACATCTACTTCTTCTTCATTGACTACGCTAAAGCTTTTGACTGTGTAGATCACAACAAACTGTGGAAAATACTTGAAGAGATGGAAATACCAGACTACTTTACCTGCTTCCTAAGAAATCTGTATGCAGGTCAAGAAGCAACAGTTAAAACTGGATATGGAACAATGGACTCATTCAAAATTGGAAAAGGAGTATGTCAAGGCTGTATATTGTCACCATGCTTATTTAACTTATATGCAGGTTACATCATGGAAAATGCCAAGCAGGATGAATCCCAAGTTGAAATCAAGACGGCTGGGACCTGGTATGATTCTATCCTGCATGACTGCTTGTTCGAACAGTAGTCATTTAATTCCATCCAGCTTTTCTCCCACTTAAGTGAGTGTCGCCAGCCTATGGAGGATTCAATGGAGATGGACATGAGCACCCTGAGGCCCCAGACTATCTTTTCAGTTGTGAACTAAAGGCTGACAGAGATTATCACTTCAAGGTGGATAATGATGAAAATGAGCACCAGGTATCTTTAAGAATGGTCAGTTTAAGGGCTGGAGCAAAGGATGAATTATGCATTGTTGAAGCAGAGGCAATGAATTATGAAGGCAGTCTAATTAAAGTAACACTGGCAACTTTGAAAATGTCTATGTAGCCAACAGTTTCCCTTGGGGGCTTTGAAATTATACCACTTGTGGTCTTACAGTTGAAGTGTGGCTCAGGGACTGTGAGTATCAGTAGACAGCTGGTGCTGACCAGGACTGACCAGGACTTAGTAGCTGTGGAGGAAGATGCATAGTCAGAAGATGACGAGCAGGAGGAGGTGAAACGCCTAAGTATATCTGGAAAGTGTTCTGTGGTAGCAAGAGTCCCCAGAAAAAAGTAAAGCTTGCTGCTGATGAAGATGAAGAAGATGATGATGATGGTGATGATGACAATTTTGATGAAGTTGAAGAAATCTGTAAATCTGTATGAGAAAGAAATCTGTATGAGAAAGAAAGAAAGAAAGAAAGAAAGAAAGAAAGAAATCTGTATGAGATACTTGAGCCAAAAATGCACAAAAGTTGAACCAGAATGGAAAAGACTCAAAACTGTCAACACCAAGATCAAAAGGTCAAGAATCCTTCAAACACACACACACACACACACACACACACACACACACACACACACACACACGAGGAAAAAGCACCTCAAACACTGACAGGACCTAGCTCTGCAGAAGACATTAGAGCAAAAATGCAAGCAAATATAGAAAGAGGTGGTTCCCTTCCCAAAGTGGAAGCCAAGTTTATCAATTATGTGAAGAATTGTTTCCAGATGACTAACCAGGAGGCTAGTCAAGATCTCTGGCAGTGGAAGAAGTCTCTTTAAGAAAATAGTTTAAACCGTTTGTTAAAAATTTTCCATCTTATTTCATTTCCGTAACAGTTGGCATCTGGCTGTCCTTTTTATAATGCAGAGTGAGAACTTTCCCTATCATGTCTGATAAATTTTGTCCAAGTTCCATTGCCAAGAATGTGTTGTCCAAAATGCCTGTTTAGTTTTAAAGGTGGAACTCCACCCTTTGCTTGGTTTTAAGTATGTATGGAATGCTATGACAGGATTAGTAGTAGCAGGGGTCAGACAGATGAAATGGTGGGGAGACAAAAACCTCCATGTGAAATAAACTCAGTATTTTAATAAAAAAGATTGCTGGGAGAATATCAACAACCTCAGAAATGCAGATGACACCACCCTAATGGCAGAAAGTGAAGAGGAACTAAAGAGCCTCTTGATGAAGGTGAAAAAGGAGAGTGAAAAAGCTGGCTTAAAACTCAGCATTCAAAAAACGAACATCACGGCTTCCAGTCCCATCACTTCATGATAATAGGGAAACAATGTAAACAGTGACAGACTTTATTTTCTTAGGGTTCAAAATCACTGTGGATGGTGACTGCAGCCAAGAAATTAAAAGATGCTTGCTCCTTGGAAGAAAAGCTTTAACAAACCTAGACAGCATATGAAAAAGCAGAGACATCACTTTACCGACAAAGGTCCATATAATCAAAGCTATATAATGTACGAATGTGAGAGTTGTACCATAATTCTGGTGCTGGAGAAGACTCTTCAGAGTCCCTTGGACTGCAAGAAGATCAAACCAGTCAGTCCTAAAGGAAATCGACCGTGAATATTTGTTGGAAATATTGATACTGAAGTATTTTCTATTCCTCCAATATTTAGCTGACAGATATAAGCATCTGAATGCAGAGTTCCAAAGAATAGCAAGAAGAGATAAGAAAGCCTTCTTCAGTGATCAATGCAAAGAAATAGAGGAAAACAACAGAATGGGAAAGACTAGAGATCTCTTCAAGAAAATTAGAGATATCAAGGGAATATTTCATGCAAAGATGGGCTCGATAAAGGACAGAAATGGTATGGACCTAACAGAAGCAGAAGATATTAAGAAGAGGTGGCAAGAATACACGGAAGAACTGTACAAAAAGATCTTCATGATCCAGATAATCATGATGATGTGACCACTAATCTAGAGCCAGAAATCCTGGAATGTGAAGTCAAGTGGGCCTTAGGAAGCATCACTACGAACAAAGCTAGTGGAAGTGATGGAATTCCAGTAGAGCTGTTTCAAATCCTGAAAGATGATGTTGTGAAAGTGCTACAGTCAATATGCCAGCAAATTTGGAAAACTCAGCAGTGGCCACAGGACTGGAAAAGGTCAGTTTTCATTCCAATCCTAAAGAAAGGCAATGCCAAAGAATGCTCAAACTACCGCACAATTGCACTCATCTCACATGCTAGTAGAGTAATGCTCAAAATTCTTCACGCCATGCTGTAGCAGTATGTGAACTATGAACTCCCTGATGTTCAAGCTGGTTTCAGAAAAGGCAGAGGAACTAGAGATCAAATTGCCAACATCTGCTGGATCATGGAAAAAGCAAGAGAGTTCCAGAAAAACATCTATTTCTGCTTTATTGACTATGCCAAAGCCTTTGACTGTGTGGTTAACAATAAACTGTGGAAAATTCTGAAAGAGATGGGAATACCAGACCACCTAACCTGCCTCTTGAGAAATCTGTATGCAGGACAGGAAGCAACAGTTAGAACTGGACATGGAACAACAGACTGGTTCCAAATAGGAAAAGGAGTATGTCAAGGCTGTATATTGTCACCCTGCTTATTTAACTTATATGCAGAGTACATCATGAGAAACGCTGGACTGGAAGAAACACAAGCTGGAATCAAGATTGCTGGGAGAAATATCAATAACCTCAGATATGCAGATGATACCACCCTTATGGCAGAAAGTGAAGAGGAACTAAAAAGCCTCTTGATGAAAGTGAAAGAGGAGAGCGAAAATGTTGGCTTAAAGCTCAACATTGAGAAAACAAAGATCATGGCATCCGGTCCCATCACTTCATGGGAAATAGATGGGGAAACAGTGGAAACAGTGGAAACAGTGTCAGACTTTATTTTTGGGGGCTCCAAAATCACTGCAGATAGTGACTGCAGCCATGAAATTAGAAGATGCTTACTCCTTGGAAGAAAAGTTATGACCAACCTAGATAGTATATTCAAAAGCAGAGACATTACTTTGTCGACTAAGGTCTGTCCAGTCAAGGCTATGGTTTTTCCTGTAGTCATGTATGGATGTGAGAGTTGGACTGTGAAGAAGGCTGAGTGCCGAAGAATTGATGCTTTTGAACTGTGGTGTTGGAGAAGACTGTTTAGAGTCCCTTGGACTGCAAGGAGATCCAACCAGTCCATTCTGAAGGAGATCAGCCCTGGGATTTCTTTGGAAGGAATGATGCTAAAGCTGAAACTCCAGCACTTTGGCCACCTCATGAGAAGAGTTGACTCATTGGAAAAGACTCTAGTGCTGGGAGGGATTGGGGGCAGGAGGAGAAGGGGACGACAGAGGATGAGATGGCTGGATGGCATCACGGACTCGAGGACGTGAGTCTGAGTGAACCCCAAGAGATGGTAATGAACAGGGAGGCCTGGCGTGCTGCGATTCATGGGGTCGCAAAGAGTTGGACACGACTGAGCGATTGAACTGAACTGACTTAGTGATTAGACAACAACAGTCTTATGGGAGGTTTCCTGTGGACGCCAGGGCTGGGTAACCTCAGGCTAAAGAACTAACAGAGAGGGATAGTGCAGCTCCACCTATCAGTAGATAATCGGATTAAAGTTTTACTAGCAGGACTCTGCCCACCAGAACAAGTTTCAGTTTTTCCCAGCACCAGGACTGATGCTGAAGCTGAAGCTCCAATACTTTGGCCACATGATGCAAAGAGCCGTCATTAGAAAAGATCCTGTCACTGGGAAAGATTGAAGGCAGGAGGAGAAGGGCATGACAGAGGATGAGATGGTTGGATGGCATCATTGACTCAATGGACATGAGTTTGCGCAAACTATGGGAGACGGTGCAGGACAGGGAAGCCTGGCCTGCTGCAGTCCATGCAGTCACAAAGAGTTAGACTCAACTGAGCGACTAAACAACAGCAGTCCCTCTCATCAGTCTCATCCACCAGAGGGCAGACAGAAGAGGCAAGAAGAACTACAGTCTCCAGAATGAAAACCACAACCACAGACAGTTAATTGAGATGAAAGTGCAGAGGACTATCTCCCAGATGAAAGAACAGCATAAAATCCAAGAAAAGTAACTAAATGAAGTGAAGATAGGCAATCTTTCAGAAAAAGAATTCAAAATAATGATAGGGCAGATGACCCAGGATCTTGGGGGAAAAAATGGAGAAGGTGCCATAAATGTTTATCAAAGATCTAGAAGAACTAAAGAATAAACAGAGATGAACAACACACTAGAAGGATTCAATAGCACAACAACTGAGGCAGAAGAACAGATAAGTAACCTAGAAGGTAGTATGGTGGCAATTGCTGCTGCAAAACAAAATATAGAAGAAAGAATGAAAAAAAAATTGTACTCTGGGACAACATTAAAGGCTCCAATATTCACATTACAAAGGTCTCAGAAGGAGAAGAGAGACAGGACTTGAGAAAATATTTGAAGAGAAAATAGCTGAAGATTTCCCTACCACGGGAAAAGAAATAGTCAACAAAGTCCAGGAAGTGCAGAGTCCCAGGCAGGATAAACCCACACACACACTGAGACACCCAGTAATCAAACTGACGAAAATTAAAGACAAAGCAAGATTCTCTGCAGAGAATCTGCAGGAAGATTCTCAGGGAAACACAATAAATAACATACAAGGGAATTCCCTTAAGATTATCTATTTGTAAATTTTTTGATGATAGCCATTCTGATCAGTGGGAGGCAGTACTTCATTGTAGTTTTGATTTGCATTCCCCTGATAATAAGCTATGGTGATCATTTTTTCATGTTTATTAGCCACCTGGATGTCTTCTTTGGACAAATATCTATTAAGGCCTTCTGCCCGTTTTTTTGTTTGGGTTGTTTGTTTTACTCATGTTGAGCTGCATGAAATGCTTACATGATTTGGAGATTAATCCTTTGTCAGTTGCTCATTCGCAATTATTTCCTCCCATTCTGAGGCTTCTTTTCATCTTGTTTATGGTTTCCTTTGCTATCTGAAAGCTTTTGAATTTAGTTATGTACTGTTTATTCTCATTACTCTAGAAGGTGGGTCATAGAGGATCTTGCTCTATGTTAAAATGTGTTCTGCCTATGTTTTCCTCTAAGAGTTGTATAGTATCCTTGTGTGCTCAGTCACTTCAGTCGTGTCTAACTCTCTCTGACTTTATGGACTGCACCCCACCTGGCCCCTGTTAGTGAGATTCTCCAGGCAAGAATACTGGAGTGAGTTGCCAGGCCCTTCTGCAGAGAATCTTCCCAACTCAGGGATCAAACCCACACCTCCTGCGTCCTCTGAACTGCAGGCAGATTCCTTACTCACTGAGCCACCTGGGAAGCCATTTAGGTCTTTAATCAATTTTGAGTTTATCTTTGTGTGGTGTTAGGGAGTATTCTCATTTCATTCTTTTTCATGTAGCTGTCCAGTTTTCCTAGCACCACTTCTTGAAGAGGTTGTCTTTTCTCCATTTTATATTCTTGCCTCCTTTGCCAAAGATAAGGTGCTCATAGGTGTGTAGGTTTATCTCTGGGTTTTCTGTCTTGTTCCATTGGTTACATTTCTGTTTTTTGTTAGTACCATACTCTCTTGATGACTGTAATTTTGTGAAAGTGAAAGTCGCTCAGTTGTGTCTGACTCTTTGTGATCCCATTGCCTGTAGTCCATGGAGTTCTCCAGGCCAGAATACTGGAGTGGGAACCCAGGTCTCCTGCATTGCAGGCTGATTTTTTTTTTTTTACCAGCTGAGCCACAGGGGAAGCCCTTGTGGTAATTTTGTAGTACAGTCTGAAATAAGAAAGGTTGATTCCTTCAGCTTCATTCTTCTTTCTTAAGATTGCTTTGGCTATTCTGGGGTCTTGTATGTTACCATACGAATTGTGACCTTTTTGTTCTAGTTCTGTGAAAAAATGACATTGACAATTTGATGAGGATTGCCTTAAATCTGTAGATTGCTTTGAGTGGTATTGTCATATCACAATATTGGTTCTTCCGAACCAAGAGCATGATATATCTTCCATCTGTTAATGTCGTCTTTTATTTTTTTGTGTGTCTTATAGTTTTCTGTATACACCTCTTTTGTCTCCTTCAGTTCAGTTCAGTCGCTCAGTCATGTCCAACTCTTTGCAACCCCATGAACCGCAGCACGCCAGGCGTCCCTCCATCACCACCTCCTGGAGTCCACCCAAAGCCATGTCCATTGAGTCACCTTAGGTAGGTTTATTCCTAGGTATTTTATTATTTCACATGTGCATATTCTTCTAACTATAACCACAACAAGATACAGAACTATTTCATCAACATAAAGATTTCCCTCTTGCTATGCCTCTTTAGTCGCTTCTGCCCCACTCTCTACCTCCCAACATCTCCAGGCCCTATCAATCAGTAATCTATCACTATAATTTTTCATTCACTATAATTTTTATGTGAATGAAATCATGAAGTATGTGACCTTTTGATACTGACGTTTTCATTCAGCATAACTCCCTGAGGTATATCCAAGTTATATCCTGCATCAGTAGCTCATTTATTTTCAGTGCTGAGTAGCATTCTATGGCAGCAGCAGCATTCTATGGCATGGTGGTACTTCCACCTGTTTAACCATTCACCTGTTGAAGGGCATTTCAGTTGTTCCCTGTTTTTGGCTGTTATTATAAATAAGACTGCTTTGAACATTTGTGTACAGGTTTTGGTGTAAATATCAGTTTTCATTACTCTGGGATAAATGCCTAAGAATGTAATTGTTGGGTCATATAGTAACTGGATGTTTAGTTCTATTAAAAAAAATTGCTAGATTCTTTTTTAAATGGCTATACCATTTACATTCCTGCTAGCAATGAACACGTGATCTAGTTTCTCGTCATCCTCACTAGCATTTGCTGTTATCACTGCTTTTTATTTTAGCTATTCTGAAAAGCTTGTGGTGATATTTCATCATGATTTTAATTTGCACTTCAACAACATCGAATGTCTTGTCTTCAACAACAATGTCTTGTCATGCCATTGGCTCATTTTCTAATTGGATTGTTTGTTTTTTTATCATTGAGTTTTGAGAGTTCTCTATACATCCTAGATACAAGCCCTTTGTCAGAGATGTGGATTGCAAATTTTTTTTTTTCTGTTTGTAGCTTGTCTTTACATCATCTTAACAAGGCCTTTTGCAGAATAAGTTTTTAATTTTGATGAGGTCCAATTTAATATTTTCCTACATGTCATTTTTAAGAACTCTTCACTGAGCACTAGGTCTTAAAGTTTTTCTCCTATGTTTTCTTATAAAGTTTCATATTTTAAAGTGTTATCTTAAAATCTATGACTTATTTTAAATTGATTTTTGTGTAATGTGTGAGCAATTTTTCAAATAAATTGTATTATTCTTCTACTAATAAATTGTATATACTCATGGTAGAAAAATCAGCAAATGCCTGACATTAGGACAAAGAAAATTTAAATTTTTCATAATCCTACCACTTATAGAAAATCAGTTACATTTAGTATATGTTTTCCCAGCTTTTTTTTATTCTTCACACACACACACACAGACACACACACACATATCACACAAATATATATACTTAGGTTCCTTCCAATTCCTTTTGAAAATGAGGGAAAATTTCAAAATGAAACTTAAAGGTTAGATGAAATTTCATTCTCTTTATTATTCATCCTTTGATTAGCTAGCTTTACAGATGAGAAAACAAAAGCTTAGAGAGAATAGATAGCTTGCCTTCTGAAAAGTCCAGTCAGGACTTGCACTCAGCTCAACCTGACCACCAGTCAGCCATCATTTGCTATGCTATACTTCACACAAGGCTGAATTACCAAAAGAGAAAAAAAAAAAAAAGCCAACAGCTAAGAAAGAGAAAAGCAGAGGCAAAATTATTTGTTCAAGGGTAGTTTGGTGAGCCAAGCTGTAATTAATATGGAGGTAGGCTATCTCCTAACAGCCTGGCCTGGAGGTCTAGAAAAGATACCCAGGGAGAAATGAATACTTTCAAAATCAACAAATTAAGCATAGACGGTCAAAATATTATACAAATACTAAGAGGATAGAACTTAAATGTGGCTGAAGAGATTTTATTATTAAAATAGATTATTTTCCATAGGAGTCACAACAGAAAAATGAGCAGTGGAAATTTCTAGAATAAAAAAATATAAAAAACAGCTATAAAAGATATTTTGGGAACAATTAGGGGAAATTCAAATGTGGACTGGCATCTGATGACAAGTTAATGTTGATTTTCTCAGGTGTGACATGGAGTAGTGTAATAATGTATGCAACTTTCAAACGGGTGGGAGAATTAGGAAGCTCTGATTATGTCTAGAGAGAAGGAGAAAATGTGGCAAAATATTAACCTATGTCGTATGTAGGTAGAAAGAACACTGGTGTTCGTTGTGTCATTATTTTACTTATTTCAGTTTATTTTAAAAATAAAAGGTACGTGTTGGGGCGGGAAGAATTTCCTGACTCCTTTTTATAATAAAACTTGCCTGAGTCATTGTGAGACCCCTCTAGGTGACATCGGTCATTTTAATCATTTTGAGTATTCGGGGAGATTTTTTTTTTAACCCTGGGCATTGGAAGACCGAGCACTTGTGGCAGCACCAGAGTTTTCTTTGGGGATCATTTAGTGCTGTCTGCCTTGTTCTTCCTTTCTTAATTAAGGTATCGTAGGTATGGGACAGTGATTCACAGACAGCCGGCACTCGTTAACCAGAATAATCCTCACCTCTGGTAATTACGTTCTCCTAAACAGAAAGGTAGCCAATATTGTATTTTTGGCGTCAAGTTGAAAGGAAAAAAAAAAAAAGCACTTTCCCTGACCGGGAATCGAACCCGGGCCGCGGCGGTGAGAGCGCCGAATCCTAACCACTAGACCACCAGGGAACACATAAGGAGCTATCTACAGTAAGCTAGACAAACTGTAAAAAATGTGACGTAAACTGGGTTACTGAATGCGGTTGTTTGAACCTCCGGTATTTAAACAGCCTCCCTCTTCCACCAGATTGGTCTCTCGGCCGCTGCAAAGCCGAAGAAAACAGATAATAGAGAACAGAAGCAACGTAAAGTCTAAATATGGCCGCCGTCTCAAAACAAAACCACCACCAGTAACGCGAAATATTCTCGAATACGTTCGCGAATGGTTACAAAAACGCGCCTGTCAGAAGTGGGATTCGAACCCACGCCTCCATTCGGAGACCAGAATACCCGCGGGGAAGGTAGACACCTTGAGTCTGGCGCCTTAGACCACTCGGCCATCCTGACACGCTGGCAGGGGAGTGTTCCTGAACGGCCTCCTTTCTGCGACAGCCTGATGGCGTCCCGCTTTACTGGGCGGGCTGTCGGCGGATCCACCAGGTCAGGACGGAGGAGAACCTTGCGCTGGGCGCCTGCGGCTGGCTGCGGAGGAGCTCTTGGAGAATGCTGGGTCTGCAGTTCCTGCCGACTGCCTAGCCCCGCCGGTTGGCAGGAAAATCGAGTCAAGAAGCAAGGAAAATCCCGCTAGAAAACCAGAGGGTTTAGTGACCATCCGACCCGGCAAAGGAAGGAAACTATAGTAGCAAAAGCAAGAAGAAAGTGCCAGGTTTCTGCCCACGGGGCGACCCGCCACTGCCAGATCCCGGGCTTCCGCGGCACTCTGCGCTGCTGCTGCTAAGTTGCTTCAGTCGTGTCCGACTCTGTGCGACCCCATAGACGGCAGCCCACCAGGCTCTCCCGTCCCTGGGATTCTCCAGGCAAGAACACTGGAGTGGGTTGCCATTTCCTTCTCTAAGGCATGAAAGTGAAAAGTGAAAGTGAAGTCGCTCAGTCGTGCCTGACTCTTGGCGACCCCATGGACTGCAGCGTACCAGGCTCCTTCGTCTATGGGATTTTCCAGGCAAGAGTACTGGAGTGGAGTGCCATTGCCTTCTCCGGTGCCTAGCTCTAGCTGGGGAAAACTGGCTAGTTGAGTGAATACAAGGAAAGCATACGGAAATAGCTTGCTACAGAGGAAGCAACAGTGATTGCTGTTGTTGTTTCAAAATTATTAGGGCTTTCTGCCTTATTGTCTTTGGCATACCCATCCTTTTAAGATCCACACCTCCTCTACCATGTCACCCAGTCCTGGCTAGAGATAATGGAGGGGCCATCAGTGTTAAAGAAAAACATCGCTCATTCATGACAGCCCTTAAAGCACTGTAAGGAGGACTTTATTAAATGGGTGGTGTGGGGGATGGGAATCAAGATATGTATGGTTACTACTACACCAGGGTCTTGCAGTGGGAGAGGTGAAATTGGATTTAACTCTGAGGACAACAAGCGAGACTGGAAATTTATAGCCAGAGAGCGATAGGGTGCATTCAGTGGATGAAAAACTACTAAGGGCACGCGACGGGAGGATTCTGTCCTAAAGGATATCTAACTGGGTTCTTGCTGAAGGTAGACCAGGTTATCAGATATCGCCTGGTAGAGGACCAGGAACCCCATTATATATTGAGTGATAATATATCAAGGATGGGGCATTCTGGTTAAACATACTTAGCAGGATTTTTGCTAAAACTGAACGTTATAGAGACAAGCATGAATTTCCAAAGTCAGGCCTAGCTGGAAAAGATTTCCGGGGAGGGGAGAGGGGGCAGTTTTAACAAAAGAGTGCAAAGATAGCAAGTGGGCTTTAGGATCAGCTGGAAAGTCTCAGACTACATACCATTCAATCACTCATTCATTAATTTATTCACTGAGTCTTAATCGATACGTTTTTGTTGTTCAGTCGATTAGTCCTGTCCCACTATTTGTGGCCCCGTGGATTGCAGCACGGCCAGGCTTCCTTCCCTGTCCTTCCCTATCTCCTGCAGCTTGCTCGAACTCGTATACATTGAGTTGGTAATGCCATTCCAACCATCTTGTCCTCTGTCGTCCCCTTCTCCTGCCTTCAATATTTCCCAGCATCTGGGTCTTTTCTAATGAGTCAGTTCTTTGCATGAGGTGGCCAAAGTATTGGAGCTTCAGCTTCAGCATCAGTCCTTCCAATGAATCTTCAGGATTGATTTCCTTTAGTTTTGACCTCCTTGCAGTCAAGGGGCTCTTAAGAGTCTTCTCCAACATCACAGTTCAAAAGCATGAATTCTTCCGCGCTTAGCTTTCCTTATGATCCAACCCTCACATCCATGCATGACTACTGGAAAAACCATAGCTTTGACTAGACTGTCCTTTGTTGGAAATTGATACAGCCATGAACAAGGAGGAGGTCCCTACCCTGGCAAACTGACTGCTAGTGAAGGGGATAGTCAGCCCAAAGGAACATACGGCAGTGAGGACAAAAGGAAAGCACAGCAATGACATGGTGGAAGTCTATTTTTAGACTGATTGTCAAGTAAGATCTCATTGCCTTTTTCTAAAAATAATCTTCAAAAAATAAAACTCATGATTCCCATGCAAATATTGTGAGGCACGTATCAAGATTTTACTCAACTCAAATGAGGGTATGATGTTATAACCAATTCAAAGGAGATTTTGAAGAGATTTTTTTTTTTTAATAGTCAGACAAGGGAATTTGAAAAGAGATTGCTAACAGATGTGAGATGGATTAATTTATCAAGGGTATGATATTTAAGGTGTGGTTTCTACCCTGGGGTTGTTTCTTTTCTACCAGAAATAAATCAGGTGCCTCTCTTCACAAATTTTATTTATATTGTGATACATAAGAATCTTTGGCCTTGCTCCCACACAGAAACTCTTTGCATCACTGTCGATTTTCTACAGGTTAATTTCTACCCATACAGAACTCTAAAATAGTCAATAGAAGCCAGTCAAAGGTGCACATGGACTCAGATAACCCCCAAAGAAGTGCTAGACAATGCCAAGCACTCCACTGTAAGGATACCTTGTGTCTAAGAGAAACAAAGCCGAACAGCAGTGAAAGCTGAGAACACATTTTATCCAAGAACTATTGTAGTAGGAGAAAAGAGACCTTATATAATAGAACTGGGCTCAGTTTCAAATACAGCGAGGAAAAGTGGGGATTTATAGCTAAGGAGCAAGGTGTGGTTGGTGGGTGGAAAATGGCTATGAGGAGACATCAAGAGTAGAGAGATTCTTGCTAAACTGATTTAATAATATTTGTGCTGAAGGCAGGCCAGGGTCATCATATATTACCTGGAAGATGGGGAGGGGATGAGGAATTTGTTTAGCTGTGGGGGTGATCAGATATTAAAGGTAAGGGGATTCTCACTAGTACTCTAGAAGGATTTTTATTAAAATTAGACCATACAAGGCAGAGCATGGAAGCCCAAGATCAAAGTTTAGTTGAAAAGAGGGCTCAGAGGAGAGCCTGACTAAATTTTGGTCAAAGTGGGAAATTTTTGTCACTAATAATCTCTTTTCTATTTCCAAGTTTTAGATAATATTTTCTTTTACATTGGAGCCTTCACTGAAGGGAGGACATAAGCAGTGGGGGAAAGGGGAGCACGTTTTCCACAACCCTGACAATACGATTCTATTTTTTTCTGGTGGTCTACTTGGCCTTTAGAGCTTCTGGCCAGTCTGATCTTACCTCACAGTCTCTCGTGTGCCCCAGTGAGCTAGCTGAATTTTCCTCAACATGCTTAATCAGCTTTCGTTCCTTCTAGCTCACCCAGAAAGTCCCGAGAGCCTTGGGGGTAAGGACCGTGGATGTAGCAGAGAAGAAAACAAAATATTTATCTGTGCTTCGGAAGCTCACATTCCAGCAAAGAAAGATGGAAAGTAAACAAAATAATTATATGTGGGGGAGTAATAAGTATTATGAAGAAAAATAGAGAAAGAAGGGTAGAGGGAGAGGTAGGTGGTTCAGAAGATCTTTCAGGATGTGGCTTTTGAGTAAACGGTCAGTGAATGACCAGATAGAATATCTGTGGGGAGAGAGAAGAGCAGATGCAAAGTCCAGCAAAGAATACAAAACAGAGAGCGTGGCAGGGACTTCTTGGGTCCAGCCTGTATATTGACACTGAGTGAAGAGGAGAGCTGAGGTTGGTGCGATATGGCCTGCATGGAGAGTAGATGGGAGAGCACAAGAATGAAGCAGAGAGAACAGTCGAGAGGCTGCTGCAAGCTCCCTTGGACAGACAGTGGGGCAGCAGGCCAGATGGTGATAGTCAAATTCTGGATCTATTTTGAAGGTGGAGTCAATAAGATTTGTTGATGCACAAGAAGGAAAGAAGCGGCATGTAATAAGAGGTGTTTGCTGCTGCTGCTGCTAAGTTGCTTCAGTCATGTCCAGACTCTGTGCGACCCCATAGATGGCAGCCCACCAGGCTTATCTGTCCCTGTGATTCTCCAGGCATTGCCATTAATTGGCCAATAGGGAAGCTAGGGAGGAGGCAGATGTGGAGAGAGAGCGTGGTTTTCGATCTTCAAGTTTAAGATGCCCATTAGAGGTGTCAAGTAGCAGATAGATACAAGCATCTGAAGTACTGTGGGAGATATAAAAGTGGAAACTCACTAGCTAATAAACTGTACTTATCTGTATCCCTGCCAAAAAACAGGGAATTCCCTGCCAGTCCAGCGCAGCGGTTAGGACTATGTGCTCCCACTTCAGGGAACACAGGTTGGATCCCTGGTCAGGGACCCAAGATACTGCATATGCAAAGGGCAAAAGAAAAAAAAAAAGCCATAAAATAGAATGAGCTCACTTGAAAAGTGAGGCCAAAGACTGAGCCCTGGGACGTTCCAGTAAGTTGAGAAAGAAGAGGAAGCTGCATAGAAGGCTGAGAAAGAATGGCCAGTGAGAAAGAAAAAGAGGAGACTGTGGTTTGCAGAAGCTGCGTGGAGAAAGAAGGTAGAGGAGAAAAACAGTGATCGGAAGTCCAATGCTGCCAAGGGAGTAAGTTGAGAACCCAGTGGGTCAGGGTTCTGGTGAGGTTTGGAGGAGAGACTGGAGATGGTGACAGGACATGCTGATGCCCTTTGGGAGGTGTTCTGCCTTGAAGGGGATCAGCAATATGGAATGCTAGCTGCAGGAGACCACAGAATCAAGGTCTCGATTTATTTGAAAGCAGACATTGCGTGGTGTGTTGTATCGATGGCAATGATCCAGTGTTGTTTCTCTCCTCAGCATTTCTTTGGGCCTCTCTGGCCGTGTGGTGAGGTCTACTTCCAATGGGGTTTTTTTTTTTTTTTAACTGAAAAGAAATAGAAATAACATAAATTAACTATTCAAAGTAGCATTTAATACATATTTTCATCATTCCAAAAGGACACCTTGTACCTGTTAAGGAATTACTCCCTGTTTTAGTCAGCTTGGGCTCCTGTAATAAAACACTGAAGACTGGGTGGCATAATAAAAAGTTATGTTCTTATGTTTCTGAGGGCCTGCTCTTATGGTCTTATCTAAATCTAATTAGCTCCCAAAGACCCCATCTTAAAATATCATGACACTGGGGAATAGGGGTTCAACATGTAAATTTGGGATTGCACAATTCAGTCCTTAGCATTCCCTATTCCTCCCTTCATCTAGCCCCTGGCAATCACCAGTCTGCTTTATATCTCTGTGAATTTACCTCTTCTGACTATTTCATATAAATGGAATGTATATATGGTCGTATTATATATGGTCTCTTATGCAGGGCTTCTTTCACTGAGCACACACACCAAGGAAGTATGCACCATATTGGAGCATATATCAGTGCTTCATTCCTGTTCATGGCTGAATAATATTTCATTGTATGGATACATCACAGTTTGTCCATTGACAGACATTTGAGCAATGTTTGCCTTTCTGAATGTGCTCCCATAAACTTGTGTGTACGTGGGCTTAAGTACTTATTTTCAACTCTTTGGCTAAATAACTAGGAATAGAATTGCTGAGTCATTGGTAATTCTGTTTGGGTCATTGGAATCTATTTTCCGCAGTTGTTGAACAATTTACATTCCCAATGGCCACATATGAGGGTTCCAATTTCTCCTATTTCCCCCTTGCCTTTTTAAAAAGTATGGCCACTCTTACTGGGTATGAAGTGGTTCTTCCTAGGGTTTTGATTTGCATTTCCATAAAGCTTAATATAGGCTTCCCTGGTAACTCAGATGGTAAAGAATCTGTCTGTGCTGCAGGAGGCCCTGATTTGATTCCTGGGTTGGGAAGATCCACTAGAGAAGGGATAGGCTACCCACTCCAATATTTCCAGGCTTCCCTGGTAGCTCAGCTGGTAAAGAACCCACCTGCAGTGTGGGAGACCTGGGTTCAATCTCTGGGTTGGGAAGATCTCCTGGAGAAAAGAAAGGCTACCTACTCTAGTATTCTGGCCTGGAGAATTCCACAGACTGTAGTCAGGAAGAGCCTGGTGGGCTGCAGTCCACTGGGTCACTAGGAGTCGGACGTGACTGAGTGACTTCACTTTTACTTTTCACTTTCATGCATTGGATTAGGAAATGGCAACCCACTCCAGTGTTCTTGCCTAGAGAATCCCAGGGACGGGGGAGCCTGGTGGGCTGCCGTCTATGGGGGTCGCACAGAGTCGGACACGACTGAAGCGACTAAGCAGCAACAGTAGTCAGGTTGCAAAGAGGCAGACACCACTGAGTGACTTTCAAAGATTAATATATTTTCATGTGCTTGTTTTTCACTAGTATATCTTCTTTGGAGAAATGTGTATTCCTTTGTCCATTTTAAAAACTGAGTTGTCTTTTTGTTATTCAGTTGTAAGAGTTCTTTGTATATTCTGGATACTAGACCTTTATTATCTACATGATTTGCAAGTTTTTTTTTTTTTCATTCTGTAGGTTGTCTTTTCATTTTTAAAAAAGATTTATTTTCTGCCCATGGGATTTCTCTAGTTGTGGTGAGCAAGAACTATTCTTCGTTGTGGTTCATGGACTTCTCATTGTCATGGCTTCTCCTGTTGCTGAGCACAGGCTCTAGGTACACAGGTTTCAATAGTTGCAGTGTGTAAGCTCAGTAGTTGCAGTTCACAGTCTCCAGAGTGTGGGCTCAGCAGTTGTGGCACTTGGGCCTAGTTGCTACATGGCATAGGATCTTTCCAGACCAAGAATCAAACTAGTGTCCCCTGAATTGCAAGGTGGATTCTTAACCACTGGACCACCAGGGAAGCCGTGTCTTTTCATTCTTCATAATGTCCCTGATGCACAAATTTTTTCATTTTTATTATATATAATTTTTCTGGTCTTATGTTGCTCATGCTTTTGGTACCCTGAGAATCCACTATAAAATCTGAGGTCATAAAGATTTATCCCTAGTTTTTTCCTAATAGTTTCATTATTTTATCTCATATTTAGGTTGTTGATCTATTTTAAGTTAGTTTTGGTGTGTATGAGGTAGGGGATCCAACTTCATTCTCTGTATGTGGATGTCTAGCTGTATTAATACCATTTGTTTAAGAGACTATTCTTTCCCCATGGTTCAAAATTCATTGACCCTAGGTAGATGGGCTTATTTCTGGTATCTCAGTTCCATTCCAGCAGTCTATATGTCTTCCTTTATTCTAGTACCACTCTGCTTTTGATGACCTTTATTATATTTTTGTAATAAGTTTTGAAATCAGGGAGTATGAGTCCTTCAATTTTGTTCTTTTTCTTCAAGAGTTGTTGAGGCTATTTGAGGGCTCTTGTAATTGTAGATTCATTTGAGAATTGGCTTTTCTATTTCTGAAAAAAAAAAAAAAAGAAAGAAATTTTGTTACAGATTACATCACTATGGGTGGTTTTGACTCTTAACAATATTGTGTTCCAGGCAATGAATATGGGGTATCATATCATTTATTTAAGCCTTTAATTTGTTTCAGCAATGTTTTATAGTTTTCAATGTAAAAAGTCTTTCACCTTTCTAGTTAAATTTATGTAAAGGTATTTTATTCTTTGGGAGTTATTGTAAATGGTATTGCTGGTATACAGAAATGCAACTGAATATTGTGTGTTTTGATCTTGTATTCTACAATTTTGCCGAACTAAACTTGTTTATTAGCTCTAGTAGTGTGTGTGTGTGTGTGTGTGTGTGTGTGTGTGTGTGTGTGTGTGTGTTGGGATTTTTAACATACAGGATCATGTCATATGTAATGACAGCAAGTTTTACTTTTTCCTTTCCAATTTGGATGCCTTCTAGTTCTCTGTCTTGCCTATTTGCTTTGGCAAGAATTTTTAGCACAATATTGAATAGTAATGGTGAGAATGGACATTTCCTCTTGTTTATGATTTAACTGGGAAGGTTTTCAGTCTTTCCGCATTGGCTATGTTCTTAGTTGTGGGATTTTCATATATGCCTTTGATCATGTCAAGAAAGTTCCCTCACATTGTTTTTAAATACATAAGACAAAATACGTGGGGTTACAAAGGAAACTAGTTATGTTGAAATTGTTATAAAAATTAATTTTTGCTATAGTAATATGTGTGCTTATTTATTAACACATTAAATAACAAGATACAGAGCATTTTGAGTTAGTGATAAGTATAAATGACATTCTGAAATACCTGCAACTGTAATGTAGTATGAAAGTATCTATGATTTTTACTCATGACAGTAGGTCCTACTAATACTACTGTGGTTTGCTGTCTCCTTTGTTAATGGAAGGAGAGGCTTGATTTTAGCCAGAGTTTTTTGAAGATAGATAGATAAATTGTTTACCTTTAAAACTCATAGGTATCTGAATTCTCTCCACTGGAATCTCAGCTTAAGAATCCCTAAAGTTGTGAGAAAATTGGTGATAGAAAAGATGGACATGGCTGGGATGGAAGTGTAGGGAAGTGGCAAGCTGTTGTGCCCAGGAAAGGGCTGGTCTCACATGTCCATATAAATGCTATAAGAACAGTAGCAAAGGCTTCTTGCCAAATGATTAAGCCTGAAGGAAAGGGGAGAGGGACATAAGGGTGTGTGCCCAGGGGATGGCTACAATGGTAGAATCTGGACTGGAAGCTGGGCAAAGAGAAGAGGGAGGAGAGAGGTGGAGTGGGTCAGTGACAGGTGTTGGCTGGAGTTCCAGTAGGGTCAAGAATGGACCAGGAGTGAACTAGAAAGAGAGGTGGTGTTAGAGCAAGATACTTGAAATACCTAGAATACCTTCTGAGAGGAGCTGAAATGTTATCAGGTAGCAAGAAGAGACATTTTTTTAGGACTGTCTGGGCAGGACTAAGAAAAGCTTTAAAGTTATTTGGCTAAATTCTGCATTGGCAAGTGGGTTCTTAACCACTAGCACCACCTGGGAAGCCCAATATATTTATTAAAGGACAAATAAGAATGTGCCACTTGAAGTCCTGGAGGCTCCGTGGTAAGGAATCTGCCTGCCAGTACAGGAGACACAGGTCAGGAAGATCCCCTGGAGAAGGAAATGGCAACCCACTCCAGTATCCTCACCTGGGAAATCCCATGGACAGAGGAGACTGGCAGGCTATAGTCCATGGGGTCACAAAAGAGTTGGACATGACTGAGCAACTCAAAAGCTTGATGCATAAGGATCTTGAGATAGACAAACTGAACTGTAAAGCTACAGTTATTTAGAATTTAGACTATTAGGAGATTTTACCTCGGAGAAGTATTTTATCACTGACATTGTTTATGATTGACAGGGTATAACTGTAATGAAAAAGCACTGACTTATTTAGTTTTATTTTTGTATTTAAATTCTTTATGGCTCTGGTTCTAGCTTCATGGGGCTGCATTCTTGCTGTTTGACCTCCTAGAAGTAGATACACAAATACAAGATAACAATGCCATGGGACTTATGGGGTCTTTTTACCTTGTTGTAGGGAGCTGGGTTAAATGGAGCTGATTGGCAGAGCAAGAATTGGGGGCAGGCTAAGGAGGAGGTGGTGCCAGTGTAGGTCAGGGTAGGATTGATGGGGTGGAGGATGGACCAATAATGAAGGGTCAGAGTCATCCAGTTTAGAGGGGGTCTTTTCTTTCTGATCTTGGAACTTCCCAGTTGTTTCTCTGCTCTCCTTTTACATTTCTTTCCCGTATCCTGCCCACCCCTTAGACAAGATTCTTCCAAGATAAACTGAAGCTTTAATATATCAGCAAGGCCCAGACCTTCAGCTAGTAATGACTTTGGAGATCCTGGAGGACTCACCACTAGCACATCTGCTACCTCCTAGGCCCCAGTATATGGTGTAGGCAGGAAGTAGGAGACTCAGTGGGCTTCCCTAGTGGTTCAGTGGTAAAGAATCCACCTGCTAATGCAGGAGATGAGGGAGATGCATGTTTGATCTCTGAGTCGGGAAGATCCACTGGAGAAGGAAATAGCAACCCATTCCATTCTTGCCTGGAAAACCCCATGGACAGAGGAGCCTGGCAGGCTACTGTCCACAGGGTCACAAAGTGTTGAACATGACTTAGCAATGGAAAAACAAAGGGGACTCTGTAGGTCTAGATGCTCTGGTTACAAAGAGAGTCTTATAATAACTTCTAAAAAGCCTCCCACTCCCAGGAGTGCTCTGCCATCTCTCCTGCTCTCTCCATGTTGTACTACAGTGGGGTACATGGCAAGGGAATGTTTGCTAGAAGCCATTCCCCATGAGCAACAGCCCCCAACCCATGTCACTGTTCATTCTGTTGACATGATCTTAGAGTGTACCAAGAAAATATTATTTTTAAGTCTCAGTGGAGATGTGAACCACCTCATTTGTTTCCAAAAATTTTCATGTATGCTACTTGAACACCATTCACTTCTTGCTGCCAAGCAGCTTTCAGATCCTATTTGCTTTTTCCAGTGTTCACCAGGAGCTCAGTTTTGCTTTCTAGTCTGAAATTAATGTCTTCAGAATATGAAGACTTTAACTAATTATCTTGAAATAGTCATCTCAACAGATGCTGTAGCCAGACTTGGATTTTCTTGGTGGAGAAGGCTGGGGAGCAAGCATTTTGTTTTAGACATCATGCTGGGTGTCTGTACATCCCAGGGAAAGGGTTGGAATAAACAGAGACAGGCCTCACAACTAAATTTTTCTCAACACATATCCTCACCTACCAAACACACTTTTCACATTATTTTACTCCTGGGGTTATTAGCAGGTTACCTCTCTTCCTCATTTACCAGGCCTTTTAGATAAATAAGGCTTTACATTTTGAGCCCAAATGTAAAACTTTCTAGGTACAGAGAAAATACATGAAAGACAGATAAGGAAAAGGTGAAAAGACAGACAGAAAAAAGGGGGCAAGAATAAGCTGAGGGCCAGAAAGGAAAGGAAGGAAAATGGGTAATTTGAAGTAAAACAGAAGTGACAGTAAGTGGAGAGGAAAAAATAGGAATAAGAGGACAGAGATGAGAGAGAAAGAATAAACCCATGATGTGAAGTAGGATGAGAGAAAAGCTAAAGGGAATTCTAAATGGAGCTTGCCAGGAAACAGTAGAAACATGCAGGGGGGCCTGTCTAGGGGTGGGGAAAGACTCTTCCTTACCCTTCCATCCTAATTTTAGGCTCCTCTTCTGCTAGTAAGCTTGACTTGGATGGCTAGTGTTTTATCAGCACCCTCTACTTGCCATTCTGGCTTCTTCATCCCTCATCTACATTTTAATACACAAGTGCAACAGCTCATCCTGGTACACAGGATGAAGATAACTAAGAGGGATGAAGATAACTAGGGATGGAGAGGAGGAGACAGGACATTTCCTCTACTAGAGAAACCCTATCTTTATCTGAGCTTTCCTCACCCATCACATCCACCCCACAAAGCAGCATATAAAACGCCAAGTTCAGATTTTCCCTTTATTTCCATCTTCATCGGCGGGCGGGGTGGGGGGGTGGGGCGGAGTGAGGTATAAGGTTGGTCCAGGTGCCTGGGTTCTAACCTCACGTTTGCTTGGAACTTTTCCCGAGTCCATGACATTTTTGCCTGATTTTCCTTTCCTGGTATTTACTCTGGAAACACCTTCATTTCTTCAGCAACACACCAAAGGTCTAGGGGCACGTATCTCTGCTACAGCCTGGATGATAAGCTGGCTATGTCTGTAAATCCACGATTTTTCGCAAGCATTTGGCAACGGGGCCTGTCCTAGGGGGACCCCAAGAGGAGCCCACTCCTTCGGACTAGCGCGGGCAGCGCGCGGGGCACCTGCCGGCCACGCGTCAGGGAGGAGGTGGTGCGGGCACGAAGCGCAGCTCTCCAGGACAGGAGCGACCGGAGGATAGAACCGATCTCAGCAGTCCTGGTTGCCCGGCGCTCGCCTCGTAGGTCCGCACCCTCCTGACTTAGTCGGGTCACCTCGCAGGCGATCTGGTTGAAAAGATCCCATTTCACCACGTGCAGTATCACCACAGCGTCCCTGGACAGGGGCTGCTTCAGCATCTGCAACACAATATTTCCCCGCGACCTGCCGCAGCGGCGGAAAGCACGTACTGCTGCAACATTTCGGAGGATAAGTCTCCCGGGTGCCAGCTTTTTCACGTACATGTCCTCAGCCCTCTTGGGCTGCGACCTAGGTTTCCAGACACCCAGTTGGTTTCTTATAAATCGTCCCGACCCGCCCACTTGCAGTCACAGAAGATAGTGGCGGGTCACTCTCTGGCATGGTTGGGGTCGGGACAAAGGCACCGCCCACTGATGAACAAGGAGAAGACAAACGGATAGAACTCCTGGAGAAGCTACTTGGCTGAAGAAAACAGATGCCAGACTCTGATTGGGTAAGAGAGAGACAGAGCCTGGGGTGTAAGACTCTTGCATAGACTTGGGGCCTGAATAGGGCTAATAGTGTCGGTGAGTCTCCTGAAATTTAGGGCATAAACTTCCTGTGGAGTGCTCCTGCTCGACTTTATTATTATTTTTTAAGTTTATTTATTTATAACTGCGTTGGGTCTTAGTGGCGTGTGCAGGCTTCTCTCTGGTTGAAGGATGTGGGCTCAGTTGCTCTGAGACATGTGGGATCCTAGTTCCCTGACCAGGGATGGAACCCACACCCCCTACAATGAAAGGCGGATTCTTAACCACTGGACCACCAGGGAAGTCCCCCTTCTCCACTTTGGGTCAGGATTTCAGATCAAGGCTGTAGCAATTTGGCTCTCTTAAACCAGGGGAGTGGAAGGTGATTTTTCTATTTAGAAAGAACATATTGAGAACTCAGAGGGTACAGTAATAATATCAGATAGAGCTTTTCCCAAAGCAGGAGATAAAAAGGAAGCTATGGTGCCACCTAGAATCCAGAAAAAATAAATGTCATGAGGATAAATGTAATGTTCCCCAACATGAACCCCTAAGCCTCCTCACAAGTTCTTCATGGGAAGACTTAGGAACTTAACATGAAAAAAACAATTGGCAGTTTCAAGAGGCTGTAAAGTCTGTGTAACTCAACAGAGCTAAAGCAACAAAAAGCTAAAATTTATTCATAACTTTTGAAATCACGACTGAGTGACATCACTTTCACTTTTCACTTTCACGCATTGGAGAAGGAAATGGCAACCCACTCCAGTGTTCTTGCCTGGAGGATCCCAGGGACGGGGGAGCCTGGTGGGCTGCCGTCTCTGGGGTCGCACAGAGTCAGACACGACTGAAGCGACTTCGCAGCAGCAGCAGCAGTGCAATCCAAAACCCTTACTATGACATCAAGACCTGTGTGGTCTGACCTTTGGCTGTTTGTCTGGCCTCCCCCACCTTTCCTCACTTTGTCCCACTTTTTTTGTTTTGTTTTTACTATTTCTCAAATGTACCAAACACACTGGAGAGAGTCCCTTCTCTCTGGAATACCCACTCTCCATCTCTTCATGTGGTTGTTTTCCTTCTTATTATGTAAATCTCAGCTCCAAGATCACCTACTCAGATCCTTTTGTCATTCTCTGCCCACTGTGTCTATTTCCTGCTACTTCCTTCACAGCACTTCTAGTTCTCTGAAATTATTTGCTTGTGTGTTTGTTGTTGGTATATGATAATTGTTGGCTGTCTCGGGGTTCTCCTCTGCGGCCTACACAGTCAAAATGACATGGTATCCAATCATAAACTATCCTTTAGGATCAATCCAGCATGTCCTGCCTATATCATACTCTTGAATTATGATACCAATTCAACATGGTATTTGTCTGCCTAATATAAGGTTGGGGGAAAGATCACTCACATATTCCAGATCTTTACTGATTAATAAAGATCCTTCATTAATCCAGAGAATAGGACTCCTCAGAGTACAAACAGAAAAAAAAAAACACTTTCTTTCCCTTCATGGTCCCTTAGTAGACATCTGTAAAATCCTATTTTCTCTTTCCCATGGATGAAATTACAAACAAGTTTAATAATTCTTGGTTACTCTTAGATAATAATAATAAAAACTCCCTTACTTGATTTGAGACTCAAGCACACTCTTGGTTCTCTCAGTCTGATATGATTCAAAATTACAAAGTTCTAAACCCCTTAATCCTCCAATAACCCTCTCCAAACAAATCCTTTTTCTTCCCCTCTCAATCTCTCTCCAGTTTCTTACATCACTGAAGTAAGGGATGAGCCAAGGCTCTCAACAGTCACCCTCCTTTGTAGGTACTGAAGACAAGCACTAACTTCTTTGGCATGGGTGGAAAGAGGAGAGTCTCTATACTTCTTCTCTGCCTTTAGCCCAAATTGCTTTCAGTATCTAGTCCAATCTAAGAATTCATTTTGTCACCCCAGGTGACTCTTAGCGACCCCATGGACTGCAGCCCACCAGGCTCCCCTGTCCATGGGATTTTCCAGGCAAGAGCACACTGGTGACCATGAAATGTTTTAAGCAGGAGATTTCCTCCTTCCTGCCTTGTGCGGGTGAGAGCAGAAGGAAGCAGATCAGTCTAGCAAACACTCTGTAGATGTGATTGGTTTAGGATATTGGGAAGGAGAGATTATTTGGATTATCTTTGTTATTTTTGTTCCGTTGCTAAGTCGATTCCAGCTCTTTGCCGGACTGCAGCATGCCAGGCATCCCTGTCCTTCACTCTCTCCTGGAGTTTGCCTAAGTTCATGTCCATTGAATTGGTGATGCCATCCAACCATCTCATCCTCTGTGCCTTCTCCTTCTGCCTTCAATCTTTCCCAGCATCAGGGTCTTTTCCAATGAGTCAGCTCTTCACGTCAAGTGGCCAAAGTATTGGAGCTTCAGCATCAGTGCTTCCAATGGGTATTCAGGGTTGATTTCTTTTAGGATTGACTGGTTTGATTTCCTTGCAGTCCAAGGGACTCTTAAGAGTCTCCAACACCACAGTTCGAAAGCGTCAATTCATCTGCGCATATCCTTCTTCATGGTCCTACTCTTACATCCTTACATGACTACTGGAAAGACCATAGCCTTGACTATACGAACCTTTGTCAGGAAAGTGATGTCTTGGCATTTTAATATGCTGTCTAGGTTTGTCATAGCTTTCCTTCCAAGAAGAAAGCATCTTCTGATTTCATGGCTGCAGTCACCATCTGCAGTGATTTTTGAGCCCAAGAAGAGAAAATCTGTCACTGCTTCCACTTTTCCCCATTCTATATGCCATGAAGTGATGGGCCCAGATGATCTTAGTTTTTTTAATATCAAGTCTTAAGATTTTATTTTTGGGGGATTTTCTAGGTGGGTCCAAACACCTTCACAAATGTTCCTATAAAAGAGAAGTACAGGGAGATTTGATGCAGACAAAAGGAAAGGTAGCAACATGATTAGAGAGAGATTGGAATGATGTGGCCACAGGCTTGGGATTGCCAGTTCATCACCAGAAGCTACAAGAGGCAAGGAAAGGATTTTCCCCTAGAATCCTTGTAGCAGAAATATTGCCCTGATGACAGCCTCATACTAACCTGAGGCCTTCATAACTATGAGTAAAAAAAAAAATGTCTCTTTGTTTTTAACCACTAAGTTTGTGGAGATGTTACAGCAACTACAGAAAACAAATACAGGTGACCTGGAGTAAGGTTTTAGCAGTGAAAAAAGCTGGACATGATTGGATTCACAAAAATTTTTTGCAGATAGTACCAGCAGGACTAGATGTAGTAGTCAAGGATGATTCTGAGGTTTTTGTTCTGAACAAGTGGGTGGATGACGGCAACATTTACTGGGAACTTGGGTCTCTTGCATTGGAGGTGGACTTTTAACCGTTTGAGCCACCAGGGAAGCCCTTTAAAGCCAAGGGGTCAAATAAATCAAACAAGAAGAAAAAAGTCCAGAAGAGAGAGGACTTGGTCCACGGAAAAACCCCAGGCTGATTCTCTGAAGAGGATCCAACAAGGAAAGGAAGAGCCAGAGAGGAGGGAGGAAAACCAGGTGTGTGTGAAGTCACAGAAGCCAAACTTCTGTGAGAGGAGAGGGGTCCTGGAGGGAAATATCTACATTGTCAGATATCGTTTTAAGGGTAGAGAAGCAGAGATGGAGAAGGAAATGGCAACCATTCCAGTATTCTTGCCTAGAGAATCCCGTAGACAGAGGAGCCTGGTGGGCTGCTGTCCATAGGGTAGCACAGAGTTGGACACGACTGAAGCGACTTAGCATGCATGAACGTACTGGAGAAGGAAATGGCAACCCACTCCAGTATTCTTGCCTGGAGAATCCCAGGGACGGAGGAGCCTGGTGGGCTGACGTCTATGGGGTCGCACAGAGTCGGACACGACTGAAGCGACTTAGCAGCAGCAGCAGCAGCAGCAGAGAAGCAGAGAACAGACCATTGCCTTTAACAAAGTGACTGCCCCAGGTGACGTTGACAAACGCCGTTCTAGTGGCTTGGTAGACAGAAAGGCTCCACTAGAGTCAACTGAAGAGAGAACGGAAGTGCAGAATAGTCCACAGCAAATCTGGGCAACTTTTCAGATGACCTCTGTCGTGCGTGCGTGCTCAGTCACTTCGGTCATGTCCGACTCTGTGCGACCCCATGGAATGCAGGCTGCCAGGCTCCTCTGTCTATGAGATTCTCCAGGCAAGAATAGTGGAGTGGGTTGCCATTCCCTTCTCCAGGTAACTTCTGTCGGGGAACAGGGAAATGGGAGGGAGAATATAAGATCAACTACAAAGTAGGAACGGTTGCAGAGGCCACATCGCTGGTGTGTTTGAAGGGGCTGGGGTCGGCGCACGGGAGGAGGGCTTGGCCCTATGAACTTCATTTCCTAAGCCTTTGGCCACCAAACACAGGAGCTCGCCGGGGCAGCGACCCTTTACAGCCTTTGCACGGTTCAGCCACAAGCATGAGCAGTTTGTATAGGAACCACGGCTCCCAGCAGGCGTTGCGCTGAGCGGCCAATGCGCAGGCGCGCGCAGGCAGCTTTCGACTCTCCCCTTCCCCCAAAGCCCGGCGCCAGTTCCAGGCTGGAGTCACCGACGCGAAGGGGGACGGGTTCCTCTTAAAGAGAAACACCGGCGGCGCGCGCGAGGTGGGCCCCTGTCCTCCCGCCGCTCTCCGGGCCTGCGCGCGACACGGGGGAGGCGCAGGCGCAGTCGGGATGAGGGCGGGTGGGGGGCGCTCAGGTAAGGCCGGGGTAGGGGTGGGTCGCGGCGGGAGCCCTGGGCGGCCGGGGAGCTGCCTTAGGAATTGGTCCATCCGACGCAGTGTGAGTGTTCAGTGGGGCGGCCCAGAACGGAGTGGGGGGTGCCCTCCAGACCCCCGCCCCTGCCCCCGCTCCGGCTCTTCCCAAGTCGTCCCAACTGTGAGGAGCTCTTCCAGTGCAAACAACCTCTTCCCTCATTTACCAGAAAAGACTCAGGCCTTTTCAATATAAAACTGTTACCTTACCCTTTACCCCGCCCTAGTTGAAATTTTCTTACCCCATAGCTCCAGTTCTGCACTTCAGCGTGCCAGGGATCAGGCCATTCTGACTCTGATGCTGTCCCCATACCTCCCACCCCCCGCGATACCCACCCCCCAGCACTAGTTTACACGCCCTGACAGGTAAGCAGATGTGGTTCGGACCCGGTGGCGGCGAATGCTGTTGCAGTGGTTTGGTTCTGCCCCAGTTCACCGATGAGGAAACTGAGGCCATTCACCGATGAGGAAACTGAGGCCCCGGCAGAGGGTGGAGTTGGGGCCTCTGGACCCGTATCCGATCAGCGTCTCCTCCACCCCGCAGGCCCTGGTACTCATGGCGGCCTCCCCTGCGGACGCGTCCCGCAGGCGGCGGGAGAAGCGGCGGCAGCTGGATGCGCGCCGCAGCAAGTGCCGCATCCGCCTGGGTGGCCATATGGAACAGTGGTGCCTCCTCAAGGGAGCAGCTGGGCTTCTCCTTGCACTCGCAGCTGGCCAAGTTCCTGTTGGACCGGTTAGGGCCTGGGTCAGGGGTTCTGAGGGGGAGGGCACCCAGGCTACAACACCCAGCACCTTACCCGTCCCCTTTCCCCGACACCAAGTATAGTCCTGCTGCTCCTTCCCACTGGCAGATTTCTCATTTCAGAAGCAAGGCCAGTGTGGTTTGTGACCTCCCACGGTCTTCCTCTACCTCTTGGTCCCCAGAGGATAGAGGACTCCTTAAATGTGTGAGTGGCCAGAGCTGAGGGCAGTGGGTCACATGGGCCCTACTTGACCTGCCTCTTGTCCCCCTGGCAGGTACACTTCTTCAGGCTGTGTCCTTTGTGCAGGTGGGTAGGGAATGGCTAGGGGTAGAGAATTAGGAGCCAGAGAGGGAAGAGGGGGCAACAGGGAGTGGTGTGACCTAGAAATACCCTCCCTATGGGGACTGGATCAGAGGGAGCCTTGAGTGAGTTTGGGAAGAGATGAGGGGAGTTGGACAGCTGAGAAGGGCCACCTGTGAAGAGAGTAGGGGTTGGGGTACAGGGCTGTCTGAATGTGGCTCTCCAGGATGAGAGGAGAGGGCCTCCCAGCTCACCCTTGACTGTTGCCTTTACTGCTCTAGGTCCTGAGCCTGTGGCCCCCAAGGGACTGCAGTATCTGGTGCTTCTATCTCACGCTCACAGCCGGGAGTGCAGCCTGGTGCCTGGGCTGCGGGGACCTGGGGGCCAAGATGGGGGGGCTTGTGTGGGAGTGTTCAGCCGGTCACACCTTCTCCTGGGGCCCCTCTTCAGGCCCCAAATCTCCAGAGGAGCCAAATCTGACCCCTCTTCCAAGTACTGACGAGAGAAGCTGGTGCCCAGAGGCCAAGAGTGGGCAGGAGCCTGCAGGTAGGCTGAGGGAAAGAAGAGTTATGGAGAAAAAAGAGGGGAACTCAGAACCCTATTCTGTAACTCAGAACCCCATTCTTCAAAAATGATGGAAAAACTCTATGCTAATAAGGAAATATATCCTCAATATATTTTTAGGTATGAAAAGCAGAATACAGAATTGGATGTATCATATGTTACCATTGGTAGATAAATAAGAGAAAAAGGAATTTATTTGTACTTATGAATGTATAAAAATTTCTGGAAGGCATATAGGAAAACAGGTTACCTATAGGAAGACTGAGGTGGCTGGGGTGCGGTTGGAAAGGAGACTTTTCACAGTGTACCTTTTATACTTGTTTCTTTTTTTTGGGCCATGTGAAATGTACCATCTCTAAAATCGAACAGTCCTTCCCACTCCAGTAGCCTGTGCCCCCTCTTCCTTCTTCTTCCTGAGTCTTCCCACCACTTCAGGCCTTAGAACTTCACCTGTCCTCATCCCTCCAGTACAGAATTCCTTCCATTTTGACCCTACCCATGCCAACAGGTTTGGAATCTAACTGTGATGAGAGGGCTCAGGAGGCCAGGATGCCCAGGTGAGTCTGGGGTTGGGGAACAGCGGGGGACAAGATAGAGGTGGGTGGACAATGGAAGGGAGGGAGCAGGACTTCACACTTGCCTTCCTTGGACCTTTAGGGGGTGGGACCCCCACCGGAGACCTTCCCATCCCTCGGAGAAGATGGGGAAGAGGAAGAGGAGGATGAAGAGGAGATGCTCAGTGATGCTAGTCCCTGGACCTACAGCTCCTCCCCAGATGAGCAAGTTGGGGTTGATGGAGGATTCTGAACAGAGTGGGCTAGTGAGGGGGTCTGTGCCCAGGGTTGGGGGCTCTTGGAGCTTTGTTTTACAGACTTCAGGGAGTGGCTTGTTGGTGGAGAGGGCAGGGTAGGCTTTGGGGAAGGCAAAAGAACTAGAGATTTTGAACTGGGTGGAAAGTGAGTTTGGGATCTTTGCAATTTAGGGATTGGGGCTGGGCTGGGGCTGGCTGAGGATCCATGAGATAATGCCCTCCTCCTCTTCATTCTCTTTTCAGCAGTGAGCCAGATGTCCCCAAACCATCCCCTTCCCCTGTCACCCATGCACTTAAGGATGGGGGAGATAGCCCCTGCCCCTGCAGCTGTCCCAGCTCCTCTTGCTTTGCCGTCCTCATCAGCATCCTCATTGGGTTTTGGAGCTCCTAGGCCTGTAGAAGTCAGGATGCAGCCAGAGCTCAGGGGGACCCTCAAGCAGACCAGCAGACTGAGCCCCTGGCCAGGTAACCTGATGGCTGAGTCAGAGGGCAGGGGCATCCTGGGACATGGCCCTCCCTCGAGGCCCTCTGCTCCCTCTTTGCTGCCCATAGCCCTGGGAGTCAGGCTCAGTCTGCTCTGGCCTCGGCATGGGATGAGGACACTGCTCAGATTGGCCCCAAGAGAATTAGGTAGGACTGGGGAAAGGCCCCCCGGTAGGGAAGGGTGAGGAGGGAGGTGAAGGAGAGCCTGCACAAGTCCTCCCGCTTCCTGTTCTCCTTCCTCAGGAAAGCTGCCAAAAGAGAGCTGCTGCCCTGTGACTTCCCTGGCTGTGGAAGGATCTTCTCAAACCGGCAGTATTTGAATGTGAGGATGTGAGGGTACAGGTTGGATTCTGTGTAGCCTCGTGGGTGGAGGAGGAGGGCTGAAGGAGAAACTGAGGTAAAGAGACCTGGGGTGTGGAGGGAATTCAGAGCCAGGGAGAGAAGGGTTGGGGTGGATGTGCAGAGCTTGCCTACAGTTCTAATCACTAATCCTGATGACTGGTAGGTAAGGCAGGAAACCAAGCCTCAGGTGCACAGCTGCTGCCACTACTGCTTGTTGCACAGGCCCTCTGTTGCCCACATGGAGATAATGGTGGCGTTCCCCAGGCTTTAGCGGTGCTAGTGACTGTTCTAAGTACTTGATATGTGTTGAATTTGTTGATCTTCTCCACATTCCTGTGGAGTGGACGCTGATACTATACCTGCTTTGCAGATGAGGAAACCAAGGAACACAGAAAGATTAAGCATTGCCCAAGGCTTCTCATTAGTGTGTCCTGGTGCTAGCATTCCTCAGTGCATTGGACTGCCTCGCTCTGCTGGCTTATATCGGTGGTCCTGCACTAGAAGGTTTAGGAGACAGTCTTGTCCTCAGCCTTACTACAGGAGAGGTTTGAAGCACAGAGAGGGAAGAGTCCAAGCCCCACACTCAGCGAGAGCTCTCACAGGGTTCTGAGGCTGGGGGACCCTAGACCAGAGGGATGGTGAGGCCTGGGTGGATGGGATTTGGGGAGAAGGGGAAGGTCCCCATGTGGTTGCAGAGCTCTAGGCTTTTGATAAGAACAGCAGGGCTGGTCAGACATATTTGATTCTGTTAATGAAGGAGACTGAAGTAGCTCCCAGCAGTAGTTTAAATATGGGGAAATGGGATTATGAAGAAAGGGAAAGCCCATGCAGCTTAGTGAGCCAGAATGTGAAAATTAGACCAGATAAAAAGAGAAATATTTCCTAGAAATACTTGGGGAGTTAAGGTTGAAGAACACACTACCCTTAAAAGTGTTCCAAGTTGAGAGTGTGTGTGTTTCCAAAGCACATTTAGGAAAATTATATAACCCCTGGTGAGCTATTAGTAAAATGTAGGCCATCTGAGGGACACTGTTGGGCATTGATATTGATATCAAGGAGAATAATCATAACCACCCAAAATGTGTTCCCATCCCTGGCAGATGGCAAATGTATAGTTAGGGAACCAGGAATGTCAGCAGAACTGCATTTTGTTCAGGGAACTGGGCATTGCAGGGTGAGGTTGTGACAAGGAAGTGAGATAAGGGAAGATGAGGGCAGGGCAGAGTAAGGACAGGGTGGGATCAGGAAGGGATGGCATTGGGGTGCTTACGTATAGGTGAGGACTGGACTATAGGTGAGGCAGTGACAAGAACTGTTAAGGAAAAGGGCAGAAGAGCCTGCCTGCTGGGTCAGCTCTGGTGTTCTCCTGAGAAAGCCATGTGCTTCCTTCCCTAGCACCACAAGAAATACCAGCACATCCACCAAAAGTCCTTCTCCTGCCCAGAGCCAGCCTGTGGGAAGTCCTTCAACTTTAAGAAGCACCTGAAGGAGCATGTGAAGCTGCACAGTGGTAAGTGGTGGAAATGCCTTTTCATCTCCCCACTGTGGGTCCTGTCACCTCCCCTGCACCTTCCCCACGATGCCCATCACCTCTTATCTGCAGATTTTGTCACATTGCTCTGGGATAGCTCTTCATTCACACACTCATCCTTCACTTTCTTTTGTTGAGATCTTGCCTGTTTTAAACTGTTCTAAGTGCTGGGATTTGGCAGTGAATAAAGCAGACAGTACTCACCTTGTAAGATGTCCACTCTACTGGCGCTGGGCCACAGAGCTGTGAAAGGTGCTTTAGCAAAGACCTAAGTGAAGAGAGGAATGGAGGCTTAGCCACACCCACAGGCAGCTCATGAGAGGACCCTAACTGGCAGCTCCAAGCATGATCCAGGAATGGAGAGGAAGACAGGAGGTTAGAAAGGAAGGAAGAGAGGTCAAATAGGTGGTAGGGGCTCCAAGACCATCTTCACGATGGCTTGGCTCCTGGCCACATGTGATGGGCACCAGTATGTTGGTAGGAGGGACACAACTGATTTTAAAAGGAGCATTGTGACTGCCATGTGAAGAACAGAGGGATTGCAGAAATGTGCAGCACAGTAATGATGACCTGGACAGTCGAGTCGGTGAGAAGTAGCTGGAGACTGACGAGTGAAGATGGAGCCAGGGCTACTGTGGGTAGAACAGATTGTCCATGGGTAGGACTATAGAGTCAGGGAAGACTTGGAAAAGACTCGAACCTGAGCAACTGGGTAGAAGGTGATGTGATTCCCTGAAAATGAGAGAGAAGCAGGTTTCAGGAAAGGGACATGACATTTTATTTGGGACATACTAATCAGGTGTCCCAGAAAACATGAATCTGAAGTTCAGAGATGTTGGGTAAAAAAGAAAAAAATGTTCATCATGAGCACTTGGGTGGTGTTTAGAGCTGTGGGTGGAGTGTTTCTACAGGGAGAGAGTGAACATAGGTAGAAAGAGGTCTGAGCAGGGCAGGTGGGAAGGTCAGCTACAGAGGGGCCAGGGAGGCAGCTGAAGGGGAGGCAGCTGAAGAGCAGTATCCAAGGAGCCAAGTGGAGAAAGCGCTCTAGGGAGGGCTGACCTCTGCCAGTGCTGCCGAGCTGAGTGAGATGAGGATGTGGACAGGCCACCAGACAGGGTAGTGGAAAGCTATCCTTGACCAGATGACTAATGGCATGTGACAAGGGAGATAAAAGCCAGCAGGGGGTGGGTCTGGAGCAGAGAGGAGCTGAGGAAGTGAAGACAGCAAGTACAGACAACTCTTTGGAGTTTTGCTGTGAAGGCAAGCAGAGATTTAGGTATAAGCTGGAGGGCAGGATCATACACAGATGATCCCACAGAGAGGAAAGGCTTGCTGATGCCAGGGTTGGGCAACCTCAAGTCAGTGAGGAGGGGGTGTGTCTGGGCACAGTTGGAAGGCAGCCACAGGGAAGCAGGGACTATTCACATATATGGGCACAGAAAGCAAGTTGCCTGGTGGATTGGGTGAGGGGAGGATGTGGGCGTTCTTTCCTGGCTCTTTTCTTCTGGGTGACTTATAAAATGAGGTCATTGCTGAGTGAGGTTGGTAGAAAGAGGAGGTCATGTGGAAAATGCCCTTCTGGACTCTAGAAAGTGGGAGTGAACTGACCAAGGAAATGCAGAGGTGCTGTGGCAGGGCAGTGGGGAGGCTCGAGACTTGCAGTTGTGTATGAAAGTAGAGCCCAAGGTGGGGTAGTGGGGACTTGTAGGTTGTCTGCCCTGCTCGACACACATGTGCAGGCCTGGAGCAACCAAGTGTTGTATTTATCCTGAGTTGTGTTTTAACCAGGAAAATATAGCTGAGGAAGAGAGACAGGTGAAGTGAAGCAAGGCCATGAAGATGCCTTGGAAATGGACTGGTCAGAGAAGGCAGGGAGACAGTGGGCCACTGAACTGGCAGCCTGGAGTTGTGGGATTACTGTAACAGGACAAAGGATGACTGGAACTAGGATGCTTGAAATCGTGATTTCTACATGGTGCAGTGATGGTACAGAACCTAGGAGTGGTGGCTGAGGAGGGTTGGGGGCCAGGTTAGTGAGGGTCTGGGAACCAGGAGAGTGGAGGGCTGGACACGTAGAAAACAAATTGACATCAGTGGTAGTGACTGAGGAGAGAGCCTGGAGCGGGAGTTGCGTGGAGTACAAGTTAGTGATGGGGATGAAGGCTATAGGAACATGTGTGTGTGGTCTGATGGCAGGGCATACAGAGCAGTGGTTGGGCAAAAGACTACAGGATGCATTGAAAAGGATGGCTATCTCTGCTGCTGCAGGAGGTGTAGGAGAAATGTACCAGGCCTGTGAGAACTGCTAGAGATGGGCAATGGGCAGGTGCTGTTAGAGCTGCCAGGCAGGTTCAAGGAGAAAGGAGAGGGGATTGGTTCTTGATGCCCACAGGGTGTCTGTCAGGTCACAGGGCACTGTTGTGGGGCTGGGAGGAGTGAGACATGCAGACTAAATAGGGACAGTACTCCTTTGGAGGACTGGCAGGGGTGGGCCAAGGAGGCCCTCAGTTTGGGGATGGATGCTTGGCTATCCCCTATGTGCCCACAGACACCCGAGACTACATTTGTGAGTTCTGCGCCCGGTCTTTCCGCACCAGCAGCAACTTGGTCATCCACCGGCGCATCCACACTGGAGAGAAACCCCTACAGTGAGTGCGGGAAGGGAGCCTGGTGTGGGGTAAAGTGGGGAGGTGCTGGAAGGACACCTGGGAAGCTGGGACCAGGCGGAGCCCTGGGGAGCTCAAGATGTACTGAGGCACCTTCCCTCACTCTTCCCCCTTGGTTTAGGTGTGAGATCTGTGGGTTTACCTGCCGCCAGAAGGCATCCCTGAATTGGCACAGGCGCAAGCATGCAGAGACAGTGGCTGCCTTGCGATTCCCCCTGTGAGTTCTGCGGCAAGCGCTTTGAGAAGCCAGACAGTGTTGCAGCTCATCGCAGCAAAAGCCACCCAGCCTTGCTCCTGGCCCCACAAGAACTATCTGGTCCACTGGAGTCCTGTTCCAGCATCTTGGCCTCTGCATCAGTGGGGGCCAGTGAAGGACCCAGGTCCTCTCTGGCTCCTCAGACTCCCATGCTGCTCCCTTAGCAGCGAGCATTCCCCAGAATTTGGGGATCCAGGTCCCAGGGACTGGAAAGGAGCAAGAAGGGCCAGATGCCTGGTGTGCAGGAACTAGGGTGATGGGGAATGCAGGGCAGGGGCAAGACCGGATTTTAGGGGAGCCAGGCTACTTGAGTCTTCCTAAAGGACAGAATAAACCCAGTATTTTACATAGACCTGTGTGGGCAGAGTGAGTATTTTGGCACCTGAGGTACAGAAATCTTGATTCTTTTGGAAATAGGCTCTGCTGGAATGTGCCTGAGTGTACCCTAAGTGCAGGCCTTGTTCTTCTCTCTGCAGTTCCCCACCTGCCCCCACTGTCAGGACCCAGCTTTCTTTCCCAATTCACTTTGGCTTCCCTTTTTTCTGTGGAGAGTCACACATACTCTTGCCTTCAAGCAAGGCAGGGTGTGATCCCTAGGTCATTCCAGAGGGATGGCCTGGTGACTCTGGGCCACATTTGTATTCTTTGTTAACCAAGACAACCAGATGTATAGGGGCCCCTGAAGAGTCTTGCCTTCCAGTGCAAATATGAGCGGGCTATACATCCCAAGGTTGCTGAGGTAGCCTGGCAAGGGACCAGAGACCTTGATTTTGAAAGGGCCTGTTCCTTGGGTGACTCTTGGTGTCTGTGAATACAACAGCCTCAAGTTTAACAAAGGGAGCTCTTGGCATCTAGAACTCAAACAATTCTTTATTTCACCACCTGCAAGAAAAAGAAAAAAGGCCATTTCCAGGGAATTTTCAACCCTGCACTCCACTGTGGCCTCTGTGGAGCTGTTTTCCCATGGTTCCAAGCGTGATTTGTGCATAGCATTCTTACTCCACTTGGCAGTGCCCAGCTTTGTGGACCCATGTGGTCTTGACTCAGGTTCCAGGCTGTTGTCCCCTACCTGGAGAACACTACCCTGAGAAGCACCCTGATCAGGTCTGTCCCATGAGACAGGTGGGCAGCCATGCTGAGGGCTCATGCCCACCTTTACATGCTGTGAAGCACTTCTCTGAGTGCTTCTGATGTGGAGATATTGTTCAAAAAAGTGAGCTCTCCCACTGTTTCTCTGCAAATTTCCCATCTCTCAGAAGCTGAGGGAAAAAGCAGCAAGAGACTAACAGCCAAGTGATAGGAAGAGGCAAAAAGACCACAAGGCTGGTAGGATGTGACTCTAGCCACATCTACAGTCATTACCTGAAGAGAGACAGGATACCAAAAGTACCCAGAAATAAAAGGTAGAGGGGACTCAGGCTGCAAAAAGGAAATGGAATAAGAAAAGACAGAACAATGATGGGAAGACAGGCAAAACCTGAGAGCACAGCAGCAGGGATGCGACACATCAATACTTGGATGCTGTTCTACGCATGGGGTCTGAGAGGTTTTCCCTGCACCTACACCTCAGAGGAAAAGAAGGAAGGGCTGAGAACAGGCAAAGAGCAGAGAAGGGATGTAGGTGTAGGGGCACAGCAAGAAGCCAGGTGAAGTTCTACCGAGAGGGATGGAGAAGGGTGATAGGCCATGCTGTCTTTCCACAGACCTCCCTCTGCGAGTTGTCCCACCGTCCCTGTGGCATTGTATGAGTGCTTGTCTAGCCCACTCCAGAGAAGTCTCAACAAGTCTCTTTCAACTGAGATAAAAAAAGCCCTGGCTTTTCCTGTTCTGCTTGCCCAGCAACTGTGAGCGCAGTGCCTGCCTTGGGCTGAGTGGCAGCAGCAGCAGGAGCAGTGGAGGCACGAGCACGCCTGTGAGCTCGCTGGTGCTGTGACAGGGAGCGGCTGTGGCTGAAACATTTGCCACACTCCGCACATTCCGCTGGCCGCTCGCCCAGGTGTGTCTTGCGGTGCAGTGCCAGCTTGGAGCCCACACTGAAGGCCTTGCCACACTCAGCGCACTTGTGGGGCTTGTGGCCAGCATGGTTGCGCCGGTGCACATTGAGGTTGGAGACACATGTGAAGCACTTGCCGCACAACTCACAGCGGTAGGGTTTCTCACCTGTGTGTGTGCGCCTGTGCTTTGTGAGGTCTGAGCGGTCGCTGAAGCAGCGGCCGCACTCAGTACATGGGAAGGGCCTCTCACCTGTGTGGATGCGCTGGTGCACCACCAGGTCTGAGCGCTGCCCAAAGCCCTTGCCACATGTGGCACAGGCATGTGGCCGCTCTCCCTGATGGCTGCGCCGATGGCGCAGCAGCGTGGAGCTCTCACTGAAGCGTCGCCCACAGTCGCCGCAGGCATAAGGCTTCTCACCCGTGTGTGTGCGCTGATGGCGTACCAGTGTAGCGCTCTCCAAGAAGCCCTTGCCGCACTCCGAGCATTTGAAAGGTTTCTCACCCGAGTGCGTCAGCAGGTGTCGCGTTAGCGTGGAACTCTTGCCAAAGCTCTTGCCACACAGACCACACTGGTGTGTGTCCGGAGCACCAGGCTGCCGAGTATGGAGTCACTGGGGCTCCTGGCTGCGTGGACACGCAAATGGCTCCGAAGTCCAGCGCCACTGCGGAAAGCCCGCGAGCACTGTGTGCAGCGGTGGAGTGTGTCAGCAGGCACGGTAGGTGTTCCCCATGGGTGCGCCCGTGCCAGGTGGAAGCGCAGCGCGCTCTGGCGGAAGGCTCGAGGGCACAGCGGACAGCGGTGGGGCCTCTCGGGAGGATGCCAGCGGCGCCGGTGCAGCAGCAGAGCCGGGAGGTGTGGAAAGCATCCACCACAAACTCGGCAGCGGCAGGAGAGGATGCGCCGCCTGTGTACGCTCTGGTGCAGGTCAAGGCGGCCGCTGTGGCGGAAGCTCTGGCCACACTCACTGCAGATGTAGAGCGTCTGGCCCGCGTGAGCGCGTCTATGTACACGGAGGTCTGAGGCCTCTGCGCATCGCTCGCCACACTCTAGGCAGCGGAAGCTGCTGTCACTACTGTGGACGCGCTCATGCCGCAGCAGCACTGAACTGTAGCGGAAGCTCTTGCCACACTCACTGCACCCATAAGGCCTGCCTGCTGCCACCTCTGAGGCAGCGAACATGGTGAGGGCCAGGTTTGGAGCCCTCAGGGTGCAGAGTGCCACTCACAGTCTGGAGTCCACCTTCTCCATCTGAGTTATTTTTAAGGCACAGAAAGGGAACAGTAGCAAAGGGAAGGGAGAGAGGCCTGGAAAATTGGTCTGTAGATTCCAGGGTTCCTTCTCTCATGGCAGGTGCTGTGGCTGTTTCAGAGGTGGGCTGCAGTTAGGTTTACCATGTACCATGTGCCCTGCAGAGAGAAGGTCACTGTGAGCTCCAGCAACATCTATGACACTACACCTTGGGGAATGGAGGGTCAAGCACAGGCTCCCTGTTTTCCCTCAGTTAGGTCATCTCCTGAGTTCCATTCTTCAAGAGAGGAGGCAAAACCATGGGAGTCGAGAAATATAGGCCAGGGAGGGGTGTGTCCTTGTGCCACTAGGAAGGGCAGGAGAGACTCAGAGGGAGGTTTGCCTCTAGTACAGTGCTCAGAAGAGGAGGAAGCGTGTCCAGCTTGTTTTATAGCCTTAGACCAGGGATCCTGGCCTGGTGATGCACTAGGAAATGACCAAGGAGGGATGGGCAATGAGAAGTCCCCTAGGCCTAAACCAATCAAAGCCTTCTTCCAAAGACTCAGGGTTTCCTGAGTAACCAATGTGAACTGAGCCAGGCTTACACTGGAACTGGTGAAGCATAACCCCCTCAAGCAGCAGCAGCCCGAGAAACAGGCTCAGGAATGGCTGGGACCTGAGCAAGGGAAGGTATTTGAGAAAAATGAAGTATTGCTCCTTGGCTTTGGATAGCACCTAATAAGCAGTCACTCCACACCAGGGCACAGTCTCCAAGTTCCCTGGCCTAACTTTGAGAAAGCAAAGCAACTCAAGACCCAGGAAAAGGGTAAAAGAATGTTATCAAAAGTTTATGGTATTATTAAAGAAAGTGAAGTGAAAGTCGCTCAGTCGTGTACAACTCTTTGAGACGACAGTCCATGGAACTCTCCAGGCCAGAATACTGGAGTGTGTAGCCTTTCCCTTCTCCAGGGGATCGTCTCAACACAGGATCGAACCCAGGTCCTTCGCATTGCAGGCAGGTTCTTTACCAGCTGAGCCACAAGAGCAGCCCATTATTGAAATGCCTTTCAAATTTCTAGGGAGGGTGAGGAAGAAGGAAAATCCTTTCTAATTCTCAGGGCATCCAAGTTGTTTGCAAACATTCTGCAGACTTTCCTCATTACCCCAGCTCCAAGGATCTGAGAACCTGAAGTAGCAAAGAAGCCCCTTTATGGGGATGAAATTTGCTCTGCTATTCTGTTTATTTCAAATGGTATCCCTGAATCCTTCTGACAAGTTGGCCCAGATGGCTGTCCATGAGCAGGATCAGCATTTGTGCACAGAACTTCCTGTGCCCTCCATCTAAAGCACACATGGGGCTGCTCTCCTAACTTGGCTGGCCTCACCACTGACTGCCTCAAGACCCATGGCTCTGTCCCCAGTTCAGTTCAGTGAGACATGGGAGACAAGTATAGTCACTATCAATTACAGCCATGTCACCCAACAGATCAGAGATAGGAAGTAAACAACAGTCATCAGTCATTTTCTTATTAGCAGATGGCAACTCTAAATTTCCAGAGCTGTGGTTAAAACACCCCACAGATGGGGTTCTAATCTTCTGGATGCAAATGGACTCAATTTAAAAAAAGCCTTTAAAGCTACAGACCTGCAGGAGTGGGCTCTGAAGCTTCTGCTCCCCCTCCGTACTACTGGGCAGGAGTGGCTGATGTAGGATGTTCTCTCTCTGTGCCTCTGGAGCAGGGTGTGCTGTGCCCTGCAGGAGAGGTAAAATAAGAGGGACAATGTGATTTTAAACTGAGCAGAGAGGACAGATGCTGGAAGAGAGAAGAGGGGAACATTTCCTGAAAGAGAGGTATTTTTAAATGGATATTTTCAAGTATAAAAAACTTAACAAGAAGAGTATCGCAAATCACTCACTCATTCGTCAGCATTTATTTACATTCTAAATTATGTTTCATCTGCGACATCCCCCAACTTGCCCCAGCCCATACTTGTTTTAGGAGATGGGGTGGGGGAGGGGTGCACTGGAATATTTTAAATCCTGGTTGTCTTATTCAAAGAGTTTTAAACAAAATCTGTAATTAGGAGCAAGAGACCTCTGCAGACCTGAGAACAGACTTTAGAGGGAGTCTCTTGGTTCTTCCAGAAGGAGTTTTCAGTCCAGACACTTGCTTGGGTTGCTGATTCTAACTGGTCAAAATCAAAGGAATGTTTGCTCTCGTGTGACTAATACCTCTCAAGGGTCAGTGGTTGATCCCAAATGCCAAGGAAAGTAGGGCTTATGTCCTAGTGAGTGTTCCCCCTCACCTGAGTGTCTCTGGAGACCCTGGCACTTCTCAGGCCAAATTTCTGGGATCAAACCCTCTACCAGGCTACCGCTTTCAAGGGTACATGTCCAAGGAAGGTAAGACAAATGCACAAACATAAACACACACACATAAATGACATAAACAAAGATACCATTTTGCCCCATTACAGACATGGAATAAGAGACCCTGGTCTAGGGTGCAGGTTTGGTGCTTGAGTGTCATGGTGTATCCTTCAAGTTTCACTTCTGTTCACCTTACCCCATACTGGAGCTTGCCCTTGCAGGAAAGGGTCTATGCCTGGAATAAAATCCGGAAAAAAAAAAAAAAAAAAAGTATTACTCTGCCAACAGAAAAATTTCCAGACTGTCCTAAGCATCATTTTCCTGATGAGTTTTGAAGTGTTATACCACCAAATTTCTTTGACTTTGGGGACAAGGGAAACTTTAAAGAGGGAAGGGGGTAATTATGTGTGAATTTATGAAAAATCCTAGTTGTTCAATTTTAGTAGCTTTTAAGCATTTAATACTTACAGATTATATGTAACTAATAAAAGACAAGTACTAAGAAGATAAGCTAATGGCAAAACTTAACATCACAATACATTTCTGAGTTTCGTTTACCACAAAATGTATTTGTTTCTTAATAGATATTGCCAGCATTTCATGTCATATCTAATGGTTCACATGATTGTTGGACTAAATCAGGATTTAGTACATTTACTAACAATCTTCTGTGAGAGAAGTGTAGCTCTTTTTCTTCTGAGTTGTACTGTTCAGTCACAATAAAGATTTTCCTCCCTGGTTATCTTTTCTGCCAGGCCACCATTTCTGGGGCATTGTGAAGAGGTGAGTGATCATCTCAAAATTCCTCTATCTTTAAGCCAGAGTTGGATGCAGATGTGGGGTTGAGGGCTGCCACAGCTGTGCCACAAGCGACATGTGGCAACTGAAACTTGAAATACGGTTGGTTCCAAATGAGGTGTGCTATAAGGGCCAAGTACACTCCTAATTTCAAAGACTTAGTATGAAAAATGATGCAAAATATCTCATAAATAATGTTTAATACTGGCTGTATGTTGAAATAAGATTTTAGATGTATTGGGTTAAATGAGATAATGAAATAGATTTTATAATTTATTTCACCTGTTTTTAAGACAAGTGATGATTAGAAATGTGGCCAAATGGCTTGGAACACATACAAAGGGAGGCTACTCCACTTCACAGTCCCTGGAGGGCCTGCATGGAAAGGTCACTAACTTCTTGAACCCTTAGAACCGGAGAAGCTGGACACTCTTCTCTCCTAAGATGTAGGGCTCTGGCCACACTGTCCAGAGGGTCCATCTGCTTTTCGGGAAAGTAAATATCTATAGTGCCATGTAGATCTGTTTGGGACTTGGGGTTGTGACTAGTGCAAAGCCTATCACTGCTACTCACCTAGTTGTTACTAGCATCAACATGGAATGGCTCTCGTATGTATGTTCCTGTGTATGTACCACATTCCTCCTCCCACTAGTCCTTTGAGCTGGGTGGGTACTACTGGGCACCCCTGTGTGACCTAAGGTTCCCCCTGCGGTGCGAGCTTTTCTAGAGCCACTCGCGCAGCAAGTGGGTCCAGGGACAGGAAAGGGATGGCAGGCCAGGAGACCTGTCTGATTCTCCCTGATTGTCTCCAACCCTTCTGGCCCCGGCCAGTTGATAGTAGCAGATCAGGAAGTCCCAGGTGACCTCACAGGCTGCCATGGGACTGGGGCTCACTTGTGCTTTGCATTCAATTCTTTGCAATACTGGTAATGAGAAAGGAAGCTGTTGGCCTTAGAAGTGGTTTGGAGAGTAGTAGCTGCATTTGGGAGAGAAGATTCTTCTGCTGGCCTCTCTCTATATATTTAAACCCCACCCTAGTCCCAGCCCTAAAGTCTGTCCTGTTGCCCCAGCCTTAATGACAGTTTAGTCTCAAGGACTCTGAAATACCCCTAGAGGCAGATGAAATTTTACATCCATTATGAAGCAAATGACACACTTTTCACGGCTGGGAGGAGGAGGGGGAGGAATGAGATGGATGGAAAAAGTTTCCCTTGCCCTCTGGAGCCTAATATGGGTCTTTTCCACCTGTAGGTCTTTCTACCTGAAAGCCCTTTCCCGTCATTCAGTGCTCTGCCCCAGTAATCCCTCCGCAGAAACCCTACTGAGCACCTCCACTCCTCCAGCCCCCTCCTTGGCTTTATTCTGAATAATCAGTGAAAGTAACATTAAAGAGTGATTCCCAGTCCACTTGGAAAGGTTTCAGTCTCTTTTCTAAGTGAGGATGGGGTATGAAATCCAGATCAGCAGAGTGGCCACTCCTCACTTCCCTCTTTCCCTTAGCGGAAACACGGTCCAGTATTTTAAAAGACCTTGTCTCTTCCAGCTTCAACTCTAGTTTGACATATTTAAAGAATTGGTGGAAACAGAAACGACAGTTCTCCCTTCCCCTCAACTGCCCAAGCCTGATCATGATCCAAGCAGATTCTTTTGCAACTTTTTTTTCACAAAGGTTTTTTTCTGTGAAATCTGGGAAGTGTGGAGAAGGTATGTATGTTGACAGGGGAGAGAACACAGCAGTATATTCTCTATGTTCCTTTAACACACGGGCAAGACTACAGCTCAGAAGAGCCAGAGGAGCCCAGAAGCAGGATGAGGGAAGGACTATAAGGTGGTTTGCATTCTTCCTGGGCCTAGCAAGAAGTTGGGCACACATAAGGCATCTAATGCTTTTTTAAAATGATGTATTAATCTGGAATGCTATTCTTTCAAGCATTAGGTTCCTGGAGAGTGCCTCTTTCTAGTCATCTTATCCTCTATAGCCCTATCCACTGCATACACTGCAAATATCTGCCTTGGTTTACTAAGTGGGAACTGCAACCTCTGTAAGGGAACTAGAGAGGCAAGTATCCAAGTTTTGGGTCTTCCATGGGAGTCGTGTGCCTAACACTCCTGCCTAAGAAAACTCAGTAGAGGACACTATTATAAAGTCTCCTATGAAAAGAGGTCGGAGAAGGCAATGGCATCCCACTCCAGTACTCTTGCCTGGAAAACTCCCATGGACTGAGGAGCCTGGTAGGCTGCAGTCCATGGGGTCGCTGAGTCAGACACGACTGAGCAACTTCACTTTCACTTTCATGCACTGGAGAAGGAAATGGCAACCCACTCCAGTGTTCTTGCCTGGAGAATCCCAGGGATGGCGGAGCCCAATGGGCTGCCATCTGTGGGGTTGCAGAGTCGGACACGACTGAAGCGACTTAGCAGCAGCAGCAGCAGCATGAAAAGAGGTAGGTGTAAAGTCTGAGAACGGCAGTTGCTGAGTTTTTAGGATTTACTCTTCTCAGGACAGTTTTGAGGAACTCTGTAAAAGGAGTTTGACTCCTACCTCCTAAACATCCTAAACGTTCTGCAAAATCTTTCAAGTCCTTCCCCTCCCTGACTGCCCCCAACCCCCTTAAAGAACCCTACCTAATGGGATTAGAGAAGCGTGGGGCTTTCGCAGACCTTCGACAAACACCGTGGGTTTAGAGTAAGTAGTGACGTTGATTACTCATTTTAAGGCTTTGTGTCTAGTACTTAACGGGAGCTGAGAACAACTATTCGAGGAATGAGGAACGCCGCACCTGAGCAGGTCGCCTTCCCCGGTCCCCCTCCGCAGCGCAGCCAATCCCGGGAGCCTCAGTTAGTTTTCGTCATGAGTTGCTGGTCAGATTCTCTTTGGACGAAATTTCCCATCCCTGGGCCCACCTCAACTTTTGCCCTACGCGCCAGCCCACGCGAAAGGCAAGACAGGGCAGCAAAAACGTAGTGTAGAGGGGCGTTTAATATGGTCGGGACCTGGAGGCTGCCGCTGCCCTTTTATTCGGACTCAGCTTGGCGATATTTGCGTCGTGGGGCCGCCAGCAACGAAGGTCACAGAGGGAAGACTGGCGAGGACAGAGGGAGGGCAAGGCCTGGGAGGAGCACGCCTCGCGGCAGCAGCGGACGCGGACCGGCCAATCCCTTGCTCCGCTGGGCCTCTGCGTCACTAGTTGCTAGGGAGGCGTTCCTCACGGCGGCAGACGCTGGCCGCCCAAAGCTGAGGGAAAAAGCCGGGCGACATTGGGGATCGCTGCCCCGCGCTAACCCTCCCTCCCGCCCCTCGGTCCCCTCACCGGTCGCCGACTGGCTCCTCGGACACCGCGCGGCTCCCACTCAGCTGGATCGCTGACCCCCGCCTCCCGGACTGCGGGACTGGGGCGGGGAAGGGAGGGAAGGAGCGCGGGGCGGCCTAGTGGGGGGAACTGGGAGGTGACTCGGGATTGAGGATCACGCTCCAGCCCCACTCTCCCGGGTTGGCCAGTGGTCTGCCTCACGCCGGTGCGTCACAGGTTGCTGGGCAAACTACGAGACGTAAGACGGCTCCACTAACGGTTCAGCCTTACCTGCACGGGGCGGAATTCCAGTAAGGGGGCAGGACCAATAAACAGAGCCTCAGGAGACTCCTGGCCCGCCTCCCTCCCGTGTCAAGGCCCCACCTTCTTCCTGGGCTCAACCAATCCCTGCCTCCTCCTTTGCCTACGTCCCACCCCCGGGTCTCTTCCCGCCCAATCAAGAGGAAAAGGCTCTGAGCCCCGTACACAGGCTCAGGGCCTAGTGGCGGAGTCCTGGTGTATGCTTTTGTGTATCTGCGGTTCACAGGGGCAGGCGTGGACGCAGAGAGAGATTCCCGCAGGTGCCGCAGCCTGGTCAGGGGTGTCCTGGGGTGGAGTGACTTGGGGGCCACCCGCCCGAAAGTGCCGGCAGTAAGCTAGTGATTTCTTACAAAGAGGCCACACTTGATACCTGTCATCTTAATACTTGCCATAGCCCTGCCAAGGAATTGATGACCCGTCCAAGATTGCAGTACCAATATTGGGGGGTACTCCTAGTCGGCTTTCAGTTGTCTCTACAAAAGCATACTGGCTGAGCTCTCTGTTCAATGTCTTGTTCCACTGAGATGTCCTGTTAATGTTGTTTTCCAGAAACGCATTTGGGAATGTGATCGTCTGCCCTCAAGACTGCCTATCAGGCTCCGGATGATGCCATTCAGGATCATTCTTTACCAGTTCTAATCTTCCTTTCATGGTCACTTAGTGCCACATATCTTGTCACCCATCAAGAGCTTCTGCCCCTCTCCTCTGCTCAGTGCAGTCGCTTAGTCGTGTCCGACTCTTTGCGACGCCATGGACTGCAGCATGCTAGGTTTCCCTGTTTATCACCAACTCCTGGAGCTTGCTCAAACTCATGTCGATTGCCTCGGTGATGCCATCCAACCATCTCATCCTCTGCCGTCTGCTTCTCCTCCTGCCTACAATCTTTCCCAGCATCAGGGTCTTTTCCAATGAGTCAGTTCTTAGCATCAGGTGGCCAGAGTATTGAAGCTTTAGCATCAGTCCCTCCAGTGAATATTCAGGACTGATTTCCTTGAGGATTGACTAACCTTAAGTCAATCTCCTGCAGTCCAAGGGACTCTCAAGAGTCTTCTCCAACACCAGTTCAAAAGCATCAATTCTTCGGTGCTCAGCTTTCTTTATAGTCCAACTCTCACATCCATACATGACTACTGGAAAAACCATAGCTTTGACTAGATGGACATTTGTCGGCAAAGTAACATCTCTACTTTTAATATGCTGTCTAGGTTTGTCATAGCTTTTCTTCCAAGGACCAAGCGTCTTTTAATTTCATGGCTGCAGTCACCATCTGCAGTGATTTTGGAATCCAAGAAAATAAAGTTTGTCACCATTTCCATTGTTTCCCCATCTATTTGCCATGAAGTGATGGGACTGGATGCCATGACCTTAGTTTTTTGAATGTTGAATTTTAAGCCAGCTTTTTCACTCTCCTCTTTCACTTTCATCAAGAGTTTCTTTAGTTCTTCGCTTTCTACCATAAGGGTGGTGTCATCTGCTTATCTGTGGTTATTGATCCTGGCGATCTTGATTCCAGTTTGTGCTTCATCCAGCCCAGAATTTCACATGACATACTCTGCACATAAGTTAAATAGACAGGGAGACAATATACAGGCTTGATGTACTCCTTTCCCAATTTGAAACCAGTCCATTGTTCCATATCTGGTTCTAACTGTTGCTTCTTGAGCTGCACATAGATTTCTCAGGAGGCAGGTAAGGTGGTCTGGTATCTCTTGAAGAATTTTCCACAGTTTGTTAATGATCCACACAGTCAAAGGCTTTGGTGTAGTCAATAAAGCAGATGTTTTTCTGTCTTTGTTTTCTCTATGATCCAGTGAATGTTGGCAATTTGATCTCTGGTTCCTCTGCCTTTTCTAAATCCAGCTTGAACATCTGGAATTTCTTGGTTCACATACTGTTGAAGCCTGGCTTGGAGAATTTTGAGGATTACTTTGCTAGTGTGTGAGATAAGTACAATTGTGCGGTCGTTTGTGTACACTTAGATCCTTCAAGCCCTTCCCATTGCTTGCTAACAACTGAATAAACCCAGGCAACCAGCATCTGTATTAACAAATAGAATATTTCAAAATAAAAAGAAAAGAAATGGAATATTTCCAGAATCCCCCAAAACCCTTTGGCTCACTTTTTGTCTCTCCTCCCATGTAAAGAGAAACCATAATTCTGACAACATAAATTAGTTTTGACTTCCCTGGTGGCTCAGACAGTAAAAATATGCCTGCAATGTAGAAGACCCAGGTGGGGTCTTCCCCGGGTGGGAAAGATCCCCTGGAGAAGGGAATCTTCCAGTATTCTTTCCTGGAGAATTCCATGGACAGAGAAGCCAGGTGACCTACAGTCCATAGGGTTGCAAAGAGTCCTGCACAACTGAGCAACTAACACTTTCACTTTTCATTGATACATAGAATCATATTATAGGTGCTCTTTTGGAATCTAATTTGTTTTGCTTAACTTTACATTAAGGTTTATTCATACTGTTAAGTGTGGTTATAGTTAGTTCACTTTTGTTGCTGTATAGTATTCCATGGTGTAACTATACCATATTTATTTACCTATTCCACTAAATAAATACAGTTGATTAACATTTGAGTTATTTCTAGTTTGGGGCTTGTATTAGTTTTCTAGGGTAGTTGTAACAAAGTACTACAAACTGAGTGGTTTAAGCAACAGAAAATTTTTTTTCTCAGAGTTCTGAGTCTAGAAGTCTGAGATCAAGTATCAGCAAGGTTAGTTCTTTTGGAAGGATACGAAGAATCTATTCCATGAGTCTCCCCCTAGGTTCTGGTGATTTTGGAATGCTATTCAACTCTGCTTTGAATTCCACCCATTTTTAAAAGTTTAGCCGAATGCCATCTCCGTAAACCTGGAGATGCCTATGCTGGAATGCCCTTCTTCCCCATAGTCAAGAGAAAGGCTTTGCCCTGAAAACAATGCCCTGAAGCATGAGCACAGGGCCTGCTCATCACAAATACTCAATGAGTGTCTGCTGATACATGTAGAGTAGCATGGAATAGGGAGTACATGTCTGGCAGCAGGAGGCAAGGAAGTGGAAAACAGACACAGGCCTAGGGTGATGACAACCTGAACCAGAAGCAACAGAGGAGGCAGATGCAGAAATGAAAAATGTGCCTGATGTAAGGTACCATACATTTTAAGGTAGCACTGTGTTGAGGATGACTGCATGCTGTGCTAAATCACTTCATTCGTGTCTGACTCTGTGTGTCCATGGGCTGTGGTCTACCAGGATCCTCTGTCCACAGGATTCTCCACGCAAGAAATTGGAGTGGGTTGCCATGCTCTCCCCCAGGGGATCTTTCCCACCTATGGATTGAACCCAGGTCTCCTGCAAGGCAGACAGACTCTTTACCATCTGAGGATAATTCCAAAGCTTTTCAAGCCATGGAAATGAACTAACTGGGATATTTCTGGACTCACTGGTCAGTATTGATGTCATGTGTTTAAGTGACACTGGTCAGTTCCAGAGGGGTAACTAAGATGGTGACATATACAATACGTGATTGAATGGGCTGAGACTATTCATCCTGGAAAAGAGAAACCTGTACATGATGGCTGTACACAGGTTTGACACATTGTCATGTGAAAGAGTTGGATTACATAATTTTCTTTTGTGTAGCTATGGAGGGAAGAACTCAAACAATGAAGGAAAATACAGGAAGGTATATTTTTGTTTCTTATGGGAGTCATTATAGATGGAAATGATAATTGGAACCGTAATGATGAGTGTAGGGAGAGAAAGTTAGAAGGTCAAGAATGATGTTATGGGCATTATTTGTCAGTTTGAAAATATTGAATCCAAATGTTTGTCTTTCCCTACAAATTTATATCAACAAATGGGGCAACTCCGAACATGGTTCCATAAATATTCAAGATATTTATGGAGGGTCTACCATATGCCAAGTGGTGTTCTAAGCACTGGGGAATACGGCTGTGAACTGCTAGGTGAATTTCCCTAAAATAATCTCTGGCTGTGTCATACTAATAAAAAACTGTCAAAGGTTTGTGTTAACCAAATTTACTCTCCTGATATGATATTAATGCCCTTTTCTATCTGTTCCAACCTGCATTTCCAATCTGTTCTCTCCAACTCTCTGCTAAACTCGATCAAGTTATTTAACCTCTAGTCCCTCAATTATAAAAATGGAGGTACAATATACCTCAGTTGGTTGTCAAGAGGATCAAATGAATAGATATAAACTGCTCAGAACTTGGTGCCTGGTACAAGATAAACATTACATAAGTGTTTGCTGTTTTTATTGTCAAATGATATGAGCAACTCAGGGAAAATAATTTACTTCTGGAAGACCCAGTAGATTTAACAAGGGTAGAAATGATTCTGGGATTTGAGTAAAGGCTCTCCCTTTATCCATCTGTATCAGTGGACTCTATGTATTTCTAAGAGTAGCAAGCATTTAGCCAGATTAAAAAAAAAAAAGCTTTATAATTGACATACAAAATTTCAGATATTGAAATGTACGGTTTGAAAATTTCTGACATATGTATACACAAATTATATCATCAAAACAATCAAGATAGAGAACAAATCCACTACCCACAGGTTTCTGTGTGCCACTTTGTAATCCACCATTCCCCTAGGCAACTACTGATCTGCTTTCTATCACTACGTATTACTACGTATCAGTCAACTAAAACAGTCAATTAGCAATTGACGGTTATTTATTAAATATTTGACTTATAATAAGAAAAAATCAACATAGAAGGTAGTTTCTATTGGTGAAAAAAACAAACTAAAAAGGGTAGTTTTTAAACATGAAGGTAACAGTGTTTGAAGAAATTAAAAGTAATTTGAGAAAACTTTATTTCATTGAGAAAGAGATGACTTTTGATACTATATAGTAATTGGTTGTGTTACTAACATCTTTATATGACTTTCACATTTTTATATTTCATTCATTAGACAACAGGGGTTGTGTCAGGGACTGGAAGGAGTACACTTGTAATGGGGAGAACACTGAAATTGTGCTGTCCAATGTATTAGTCACTAATCACATATGGCTATCGAACTTTAAATAGAAATTTCAGTTCCTCAGTTGCAGTGGCCACATTTTAAGTTCTCAAGCACCCCTCACCTGGCTAGTGGCTACTGTACCGAACAGCGTGGATACAGAAATTAGTTATCATTGCTCCAAGTTCTCTTCTATAGAGCTAATTTAGAAGATTCTTGAGTATATTATCTATATGGGAGGTGAGAAGGTTCTAAGCTGAAGCAACGGCAATGAAATGGAGAGGAGATGTCTCTCCTTCCAGACACTGAGATACTTAATGTGATGCTGAGTGAAGACAGTGGGATTCATTTAGGATGTAATAAAGGTTTGGAGTAAATAGGTTGATGATTGAAATTATTCACCAACCAACTAAATATAGGAGAAGCAGCAGGATATGGGAAAAGGGGATGGCATCAGACTTGTGTGCAATGAGTGAGAGGCAGCCATGGACTGGCCACTGGTCTGAGAAGCTGCTGGATCTCAGATTCTGATCTGTGGGAATTCTAGGCAGAGACAGAGTTGCAAGCAAGGAGCAGTAGCCATGGGTAGAGTCAGAGCCAGTACTTGGGGAGAGGGCTTTCAGAGAAATTAGGCTACATAAGAAGGTCAGAGGCTAGTATCAGGGCCTGGGAAGAACTGACATTTAGGGCAGGATTTTCAAACTGTGAGTGGCTCATGAAATTAACAGAATAAGTCTCCACCAGCATTAAAAAAAAAACAGTAAAACAAATATTAATGTGCTTTGCATATTAAGTAAAGACCTTTTCCTGGGCCTTCCTTGGTGGTCCAGTGGTTGTAAGTCTACCTGCAAATGCAGGGCACATGGATTTGAATCCTGGTCTAGGAAGATTCCACACGCCACGGGGCAGCTGGGCCCCTGTGCCACAACTACTGAACCTGCATGATGCAATTACTGAAGCCCATGCACCCAGAGCCCACGCGCCGCAACAAGAGAAGCCACTGAAAGGAGAAGCCTGCGTAATCCGAGGAAGAGTAGCCCCCTCTTGCCGAAACTAGAGAGAGCCTATGCACAGCAACAAAGACCTATTGCAGCTGCAAACAAAAATCTGCTTTTGAAAATTGAAATTCTTTTGAAACTTTTGTTATGAATATATGTACATACATATATGTATACCAAGTTGCAAAGTAAAACATATTTCTGAGTTGATTAGTTTGAATATCACCAATTTATTAAATGACAACACAGACTATAAGCTATATACAAATAAAGTCCTGGCATGTAGCAGACACTGAGTAAACATACCATACAAAGGAATTAACCAATAGGTCAGAGAAAAAGAGGAAACTCAGGACAAGGGTGACTCAGAAGCTAAAGAAGAGTGAGAGAGAAGTTAACAACCCATTGTTAGACGTCAGTCACTTGGTGATACTCAGAGCTTATCCCTGATATTTCTGTGGCAGGAGCAGAAGTCAGACTATAGAAGTAAACAAGAGGTGAGGAAATAGAGATGAGACAAATTAGAGTGCAGACTGAGACACTTTTGTTTTGTTATAGACAGAGGTTCACTACCTGCCTGTAAAAGATTACATAGGAGAGGCATGCTCTAGAACTGTGCTGTCCAATAATGGAATCAATAGCTACGCACAGCTATTTCAATTAAACTTAAAAATGCACTTACTTAATAATCCTAGGCCCATTTCAAATGCTCAGTGGCTGACATACGGCACAGAGCTGACATAAAACATTTCCATCACTGCAGGTAGGTCTACTGGATAGTGCTGCTAAAAAAACAAAACAAAACAAAACAACCAACTCATAATGTTTATACTGGCCTCAACAAAACAAGTGTGCACAGTACTCTCTAACCTCTTCCCACTAAAACATTATCCAAACCTAGCAGAAAAACTTCTGCAGATTACACTACATTCCATACATGACTAGGGGCTTCCCAGGTGGCACTAAGGGGGTAAAGAACCTGCCTGACAAAGTAGGAGATGAGACACCGGTTCGATACCTGGGTTGGGAAGATCCTCTGGAGGAGGGCATGACAACCCACTCCAGTATTCTTGCCTGGAGAATTCCACTGACTGAGGAGCCTGGTGGGCTATGGTCCATAGGGTAGCAAAGAGGCAGAGGTGACTTACCACGCACGTATACATGATGATATCACTTTTTCTCCTGGTGAGTGAGAGTTAACCCAAAGGTAGGCCAGTGGAGACATCAGGGAGGCAACTGAACTTCAGGATGTGATCTAGGGGCAGTCTGGGCACTATGTGTGTTCAAGGTGTTTTCCCACCAAACGCAAGAGATATATGACGACTTGAAACTCATGACTGCTAACGAATGAACACACAAGGAAAAGAAGTTGTGGGACAAGATATAAAGATTATAGATATTATAGCAGTGCCGAATAGGAAAGGTTCAGAAAATTCAGGATAGCACACACAGAAGACAGTAGCTAAAACTGAATTATTACAGTGAATCTCCAGTTTTACAAAATTAAAGAAACTAGCAGACAATAATTTCTGATTTCTGTGATTTTCATGGTTTTCTGTGATTTCATGGTTTTGTATGGCACCTTAATAACAAAAAGGAGTATGATATGAGACATTATTATCTATCAGATTTATCTACTTAGAATTGCTACTTAGGGTCTCGCTGATTCACTGGAGAAAAGCCAATTCTGGAATTTAAAAAATAATATTTCCAATTTGGGGGAAGAAAATCACTTTTAAATTACTTAAAAATACATTTGGGTCTACTTCTTAAAAAATTTTTTTTAACATGGTTATTCATGGGGGAGGGGATGGAAGGAGGGTGCACAAGGGAAGAAGGAAAATTCAGCCAATTTGACTTCTTCACCTCAGAGGACGTTACATCTTTAGTAAAAGTAAACCTTCCAACCTGAAGCCTTCCTTTCAGGTCTCTCCTGGTGACACTGGGGAAGTGGTGACTTTAGGTCAGGTCCTTTCATTGATACACAAAACCATGTAACAAACTCCTTCTCGTGGGCTTTTGAACAGAGTGCACGAGAAAACTGAATTCAGATAACTAAACTTCTAATCAGTGCTTATGGATTAATCAGCGATACCACTGCAATGATGTTCAGTGGGACAGAGCCTGGCTCGGGAAGTGATGGCGAAGTGCAGCGAGGGAGCCAGGGGAGGACGCCCGCCAAGAGAGACTTACATATCAGAGCTGCCATTTAGACTTTGTTACTAACTAAGGGAACCACTGACTTCACTTGAATAAGGGGAGTCATTTCCGAAAAAACAACCCTCCTTCCGCGGAGAGCAGTCCGCTGAAGCCGGACTCAAACAGACAAGCTCCACCGCAGCCGGATGCCCACAAGCCCACTTCCGACTTCCTGGGCGAGGCCGGAAACGGCTTTGGGTGCAGCAAGAACCCGGCGCCGTAAAGCAAGATGGCAGCACTCCTTTTGAGGCAATTGTCTAATCTCCGTTTTATCTCCAACCTTTCCCTACTCACCAGGGTCACTCGACTTTCATTATCCTCCGTAGTTTTTCTCGGCACAACCCTCTCATATTTCAGTTTCATTTATCAGTGGTAGAGGATGCGCCGGAGCAACGTAAGGTGAGGGTCAGCGCCGTGAGACACCATTTTGTACGGAAACCGGAGGCCAGGCGGAGAAGAGCGTTGAGGAATCCAGACGTAACCTGATTAGCAGGAGAGCGTGAGAGGGGAGGGGCCAAAGGGAAGAAGGGCGTTTTTTTCAGGATGATGTATTTCCGCTTCCTTTCGACCTCGTTGTATTTGGTTGGCCCAGCTAGTTGCGGGGAGGGCGGGGGAAGATTGATTGCAGCGGAGATCCGCGCACGGGAAGGTAAACTGAGGTAAAGTCGAACAGAGGGCGGGCTTTGCGCCTGGCTGTGTAGCAGGCTTGCGGCCAGGGTCCTTGTGATTTAGGAAGAGCTGGGGTTGGAGATGCGAAGCTCGGGTTGTCCGCAGAATTGGAGAGAGAAGAGGAGGTGGGGTGGGGCTGGGGGTTAAAAGGTGATTTGCAAAGCCAGACTGGGTTGGAATGACGCGGGCTGGGGAAGGGTTGGGGGAAATGATGGAGAGGAATAGGATGCGGAGGAAAGTCTGGAAGGCGTTGGTGGGGGAGGGCCTGGGGCCAGAGATCCTGGGACGCGGGAAAGGAGTTGAGGGGTTGGTCGGAATATGGAGGTGTGGGAGGAAGGTAGTAAAGTCCTTAGGAGGCTGAAGGATGGAAAGAGGCTGGTAGCCGACGTTCGAATGCTGACCATGTACTTGGCCATTGTCTCCCCTGCAGCTCCTCAGAGACTCTTAGCCAGCAGCCTCTGCTCAGGCCCAGCCTTCTCTCTCCAGTTGCCACCACAGCCTGGAGGCGCCTGCCTCCGCCCTCCCGAATGGTGCTCCTCCTCGCAGGCCTCGGCCCAGGATCCAGGCCCCCTTTGCCCCCGCCTCGGAGCTATTGCTCCGGGTCTCTCCTGGTGGACTCCCTGTGACGCGGAGGGAAGGACTTTTGCATATACAAAGCTATAGCTCTTGGGACCCCACTGGCCACTTGAATCTCGACCTCTAACCGAGTCTGAGGTTCTTCCTGTGCCCTCGTTTTCCACTCTCTGAGAAGAGAAACGCTTCTTGCCACCCAGAGCCCAAGAAGCCCCAAGCTGGGGCCCTGGTCCCAGCATGTCAGTCCTCTTTTATGCTTAGGGCTGTGCCTTCTCCCTGCCAGCATGGCTGAACTCAGGCAGATTCCAGGGGGCGGGAGACCCCACAGGGGGAGCTTCGGCCTGAGGTTGTAGAGGATGAAGTCCCTCGGAGCCCAGTTGCAGAGGAGCCTGGAGGAGGTGGAAGCAACAGCAGTGAAGCCAAATTGTCCCCAAGAGAAGAAGAACTGGATCCTAGAATACAGGTGAGAAGACTAAGCTGGGGGAGGGTAAGGAAATTAGATTCTAGCTTTTCTGAAGAACTATCAGATAAATGAGGAGTTAGACTTACTCTTTTCCCAGTGCACTGGGGCAGGAAAGGAAAACAATGATTGTCAACAAATCATTGCAGTGTAGTGTCACAAGTGCTAAAAGAGTTGTGTACGGTGGGAGTACAGAGAGAGGCTGGGCCTGAGTGCCTGGGATGTGTTGCTGCTGGCTTTACTGATAAATTGAAGTGACAGATTGGCAGTGGAAGCACACTTTAGGTCAGAAGAAAGTAGAACTGTTGTTTTTTTTTCCCAAATACGCTAAGGGGCTGTTGACTCCAGAGATGCAGTGTGAATGGGATGTGAGAGAAGATGGCTTTGAGACTGGAGGCAATTTGAGTCTTTTCCCCTCTCCTGCTTTCTTATCAGTGCTTCCCAGGGACAGTCTTATTTGTGAAAGGTGAGACATTTCATGTCTTATAAAGGTGGCACCAGGCTTAGGCCTGTAAGGAAATCTGATGTGTGCAGAGAGTTATATCAGGTGCGGTCAGTCCTTCATAATACACATTTCTTGTTTTGAGGATCCTGGGTCAATCAAATGAGTGGAAGAGCTGATTTGTTGCCTTGGAGCATTTGCTAGTTGGTAGAGGGCAGATGCCAGTCCACTCCAGTACTCTTGCCTGGAAAATCCCATGGACAGAGGAGCCTGGTGGGCTGCAGTCCATGGGGTCTCGAAGAGTCAGACACGATTGAACGACTTCACTTTCACTTTTCACTTTCATGCATTGGAGAAGGAAATGGCAACCCACTCCAGTTCTTGCCTGGAGAATCCCAGGGACGGAGGAGCCTGGTGGGCTGCCATCTCTGGGGTCACGCAGAGTTGGACACAACTGAAGCGACTTAGCAGCAGCAGGAGCAGAGGGGCAGAACTTTGTGAAGGAGGCAGTGGAGGAGGAGGACAGGCAGCACACGTGGTAGATGCATGACTGGCTGGGGCTGGATTGTGGTGTTTCTGGACAGTGGCAGGGAAGAGTTCCCTAGAGAAGCTGTTTAGGCAGGTGAGAGCCAGGGTGCTCCTGTATGTTTGGGGCCTGAGTCTGCTGTTTGGTATGATAGCATCCCCCAGATTCTGATGTGGCAGTGATTCACACCTCTGCAGGTGAGCAAGAGCCTCTCAGCGCTCTCATTCCTGGGCTTCTCTGTCAACAGACCTTTATTAGGTTACTTTAGTGAGTCAGGAAGGTTTCAAAGCTAGTCCTAGCATCCTTCCTGCTTTCTCTTGGTGGAGTTTCCTGGGACGTGTGTGGGGAAACTGTCTGTGCTGATAGTGTAGCAGTGGTGAGCCATTTGTTTACTGGCATGAGTCAGTAATTTATTTCTGCTCTGTTTCATGGGCATTGCATTGAAAACAACTCAATTTCTCCTGCTAGTTCTATATAGATATATTGTCCTCCTAGGAAACAAGTTGTAGTGAAAAAAGCCTTGGGCTGAGATTCAAGCATCCTCTAGCCCTATGATTTGTGATTTTCATGTAAGTTACATAACCTTTTTTGAGCCTCCTTTTCTTCATTTGTAAGATGAAGGCTTGGTCTAGCTTATTTGCACAGCTCTTTGCCTCTCTGCCCTGACCCTGTCCTGTGATTCTTTTCTTTGACAAACTCTCTTGCCTGTCTTTGATGAAAATTTGTAGGTCGTGCTTTGAGAAAGAGATCTCTGTTTGTCAGGGAGGAGGGCCTGTTGATATTCTTCATATTCCCCTTTGCATCATTCCTTGCTCAACTGCAGAGGAGAATAAGTTGTGGTTTCCTTGCTTAGTTGCTTCTGCTCCTGTGTATTTTTCCATTGCCTACACAGGCAAAGGTGGTGGTGTTAAAGGGCAACTTTAATGCTGCACTGTCCAATAAAGTAGCCACTAGCTGCATGTGGATACTTAAATTCAGTTAATTAATAAAAAAAAAATGGAGTTCCTCAGGTGTTGCTGGCAGGGCAGATGTAAACATTTCCATCATCATCGACAGTTGTATTGGGTGAACTCTGTGAGGGTCAGAGAATATTGAACGAGAGTAAGATTCACCTTGCCTTGAGTGAGCCTGCAGTGTTAATGAAGCAAGAGGGACAGAAGAACCTTAGTCTCTGTTGCTAAACCAGGAGGCACGTTGTGGAATGTTGTAGGTTATGTAGGGAGGCAAGGTCTTATCGTAGAGTCCTCCCTTGCTGATGAGACTGGTCTAGTGCTCTGTCCTGAGCAGAGATGCAGCATCTTTTTGCTGTGTGGAAGAGGCAGCTTGATGTGAGGAGCACCTTTCATGGTGAAGGCTGGTGATTTAGATCTAGGTTTGGGCTCTTGTAGATGAGAAAGACATTGGGTATGTGTCTTTTGAGTTTCTTTGTAGTGTTGACAGTGTGCAGGATCATGTTATCCTGATCCTAGATTTGAGCACTTTAAATAGATTGGTGCGTTCAATGGGTCCCTACCCACAAATCCATCAGTACCTACCAGGGATTTTTAGAAACACTCGTTCCTGAGCTTCGGCCAGACATGTACATTCTCCTCTTGTTTGGGGTGAGAAGTTATGACTGGTGGCCCGGGCGAATCCACTGATCCAAGGATAGCCCAAAGATGGAGACCCTATTCAGGTATTTTCTGGAACTCTCAGAAATGGTCCCTTAGCCCCAAGCTCTTTCTGGTGTGGGGAATGGGGATTCTTGGCAGACAGCTTGTGCCTTCTTGTCTGGAAGTTGTCTAGAATCCTTCTGGAAGTTGAAGGGAGCCAGGTGGTTACCATCTGTAGGCCTACCTGAAGTGTGCTGCATCCCAGGGAAGTCCACTGGATGTCTCTCTGTGCCTTGACCTCAGCACAATTTTTCTGAGGCATCCAGGCTGGGCCTTAGCTTTCTGAGAGATAGGGTCCCAGTGGCAGGAAGGAATAGAGGAGGGTAGTACTGGGATGGGCTTGGGTCTTCTCTCCTGTGACCTTTCTCAGCCCTCTTTATGATGGACACATATCTTTCCTCAGGTAAGTAGATGCGTTCATTCACCTCCTCCTCCTCAGAGTGACTTTGCAATCTCTGGATTGTCTGAAATGTTTAGCTTGCTCTGGAGGTCATTTTTACTTTATTTCTTAGTCTTTAGGTCCTGTATCACCCTAATCCTCCTGACTGACTGTGAACTTGGGTGTTTTTTTAAATCAAGATATATCAGTATTTGATTTAGGATATTATATAAATTTCCGGTATACAACACAGTTTATAAGATTATACTTCATTTTGGGCTTGAGTGTTTTAATGGCTTGCACAAGTTGGGCAAGAGCATCTGTCTCCTAACTGCTTTTGACTCAGTGGCCTGGCATCCTGGGCATCAGCCTGGTATACTCCGGGAAGGTCACCCTCCCTGCGGGCTGCAGGCTCACTGGTGGATGGTGAATGCTGACTCAGACTTCATCCTCCTCGAATTCGATTTCAGTCAGGTGCCAGGAGTCCCTGGTGCAGCAGGCCAAATGGAATGTGTTGCCAGTGGTCCAAAGCAGAGCCCTGGGTGCTTGTTGGCTTCCTGCTGTGCTTTGCCCTGGGTCTGCCTCAGCCTGGCTACCCCTATCCCCTAACCCTTTGCCCTCCAGCCTGCTCTGTCCCCGGTCTCCTTGTCCTGTTAGAGCTTTGTGACTCTGAGGAGCAGACCTCAGAGTCAATAGGAAGCCTTTTTAAATTGCTGGAGGTGCTTCGTGGGTACAAGTTTCAGTATAGAAAGACATACATGCCTGCTTCTGTAGACCAAGAGCCAAAGTCTTTCGTTTTCTTTCTAGTGACGATGACTTGCCATTCATTTCTCTGATTATCTTGTCAGGGTCTGGGAGTGCTTTGGGCTGTGGAACCAAATGGGATCCTGTCTTATACCTTGGTTTGCTCAGAGGAACATTACAGGGTGCCTTTTACTGACCTCTTTCTCTTCTCCTCCAAAATTATTATTATCTTACCAGGACTGTAGGTTTTCGTAGGTGGTGGTACTCCTGTCTTTGAGGTATCCATCTAAGGACATCATTAGTCCTAGGAATGTAATCAGTAGTAGCAGGAAAGCCAGATCATAGGTCAGGTCCTGGGTCCCAACTCCATCCCTAATTCCCTGCCCCATTGTTTTTGCCTATCAAATGTGAATGGGATGAGATAGAGAGTATTCCAGTGGGAAATGCTGAAAGGACTGGTCACCTCCTCCCTTAGGTTATCTGAAACTCCCTGTGGGCCAAGTTCAGCCACAGAAAGCAGAGCACAAAGAGGGCCCGGTTGCCTCTCACCCAGACAGGAATTGTCTTTTCTGACAGTTTCTTTGTGGTGATCTCATTAGCTGAAGGGGACGTCCCTGTCAGGAAGGCACTGTGAAACTCAAAGCTGTGTGGGTGTAGGCTGGTGTTGGCACTGCCCCAGGCTTCCTCTGGGGTCCTCTGAGCCATGCCGGCAGCCTGTTTTCCACAGTAGCCAGTTGTTAACTTATGAGCACTGAGTTGTATGACTAATCAGTGGATCTTGTGCACTAGCTTCTAGATCTACACAGACCAGTACAGGAGCCACATCCGACTATCCATGTTAAGCTGTGCTGTAAGGTCAGATGCATGTAGACTTCAAAGCCATGGTTTAAAATTAAAGTTACAATATTGGTAATTATTATTTTATGTTGATAACAGGTTGAAACTGTGTTACTACTTTAGGTATATTGAGCTAAATGTACTGTTACAATTTCATCTTGGTGGTTTTCTTTCTTTTACAAATGTGGCTTTTATAAAACTAAACATTCCCCATAAGGCTCACATTATATTTCTGTCAGATATCTCTGTTCTGAAAAGTTTAGAGACAAGTTTGTGGTCCTCTCTGAGGCAGAGTCTACATTGTTGTGAGTATGTGTATTTTCATATCTTTGTTCCTGGTTTTGTTGTATGTTTCCTCCTTTGTGTTCTATCTTATACTGTAATTAGAGCACATAACTTGATTTCTTGCATTCTTACTTGCTGACTCAAGTCTTTTAGAGCGTGAGGTGAGGTACAGACATAAAAGGACTAAAGGGGGATCATATAATGGGCTTCTGAAAGGGCCAAATGCAGTATGCAGGAGCAGTGATGGCAGCGTTCCTCACCCAGGTGCAGGTGGGAGTGTAGGGGCGTGGTCATGGGCAGCAGGCAGACACCAGGCTGGCTACTGCTGGCCTATCCAGGGCTTCTGGAGGGGAAGCTATAGCTGAGCACCAGGCATCTCTCTAGGCACTGCTCTTCCTCGGGAGTGTCATTGGCTCCCTGGGCCCCAGGAACTTGACCAAGGAGAGGGGAGGATACTCAAGCTAGCACCCTCCCTGCCACTGAGACGCACGGGTGGTTTTTGCTGCTTTTGCCAGTGCGTGGGGCCAATGAGGAGTTCAGGCCAGTGTATCTGGTGAACTTCTTCCTGAGGCTGTCCCTCCTTGCCATAGGATCTACTATGTGGGGACCTGGGGTTCTGTCACTACCGCTCAAGCAGTTAGAGGTCTCTTGAACCATGTGTTCTTCCCTGATCTTGACCTTAATTGTTCACGAAGTCCTAATGATTTTGTATCCTGCATTTCCCAGGGATCTGCCCTCTCCTTTCCCACCTGGAGTACTACAGACAGCCTCCACTTTTGTCTCTCTGGCCCCTTCAAGCTTTCCCTACATTGCCCAAGTCTGCCTTCCTAAACCACCGGGGGCATCAAGCTCTGAGGGGTTGCCCCTGCCATTGGGAGAAGTCCGAGTATCCTGTCCCTGTGCCCCAGCCTCTCTGGCTTCTCTCCTGACAACCTGCCTGCCCTGGTCACCTGCTCTCCTGTTGGTTCCCAGCCCTTATCATGCCCTCCTCTCCTATGGCTCCTCACATGACCAAGGGCCTGTTGCTGACTATTGGGGCTGTGAGCTGCTGCATCTTTGTGCTCTAAATTCTAGGTTTCATGGTGCTGAGTGTATAATTATGTAGTAAAGATGTGCTGGGTGAGTAGGGCCCAGGGGTTTCTCCTTGCCTGGGACAGAGACCATTAGCTCTGAGGACACTCCTGGCTGGAGGAGGAGGAGGAGGTGGTAGTGCAGTCTGATGGCAGCAGACTTGTTACCACTGTGTTGTGTGCGTAGGAGTTTTCCATACTGAACCTCAGTTCTCTTGTCCTTAAAATGGGGATTTACTGCATGATATAGAGGTGGAATTGTGAGGATTACAAGAGGCTGTATGTTATTAGACCTCTGACAAGAAGCCACTTGACAGTGACCTGTTCCATTTCTTCCCTTCCCTACTTGGCTGGGCTTTCCCTCTGTACCCATGTTCCTGCCCTGCCCGGTTCATATGAGGCTGCTTTCCTCTGCTGCTCTAACTTTCTGCCTCTCTCTCTGGCAGGAGGAGCTGGAGCATCTGAACCAGGCCAGTGAGGAAATCAACCAAGTGGAGCTGCAGCTGGATGTGAGTGATGCTCCTTTTCCTCACACTCTTGGGCTGGTTCCAGAGGTGCTTCATCATTCTCTGTCCTCTTTCAGTACAGTGGCAGGGGAAGGGGCATATATGAAAAACAAGAGGGGTTAGGACCCACGCACATGCCTCCCTTTGCCTGTGTCCCTATTCTTTTGCCAGGAGGCCAGGACCACCTACCGGAGGATCCTGCAGGAGTCAGCAAGGAAGCTCAACACGCAGGGCTCCCACTTAGGGAGCTGCATCGAGAAGGCCAGGCCCTACTATGAAGCTCGGCGGCTGGCTAAGGAGGTACGGCCAGCTGACCCACATTCTGGGATGGGTGTTGCATGCAGAGCCTGGCCCTGTAGTCTTCTGCCTCTGTATGGGGTGTGAGACAGAGCACCTTTTCTAGTTATCTTTTCCTCTTGTATCCCCTTTGGTTCATGCTCTCTTTGCTTACTTTTCCACTCTTTTACCCTATTTTTTTCTTTTTAAATTTTTCTTTATATAAATAATATGGGTTAACTATTGGAAGGCTGTAAGTGTAACTGATAACTATAAAGAAAGATAAGAGAAACCAGAATCTCTCCAGATCCAGCCACATGCATGTTTTGTGATTTTTGTACCTGAAAGTTGTTTTAGTCAAGTATGGTAAGGTGACAGACACAGAGACAACTGCCTTTAAAACGTTTATTACTTAGTTTCTAAGAGAATAGACGGAGAAGGCAGTGGCACTCCGTCAGATTATTCAGGACTACATGGGGAAGCACCTGAGTGGGTGAGGAGGCAGAAAATGTGAGGGGGAAAGCTTATCTCAGAGCTTTTATTGTAGAGCCTTTATCGTTGTTCTCACGGGAAGGAGTGGGTAAGACAGGGTAGGCAGCTTTGAGCAAATTTAGGATTGGCCAGTTTTAATAACAGAGGCAGGCTCTGAACGATGGGGAAGGTCTCTAGTTTTCTGGTACCTAGCCTTTCAGTGATTTAGAGCAGGGGAGTGAGTGAGTGAGTGAAGTTGCTCAGTTGTGTCCAACTCTTTGTGATCCCATGGACTGTAGCCCACTAAGCTTTTCCCGTCCATGGGATTCTCCAGGCAAGAATACTGGAGTGGGTTGCCATTTCCTTCTCCAGTAGAGCAGGGGAAATACTGGCTTAAGAGAGTTAGATAAAGGAGGTGATGGGCTTCAGATCGGTGGATTTGCATATAAAAAGTGTGCTCATAGAGTAGTTCACTGTCTCTAGAAGTTAGGCAGCCCTAGAAGGGCCAGCAAGACCTCCAAGATATCCAAACATCATGAAACATAGAAAATAAAAATGCGATTAATACAGCACAAATAAACTCCAAAAAATTAAAAAAAAAAAAATATCCTGCTAAAATGGGATCACACATGTACTGTTTTTATCTCTTTATTATTTGAAGGCATGATTCCATGTCATGAATTACCCATCCATGCCATTGCTTTTGGGAACTTAAGATTTTCTTATGTTAGATGAACTATTATTTGTTTAACTAGTTTCCTGTAACTGAAAACTTAGGTTTGTTTCTAGTATTTTGTTTGGTAACTATGTTATGATGAATATTTCCAAGCAGTTGTCTGGTTATTTCATTCAGCTCATCTGCTGGACTGGAGCTGATGGTCTCAACCATCAACTAACCACCTTCCAACTAAAAGGTGTGGATTTTCTTTGTTCTTCCTAGGGCAAAAGTCCAGCAGCCTTGGAGAGTGCTGGATTTTATACGCTTTGCCCTCCACTGGCAGTATCCTTCTATTTCTACATGTATTTCTTCTCTTAGTTTACCCTTGGAACATATTTGTAGAATTTTGCTTCCTTAGCCCTTATCCTTAGTGCTGTTTGGGAGGTGAAGCCAACATTACAGTGGGCCTTTTTCCTTCTCTTGTCCTTGCCCAGGGAGGGTCTCCATGGGCAGCCAGGGGTCTTTGCAGCTCAGTCTCCTGAGGTCCTTCCCCACCCTCCCTCCCAGGCCCAGCAGGAGACACAGAAGGCGGCACTGCGGTATGAGCGGGCTGTGAGCATGCACAACGCTGCCCGGGAGATGGTGTTTGTGGCTGAGCAGGGCGTCATGGCTGACAAGAACCGGCTGGACCCCACATGGCAGGAGATGCTCAACCACGCCACCTGCAAGGTGAGCCAGGCAGTGCCAACTGGTCCCTTCTGCCAGTTCTGGTACTTTGTTTGCTTTCCCTGAATCCTGTCACCTTCCTCACTCCTTTCTGTCTCTCTCCTGCTCCTGCCTTCCCTCAGTTTTGATTCTGTTTTAGGAAAAGTCTGGTCCTAGCTCTCTGTCCTGTTTGGCCCCCTGTGTGTCCCATATATACTTCCTTTTGACTTAGAAGGTCCTTCTTGGCTCTTCTTGAATTTTTATAATTTGTGTATTATTTCCAGTCTTTTCTGTGGGATTCGCTTGTGGCTCAGGTGGTAAAGAATCCACCTGCAATGTGGGAGACCTGGGTTCGATACCTGTGTTGGGAAGATCCTCTGGAAAAGGGAAAGGCTACGCACTCCAGCATTCTGGCCTGGAGTCGGATGTGACTGAGAGACTTTCGCTTCGCTTCTGTGGGGGCTGGGGAGTGGGGGATCTCTGTCATCAGTTCTAGTCTCCCACCTTCACCTTGTAAAGAGCAAGTGTCTTAGTCCATTGGCTTTACTACAGAATAACAGACTGGGTGGCTTAAACATCAAAAGTTTATATTCTGGAGGCTAGAATATTTCATGATCAAGGCATAGGCAGATTTGGTGTTTGCTGAGGGCCTGCTTCTTCCTTCCCATATGGCCAGCTGTCTTTTCACTATATTATTACATGGCTGAAGGACCTGGGGAGCTCTCTGAAGCCTCTTTTATAAGGCGGATAATTTCATTTGTGAGAGCTCCCCACTCTTGAGCTAATCCCTTCTAAGAGGGCCCACATTAAGGTTAGGATTTCAACACAAGAATTTTTTTGGGGGCCGGGGGTGGGGTAGGGCGGGGGGTGTACTTCTCTGATGGTGAAGACTTCACCTTCCAGTGCAGAAGGTGTGGGTTTGATCCCTGGTGGGGGGAGCTAAGATCCCACATGGCTGGTGGCCAAAAAAACCCCAAAAGATAAACAGTGTAACAAATTCAGTAAAGACTTTTAAAATGGTCCACATTTAAAAAAACACCTAAAAAAAGTTTGAGGGGACACAATCATTTATTCTGTAGGAGTGAGTGTCAGCTCCTGAGGAGTGGTCATTTCTCAAGCTTTTTGTGTGCTCCTTAGTCCAGGCCCATGGGTCATATGAGAGCAGGAGTTCCACTCCTCTGGAACTCAAACAGCACTGGGGGAGGGGTTGCTTGCTGAAGCTATGTGTGTGTGAGGTCGGCTCCTTGGCCTTGGTGGATGCGGTGGCTGGAGCCCTTGCCTGTTAGCTGCTTGGACATGGAAACCTGGAGAAACCAGTGCAGAGCTGTGGCTCTCCCAGTGAGGCTCCTCCCTACCCCCAACCCCCAAGGGTGAACTCTGAGGACCACGATGTGGCAGATGTGTCACAGATGGATGGACATTTCCCACACGCTTGTGAGTGGGCTGAGGACCTCGGCACCTCCTGGCAGCAACAAAGCTGAGAGGTGGCGGGTGGCGCAGGTAGCGGCAGGCAGGCTGAGGACTCACAGTTCTCTTGTGCCGTGGGAGCTCAGTGCCTTCTCCGGGCTCTGTAGACAGTTTGCCATTTGGAGTGGCAGACTGGGCAGGCTGTAGGGGCAGGAGTGTGGGTCTGTGTTCAGTGGTGTGTGTCCTCCGCCCCACCTGGCCCAGGTGAACGAGGCAGAGGAAGAGCGGCTTCGTGGTGAGCGGGAGCACCAGCGCGTGACGCGGCTGTGCCAGCAGGCCGAGGCTCGGGTTCAGGCCCTGCAGAAGACCCTCCGCCGCGCCATTGGCAAGAGCCGGCCCTACTTTGAGCTCAAGGCCCAGTTCAGCCAGATCCTGGAGGTAGCTGAGTGTGGGGGAGGGGGCGGAAGATGGGAGGGAGCAGGCATAGAAAGGGGAGGGCCGGTAGAGGGGACACTAGTCTGTTTCTCTGGGCCATCCACCAGGCCAGTGTCGTGGGACAAGTACGCTCAGAATGACTCCACAGGAATGGGAGGTGGGGGTGGGGAATGGATGCTGACAGAGAAGGGACGTAAAGGAGAAGTGAGAATTGGGGGAAACCAGAGAGAAAGGGGAGAGGAATTGGCCAGATAGGGAACGGGAACAGTGGGTGGGAATGAAGACCTGGGAGGAAGACCCTGGAATGCCAGGTAGGACCAGGGCAGGTTGCTGGGGAAGGAGGATCCCAGGAAGAAGAGAAGTGAAGAGGAGCTGGGTAGGGTTGGTTCTGCACTGCAGATTAGTGGTTGGGGATGAGCAGAGCCAAGATTGGAGAAGGGACATCTCTGGGTCTGAGAGGACTTGGCAGCTCCAGGGGCCTCAGACAGTTGCCCAAAGGGTCACCTGACTCTGACCCTCCCTCTGCAGGAGCACAAGGCCAAAGTGACAGAGCTGGAGCAGCAGGTGGCCCAGGCCAAGACCCGTTACTCAGTCGCCTTGCGCAACCTGGAGCAGATCAGCGAGCAGATTCATGCGCGGCGCCGGGGCCAGCCTGCTCATACCCGGGCCAGAGGCGCTCCTCTCCAGTGGGGGCAGAGGCTGGGCCTGATGGTGGCGAGGATGCGGACAGCGGGATCATCGAGGGGGCAGAGGGTGGAGGGATGGAGGAAGGCGTCAGCCTGGGGCCTGGCGCTGCCCCCGGACACTGACACGCTGAGCCTGCTGAGCCTGCGCACTGTGGCTTCGGACCTGCAGAAGTGCGATTCCGTGGAGCACCTGCGGGGTCTCTCGGACCACACCAGTCTAGATGGCCAGGAGCTGGGTCCCCGAAGTGGGGGTCGTGGAGGTCGCCACCAGCGCAGTATCAGCCTGTAGCCCGGTACTCAGGGTGGCTGATGCATTCATACCACCACTGGCCCAAGGAGGGCCCTGCAGGTTCCCAGCTCCCCCTCCTCGGGTCCTTGCTTCCCCCAGAGAGGTCAGGTTGGCTGTGTCTTGAGTCTGTTGTATATGTCCTGGCTTTCTCACCTTGCCCTGCCCCCCACAGGTGGCAGCTCTCTTTGCCTTACCCTTTCAGAAGGCTTGTCTTTGGCTCTGACATCTCCTTTCCCCATGTTGGTCCTTCACAGTCTCTCTGTCTGCTGCCCTCTTTCTGACTTCTGTCTGGTTTTCCCCCTCAGGGAAATTTGTCTGGGCAGCACAGGGAAACCATCAGAGAAGGTGGGCACTGGATCTGGGTCCCAGCATCTTGATCCCCCAGCTTGAGTGAATGGATGGGTCCCCCTCCCACCTATTCATCTCCCAGGTGGTTCCTGGGATGTTTCGGAACCCTCCAGCAGCCCATCCTCTGTCTCAGCTTGCTCATGGGTAACATGTAAGAAGTGCTGTGGGACTGTGTGCCTCTGGAAGACCCCACCCATCCCTTTAGTGCTCCCTCCTTATGACCGAAGCCACCTGTGCCTCAAAGCAGGACTTGAGGGATACTGGTGTCAGGGAAGGTGAAGCCCAATCCCATGGTCAACCAACACTACAAACTCCAAAGAGGCTCCCATATGCATTGTGTTTACCCAGCTGGGCTGTGTCCAACATTGCCAAGGTGCTAGTGGGTCCGTGTTGGGGGGTGGAGATGTAGTGAGGTTCTGATGGCTGAAGCTCTTCCCATTTCTTCTGTGGAGTTAGGTCTGTTTACTTTTTCTGGGTAGAGGATGCTGAACCAAATCTCGGGATTCTTCTGTCGGGTGGAGTTAGGGAATTTGGTGCTCAATTGCTCTCCCTCACTCTTCCCGAAACCAAACCATACCTAGTCCAGGATCCCCTGGGGATGCTCAGGTATGGCCGCAGAGCCTCTGCTGATACCGGGCAGGATTGGCCTGCAGTGAGGGAACCCGCCCTCCATAGGGAGCAGTTTCAGGTGTCTGATGGCACTCCCATGCTGTGTGGGGGAAAGGCAGGAAGCTACACTGGATCTGGGTGCCTTGGGGAACCAATCCACCTGTCCCACCCCAGGAGGGCTGAGAGCTGGACTCTGGACAGGAGAATTTGTGCCTAGGCCTGTGTGCCACTGCCATCAACTAGGAGGGCTGGGGTGGGGTGGGGCAGGGCCTTCAAATAGAGGTTGTCTCTCTGTCCCAGGGTTAAAACAGGATGGTCATGATGAGAACTGCCAGGTTTGAGGTGGCCATGGGTGGAGGGAAAATGGAGGAGGATGTGGGCGTGTGTGCGTGCATGCATGTGCCTGTGTGTATGGGGGAAAGGGTCTGCCCCTGATTTTATTTAAATAAAATAGTTTATGTAACAGTAATGTTTATTGTCTCTTTCAGGGGAGGGAAGAGGAGAAACGGGTGAAGATGGAGAGAAGGGAGGAGCAGGGTGAAGTGAGGTGCGTTTTGATGGAGTAGTCAGGGAAGTTCTCTTGGGAGATGAAGGATGAGATGGATCAAACTTGCAGCCATGAGAGGAGGGAAGTTTTATGGCCACAGAGCTGGGGTGAATGCACACCAGGTCAGTGGTGTCTGGAAACACTCTCCCCCATCCCCCCAACAACCACCAATCTGCTAGCTGGGAAGGGCTCTCTGCAGGGTGGTGTGGGTGTGTCAGCCACCAGTGGTGCAGATGAGATGATGGTGCCAATCCTGAACATGAGCATAAATAAAGGGGAGGGACAAGTAGGGTTGCGGCATTTAACAGATATACAGGATGCTCAGTTAAACTTGAATTTCAGATAAGACAGTATTTTTGCCTCCCTGTAGTGTTTAGGACATACACATTGTCATTTATCTGAAATTAAAATTTAACATAGGTAAAAGATGACTCTCAAGTCAGGGCTTGACCTGTTGTGGGTCAGGAGGAGTTTGAGTACATTTGGACCAGCAGCCTGTGAAACATCGAGTGGAATCAGGTTGGGAAAAAGACAAGAACTTAAAAAGCTGCAGAGGTGGAGTGAAGGCTTTCGACTGAGCCCTACCAGAGGTGAGCCTGCATTTATAGCCAGCTGAGGAGCAAGTCTACTGAGGGATGGAGAAGATACTAACAGGAAAGAGGAAGGGGAGAGACTGAGTGGGAAATGGGTATCTTGACCTTTAAGGGGCAAGGTGAAGGCCAGCAGTTAAAAGGGACAGGAGGGCAGAGGAGTGAGCCTGGTGCTCTCAGATGGTAGATGGGCTGTTAGGAGCCTCCATGTACCCTTTGACAAGATTGTCCAGGTGTGAGACTGCTTTTCCTGACCTGACTTAATTGAGAAATAAATGTGATAAGGTAGTTGGGTGCCAAATACTTGCTTGATCACTGGAAAAGCTGCTCTGAGTATATGGCCTGTGTCTTTGGCCAAGTGGGTCCAGGATCATGCTTCCCTATGCAGTCCATGGCAGTGTGGGGACCTGTAAGGCTCCTCATTCAGAGGAGCCCCCAAAAGAAGGGCTGGCCGTGCCTACCAGTTTTTCCATGCAAGATCAGCTACCAGATGAGGCAATAGTGGAAAAAGAACAGGAAGGTTAACGCTAATGGTTGAGCAGGGCAAATGTGCCCCCAGCCCTATTGTAACAGAAGTGGATTGCACTGTGTATCCCACGTACCAGGCATATGCACTGAACCATTTAGCACCACAACCACATTAAGGGGGTAGACATCACCACTATTGCCTTTTCATAGATGAGAACACAGGCATAGGAGGGGTGCCCAGTCTGCCCTTAGCCTTATAGAAGGTAATGGAGGCAGCTGGACTCTAGAGCAGGGGTCCCCAGCCCCTGGGCCATGGGCCAGTACCAGTCTATGGTCTGTTAGGAGCCAGGCCACACAGCAGGAAGTGAGCAGCAGGTGAATGAGCTAAGCTTCATCTGTATTTACAGCTGCTCCCTGGCACTCGCATTGCTGCTTGTTTCACCTCCTGTCAGATCAGTGGTGGCATTAGATTCTCACAGGAGCACAAACTCTAGTGTGAACTGTGCCTGTGAGGGATCTAGGCTGTGCGCTCCTTATGAGAATCATTCCCAAACCATCCACCTCTCCAACAGTCTGTGGAAAAATTGTCTTCCATGAAACTGGTCCCCTGGTGCCAAAAAGGTTGGGGGATCATTGCTGTCGAGTCCAGACTCTTCTGCCTTTGAGTGAAGGTGCCAAAAGGAACTAGAGGTGAGAAAGTGGAGGGTGTAGGTGTAGTCAGCTCTTAGGAAGTTTTACTGTGAAGAGAAAAAGCTGAGAACTATCAGGATGGTCAGAGAATATTAGAGTAAGCAAGGGATGAAGTTATGGGGATCTGGAGTCTTCTCCATTTTTGTACCATGTTACATCATGGTCATATTGAGTTCTGGCCTTTTCAAGTGGGCAGTGGGCCTCAGTCTCCTGGCCCCTAGCACCTAATAAATGTACTTTTGTGTCTCCCTGCTGTGATCCAACGGAGAAGGCAGTGGCACCCTACTCCAGTACTCTTGCCTGGAAAATCCCATGGATGGAGGAGCCTGGTGGGCTACAGTCCATAGGGTCACTAAGAGTCACTTTTCACTTTCATGCATTGGAGAAGGAAATGGCAACCCACTCCAGTGTTCTTGCCTGGAGAATCCCAGGATTGGGGGAGCCTGGTGGGCTGCCGTCTGTGGGGTCGCACAGAGTCAGACACGACTGAAGTGACTTAGCAGCAGCAGCAGCAGCAGGCTAAGCTATGATGTTCAATAGGTTAAAGTGTATTAAGTGCATTTTTGACTTAGGATATTTTCTACTTATGATGGATTTGTCAGGATGTATCTTCCATTTAGGTCTAGGAAGATCTATACTTTGTTAACATTGCAGTTAGGAGATAAGGATCTATATCTATAGTCCTAGAAACTCCACATCTCCAGGGGTAGTTTTCAAATTTATGCCTCAGTTTTATGACCTGTATGATGAGAAAATCTAGATGTGTTCAGTACAATGCCAGGTCAGTGATCCATGTTAGCAGTTCTCTGAAGCTTCATAATGCAATGAAATTCATGAAAGGAACCCTCTTCCCATCTTGTGCCAAACCAGGAGGCCCTTTATAAAGATCCCACTGAAGGTTGGATTTCCCTATTTGGATATGATTTTCGTAGTCTTCTTACTCTGCCTCGCATGTGGCGGGGAGATGGGCTTTTGGGCTGTTATGGTCCTGCTCTGTCAGTAGGGGGCAGCAACCACCAGGAAGCTGGCAAAGTGAGCTCTTGGGTCTCCAGTCTGTCAGCATTACTGGGTTAGTCCTGCAGCTTTACGACGTCTGCCTCCTGGGCACTGGGCAGCAGGGACTGGGAGCAGTGGGCTGTGGGTTGGGGCCCATACCCACGAGTTGAACCCTGGCTGTCCCCACATGGGCCTCTTGCCTTCTGGCTTGTCTCGGAATCAGCAGCTGGGTGAAAGCTGGGCCAAGTCTGCTATGGGGCATGTTGTTTGAGACCACATGTTCTGTGCCTGTTGAAATACTAGTGCTTCTCCTCAGAGCTCACTTCTTTTATTTTCCTTTCTAGTGTCCTGCCCCTTTCCCTCCCTTACCCTCTTTTCATATTACCCTCTTGGGAAATCCCATTGACTTCTCCCACCACACTGTGCCATAGCCTGAACTAAGGAACAAGGGGACCATTTCACTGGTTGGCGAAAGTACATGTGGTTTATTAAGAAATATTTGGGCTTCCCCGGTGGCATTGATGGTAAAGAACCCACCTGCCAATGCAGGAGATGTAAGAAACGGAAGTTTAATTCCTGGGTTGGGAAAATCCCCTGGAGAAGAGCATGGCAACCCACTCCAGTATTCTTGCCTGGAGAATCCCGTGGACAGAAGAGCCTGGTGGGCTACAGTCCATAGGATTGCAAAGAGTCAGACACGAGTAAAGCAACTTAGCACAAGAAGTATTTACCAGGATCTTTCAGATTGCCAAACAATGGTAGGGCTTGTTAGGAACACAAAATATACCATGGCTCAGACATTCAGGTAAGGCATACAGGGGTGCACTTAGCTAATAGGTGGTGCAGGGCAGTAAAAAATAGATCATTAAAGAGGGATGCAGTCCAGAAGGCTCTGGGAGGTTAGTGGAGCTGAGGATACTCAAGATCTGAAACAGTCTCTGGCCTTTGGCTGGAGGTGGTAGCAGGAAGAGCCACTGCACCCCCGTGCCCCCACCTTCCAATCCTCCTGTCCCTGTGCTTCACTTTTCTGGAATCTGGCCTGAGCTCTTCAAGCCAGGGCCTGTGTCACCCCCGTGTTGGTGTTTTCAGGGCCCGGCTCATGGCACTCTCCACCAGACGTTTGCCCCACAGGCTTGCTTATGCTCGTGCTCCTCTGTGCACTGTGCATACATTTCCACCTGCTTAACTTATTAAGACTTCTGCCTGTGGCTTGAGGCCCAGCTCATGTGGAATTTTGACCAAAGGCCTTTCTGATTTCCCAGCTTTCCAGCCAGGTCTGAATCCCACCACCCAAATTCCACAAGGCTCTTATGACTCAGTGCAGGACTGGTCCAGTGTCACCCTGGGGTCTTTCCTGACTCTGTCTTACTCAGTACGTAACATAGTACAATAGGCATTGTGACTATATCTTACTCAATAAAGTGATTCTATGTCATGTATGGTCTAAAGTGGGATACTTGAGGGAATTAACCTGCAGTCCAGTGGCTGGAACTCCATGATTCCACTGCAGTGGGCACTGGTTTCGTTCCCGCTCAGAGAACTAAGATCCTGAAAGCCATATGGCCAAAAAAAAAAGGAGACTTGAGTGTGAAAGGGGGAAGATGTAACCCAAGACTGAAAGGCACTGACCACACTGTCCACAGAGGGCTGCCATTGACTTGCTTTTGCCAGAAGCGGCTGTGTGCACATTGCATGAGCAACTTAGCTTTTCTGGGATTTGGTGTTCCAGTTTGCAAGAAGTGGCTCTGAACTGGGTAAATAGTCTCTGAGGTTATCAAAAACACTGAAATTATATGGCCAGTGAAGGAGATTGGGCCTGTCAGAGGTGTTTTGGTGGAGGATGTGATACAGTGAATGTGTTGGGGTCAGCATGAGAACTCCAAGACTAGGGTTGATTAGGACCTAATCCAGAGTTAGTGCAAAGATGCTGGACATTTCTGTTTTGGGTGTGAGGTGATGACTGTCCGTTGTGGTCAAGGAACTTGGAATGGTGGGCAGTGGTTTATCCTTCCCCATGTGAGGCAGGTGGTGGTTGCAGCCCAACAGGGATGAATCAGCTTATTCACTGATATAGTTCAGAAGAGAGGGTTGAAAAATGAGTTTTTTCCCCATTTAGGACAGAGGAGCATTGTGATCTAGGATGGGATAAAGGTCAGAGCTGTGGAGTTGGTAAGACAAGGCAAACTCTTCTCTCCTCAGCTGCTGCTTCATCTCATATGCTTCCTCTGCCACCCTGTCCCTTTTCTTCTCTCCTTATGATTTCCATGATAACATTAGAAGAGCAGGGTCCCCTCCATATCCAACAGGAGGGAATTTCATTCTTGCCTTCTCCAGAGGTGGTGCAGGAATTCTTATAAGTATTGTGGGGCTGTGAGAGGAGTTGAATTGTGGAAGCTCCTGGCCTGAAAGGCTTCCTGGATTTTAGGACTTGCTGCTATTTAGGGGAAAATGAGAGACCCTCACCTGACATCACCTCTCCCTCCTTCTAACCTCAGTGTTGCTGCTGTGGTTTCAGCCTCCCACTCTTCTTGGAGAGAGAAGCCAGAAGCCCACCTGCCCCTTTACCCTTGGGTGTGTGTATGCATGCTGAGTTGCTTCAGTTGTGTTCACCTCTTTTCAGTGCTATGGACCATAGCCCATCAGGCTTCTCTGTCCATGGGATTCTTCAGGCAGGAGTACTGGAGTGGGTTGTCATGCCCTCCTCCAGGGGATCTTCCTGACTCAGGGATCGAATCTTTGTCTTCAGCATCTCCTGCATTGGCAGGTGGGTTCTTTACCACTAGCGCCCCCTGAAGACCAAACCCCTGGGTGGGAGTGTGCACTCCTGCTCTCCTCCCATTTGGCCTTCTTCCAGCTGATCCTTATTTAATCCCTGCTTTCATGTTGGACAAGATTTCCCAAACTTCTAATTACAAGCCACTGCTTCTCTCTCAAACAGTTGCGCTTAGCATAGACTGTGGCTATCCAGTTGGAAGGGACCCGTCAAGAAAGGCATGAGGCCTTAGGATGGTCACCCTTAGAGAGCAAAGCTGTGTGTTCATAGCACCAGTAAAACCAAACTCAAGGTTAAAATTGCAGCCAGGTATTTAGTTAACTTGTCATCTTTAGTATGCTATTTATTTTTTCTGAATTGATTTATATATATATAAAAATATATATACATACACACACACATATTTTAAAGATACATGCAGAGAGACTATGACAGGTAAAAAGGCAGAATCTGAAAGATAGCAAACTGATCTGAACGCATACATGGAGAGAGGTAAGAGGCAATACTGCAACTAGAGAAACCAGAAGAATTGGAGAAAGTGAAAGAAGTGGAACAGAAGAGAGGAAGCAAGACAAAGATACATGTGTGCACTCAGCTAGAGGGAGGGACCTCAGAGATAAGAAGAGGGTAACACCCCCAGGTGACAGAGCTGGTAGCAGAGATGGTGCTCAGAGGTACATGGACACTAATTGAGCCAAGTCAGATTTATAGCCTCCCTTATCTTGACTTGGCCTAAGTTTTATAGGGATGGGGCCATTCCTGGAGCTCTGTACATTTTCTGCAATCGTCTGCTGGCCAGATTTATGGCTCTGATGTCAGGGAAATCACTGATAAATCTTGTCTTAGACATGCCCTGCCCTCCATTGGCTCCAGCAGTGTTTGATATCCAGTAATGGAAAAGCAGATCCTGTGAGCTGTGAAAAAGCAACATTCAACTGAGTAAATTTTAAAGATCTTATTGGCTTTATTCAATGATTCATGAATCAAGTAGTATTGTACCTAGTGGATGGAAAGGAGCTCCAAGGAGCTGTACAAATGAAAGACATTTATAGGCAGAAGGGAGCAAGAAAAGGGAAGACAGTACTGGCAGAAATGGACTGGTTGTAGCAAGACCACCTTCCTGTGTGTGTGTGTGTGTGTAGTCGCTCAGTCATGCCTGACTCTTTGTGACCCCATGGACTGCAATCCACCAGGTTCCTCTGTCCATGAAATTTCCCAGGCAAGGATACTGGAGTGGGGTCTCCCCAACCCAGGGATTGAACCTGGGTCTCCTGCACTGCAGGCAAATTCTTTACTGACTGAGCTACAAGGGAAGCCCTTCCTTTAGGGGCTGTTCACCATGCAGATTATGTCACTAGTGATGACCAGATAATTCCTGGTTGACTGGTTTAAAATTCCATTCCTGGGAGAGGCTGAAACTATAATTACATTAAGCATTAAGTCCATGGGGCTTAGCATAAGTGACTACATTTTGGGCCTGTTTTCTTGCTATCCACAGGGTGAATTCAAGACATAGGCAGAGCCCATGGAAGACATAGAGGAGAGAGGCTGCCATCCCAGGAAATTCTTGAATTCTTTCTTGGAAGTAGCTATCCTATTACCAGAAGAGGACCAAGGGGGATGTTCCTTAGGACATGCCCAAGGACCTCTTGGCAGTTCTGCACCAAGAGGATTTAATTGCCTGAGGATTTGTATGTTGGAACCCAGACAAAGCTGAACAAGCCACTTTTTAATCAAAACAGTGTTGTTTTCTTGAGTTCTTATGTGATTTAAGAATTTTGTGCATGAAAATGTCAGTGCACTGAGAACAGAAAAAATATTCTCTTCTCACCTGTCCTTCATCTTAGCATAGCTCAGTAGGGAGATATCACCCAGAGACTCTGGCCCAGAGAGGATTCTTCTAGAACCCTGGTTCCTAAAGTAGGTTTGTTATACCAGTAGCATAAATATCACCTGGAACTTGTTAGAAATGCATGTTCTCAGGCCCCAGCATTCCAGATGTACTGGATCAGAAATTCTGGGAGTGGCACCAGGACCTGCTAAACAAGCCCTCCACATGATTCTGGTGCTCACTGGAGCCTGAGAATAAGCAGGTAGAGGGGATGTGGTAAATGCATATGGGGGTCCTAAGATTTGCACTTCATTTACCTTTTATTTGCCAAAATGACTAACTTGGCCTAACTTTAAAAGGCGTGGAAAGTACAACTTACAGTGTGCCCTGGAAGTGGGAGTTCTGGGTGTTTTAGACCGTGTGTGTGTGTGTGCTAAGTTGCTTCAGTTGTATCCTACTCTTTGTGATTGTATGGGCCGTAGTCTGCCAGGTTCCTCTGTTCATGGGATTCTCTAGGCAAGAATACTGGAATAGGTTGCTATGCCCTTCTCCAGGGGATCATCCCGACCCAGGGATCAAACCTGTGTCTCTCATGTCTACCTGCACTGGCAGATGGGTTCTTTACCACTGGCACCAACTGGGAAGCCCATTTTAGGCCATCAGTTCAGTTCAGTTCAGTTCAGTCGCTCAGTCGTGTCTGACTCTGCGCAGCACGCCAGGCCTCCCTGTCCATCACCAACTCCCGGAGTTCACTCAGACTCAATGTCCATTGAGTTGGTGATGCCATCCAGCCATCTTATCCTCGGTCGTCCCCTTCTCCTCCTGCCGCAAATCCCTCCCAGCATCAGAGTCTTTTACAGTGAGTCAACTCTTCACACGAGGTGGCTAAAGTACTGGAGTTTCAGCTTTAGCATCATTCCTTCCAAAGAAATCCCAGAGTTGATCTTCAGAATGGACTGGTTGGATCTCCTTGCAGTCCAAGGGACTCTCAAAAAGAGTCATGGATAGTGTTAAGTAACAAAAATTCAACTGGGTAAATTTCCAAGATATAATTGGCTTTATTGAATGATTCGTGAATCACTCAGCATCTCATCTAGCAGGTAGAAAGGGGCCCCAAGATTGGAAGAATTAATACTCTTAAAATGGTCATACTACCCAAAGCAACAAAGGTCCATCTAGTCAAAGCTGTGTTTTTTCTAGTAGTTGTGTATGGATGTGAGAGTTGGACTGTAAAGAAAGCTAAGTGCCAAAGAACTGATGCTTTTGAATTGGTGTTGGAGAAGACTCTTGAGAGTCCCTTGGACTGCAAGGAGATCAAACCTGTCAATCCTAAAGGAAATCTGTCCTGAATATTAATTGGAAGGACTGATGCTGAAGATCAATACTTTGGCCACCTAATGCAAAGAACCGACTCATTGGAAAAGACCCTGATGGTGGGAAAGATGGAGGGCGGGAGGAGAGGGGACAACAGAGGATGAGATGGTTGGATGGCATCACTGACATGATGGACATGAGTTTGAGTAAGCTTCAGGAGTTGGTGATGGACAGGGAGGCCTGGCATGCTGCAGTCCATGGGGTCGCAAAGAGTCAGACATGACTGAGTGACTGAACTAACCCAAAGCAATCTACAAATTTGATGTGATCTTTGTCAAATTACCCATGATATTTTTCACAGAACTGGAACAAATAATCCTAAAACTTATATGGAACCATAAAAGACCCAGAATTTCCAATGGAATCCAGAAGAAAAAGAACAAAATAGGAGGCATAACCCTCCCAGACTTTAGATAATACAACAAAGTTACAGTAATCAAAAGAGTGTGGTATTGGGATTTCCCTTGCAGTTCAGTGGTTAAGAATCCACTTGCCAGTACAGGGGACATGGGTTTGATTCCTGGTCTGGGAAGATCCCACATGGCTCAGAGCAGCTAAGCCCATGCGCCACAATTACTGATGCCTGCATGCCTACACCCTGTGCTCTGTAACAAGAAAAGCCACTGTGATGAGAAACCTGTGCACTGCAATGAAGAGTCGCCCCTGCTCACTGCAACTAGAGAAAGCCTGCATGCAGCAATATAGATCCAGCACAACCAAAAATAATAAATAGATAAATACATTTTTAAAAACAACAACAGTGTGGTATTGACATAAGAGCAGACATATGGAACAATGAAACAGAACAGAGAGCCCAAAAATAACCCCACACATCTATGGACAATTAATATTTGACAAAGAAGGCAAGAATATGCAGTGGAGAAAAAACAGTCTCTTTAGCAAGTGTTGTTGGGAAAGCTGGACAGCGGGATGCAAATCAATGAAGTTAGAGCATACTTTCACACCATACCCAAAAGTAACACAAAATGGCTTAAAGAATTAAAGACACAACAGCATAAAACTAGAAGAGAACACAGACAAAACATTCTCTAGATATAAATTGTAGCAATGTTTTCTTAGGTCAGTCTCCCAAGGCAATGTAAATAAAAGCAAAAAATAAATGAGACCTAATAAAGGAAGTCATAAATAAAAGGAAAAGTCAACCTGTGGACTAGGAGAAAATATTTGCAAACGATGAGACGGACAAGGGTTTAATTTCCAAAATATACAAACAACTCACAGAACTCAACAGCAACAACAATAACAACAACAAATGCAAGCAAAAAATAGAACAACTGAATATATATCTCTTCTCCAGGGGAACTTCCCAACCCAGGAATTGAACTGGGGTCTCCTGCATTGCAGGCAGATTCTTACCAGCTAAGCTACCAGGGAAGCCCAAAGAAGATATACAGATAGCCAATAGGCACATGAAAAGATGCTCAACATTGCTAATTATTTAAAAAACAAATCAAAATTATGAGATATCACCTAACACTAGGCAGAATGGCCATCATTAAAAAGTCTATAAATAACAAATGCTGGAGAGTGTGTGGAGAAAAGGGAACCTTCCTACACTGTTGGTGGGAATGTAAATGGGTTCAGCCACTATGGAATGTAGGATGGCGAGTCCTCAAAAAGCTAAAAATAGTTATATCATTCAGCAATCCCACTCCTGGGCGTATACCCAGATAAAACTATAATTCGAAAAGATACATGCACCACTATGTTCACAGTAGTAGTATTTACAATAACCAAGACATGGAAACATATAAGTGTCCACTGACAGGTGAATGGGTAAAGAAGATGTGGTGTACATATATATGTACATGAAGTGAAGTGAAGTCGCTCAGTCATGTCCGACTCTTTGCGACCCCATGGGCTGTAGACTACCAGGCTCCTCTGTCCATGGGATTTTCCAGGCAATAGTCCTGGAGTGGATCGACATTTCCTTCTCCAGGGGATCTTCCCAACCCAGGGATCGAACCCGAGTCTCCTGCATTGTAGACAGATGCTTTACCATCTGAGCCATCAGGGAAATAGAATGCTACTTAGCTATAAAAATGTTTCAAATAATGCCACTTGCAGCAACCTAGAGATTAATCATACTAAGTGAAGTCAGTCAGAAAGACACCATATGATATCATTTATATGTGGAATCAGCACAAATAAACTTACTGACGGAGCAGAAACAGGTTCGCAGACATACAGAACAGACTTGTGATTTCCAAGGGGGAGGAGAGAAGGGCAAGGGATGGCTTAGGAGTTTGGGATTAGCAGGTACAAACTATTATACATGCATGTATTACTGAATCACTTTGCAGTATGCCAGAAACGTAACAACACTGTAAGTCAACTATAAATGAAATACATTTTTAAAAAATGTATTAAAAAAGAACAGAGCTCCATGGGGCCCAGTGCCTGGTCCATCACGGGTTCTCAGGAAGTAGGGGACCAGCTAACCCTAGTGTGCCCAAGACAGTCCTGGAAGCCCTGGAAGTCCCAGATCCCAGAAAATAGCCTAGTCCTGGGCAAACCAGGACTGCTTGTCCCTCTGTTTGTGTGGTAGTGAATGAATAAATGCCCAAGTCACTCGACATACATACTGTAAGACTCAGTGAACTGAGCCCCATGATCATCCCTTTGCAGGGCATTTCTGTAACTGGAGAGAAAGGGGCAGGTTTGTGGTAAACGGATTCATTTCCACAGAGCCCAGCATCTCTTCCAAACAGCACCACTGATGAACATTGCAAAGGGATGAGTCTTCCCTGTTGAATGAGCGTTAAGTCCATTAGACAGCTTTCCTTGCCCCTTGTTTATCTTCCTGCCTATCTCTTCTGGCAAGTAGCTACACCATTTACAAGGTATCTGTTGACATCTGCCTTATCTTCTCAGATTTGCCCTGGGTCTCTCTGGGTCTGCTGCCTTCGAAATGATGAGCCCTTTAGCCCCACAGTTGAATTCTTTTCTAAGTCAAAAGGTCCATGCTAGAGTTTTGGTGTTCCTGGACTTCCCTGGTGGCTCAGATGGTAAAGCATCTGCCTACAATGCGGGAGACCTGGGTTCGATCCCTGGGTTGGGAAAATCCCCTGGAGAAGGAAAATGGCAACCCACTCCAGTACTCTTGCCTGGAAAATCCCATGGCAAATCCCAGGAGTGTGGTAGGCTACAGTCCATGGGGGTCGCAGAGTCGGACACGACTGAGCAACTTCACTTTCACACAGACTCCAGCCCCAGGCCCTCAGAACAGAAGGATTGTAGCCTGGCCCTCAGACCCTCAGGCAGCTTGGACCCATCTGTTTTCCAGTTCTAGGTGAAATTAAGCTGAGAAGGAATCAGGCTTCATATGACCTGAGATGTCTGTGGCATCTGGCTGGCTCCTCCATCCCACCTCCTCCCCATCCTGGCCAAACAAGCTGAAATACCCCACCCCCTTTGATGGGCTTTCAGAGACGCCGTCACTCCTGAAGCTTCTGGGAAATGTGACCCCATAGATGCCACAAAGACAGGCACATCTGGCTTGAATCCCAGCTCAACCATTTAACTGGGTGATTTCAGTCATCAAAATACAGGAAAATGGATGTTGGGGCTTCTGATGGGACTGAGGTCCTGGGAGCTGCCACACAGAATGGACACAATGACAACCAGAGAAAAATTGGTTGATGCTGAATGCTTCAGGAGGGCGTCTGAGTGAGAGTATGATTGTCTCCACACTTGAGAAAGAGTTTTCAGCTCCTGTTACTGCCATTCCAGAAACCTTGGTTGTCATGGAGGAGCCCATGCTGGGAACCACTGAGCCCTAAGCCTCATTCTCAACACCTCTGAGCCCACTGACCAAGCTGTGGGAACAAGTAATGTTGAGAGTTGGACAATAAAGAAGGTTGAACACCAAAGAATTGATGCTTTGGAATTGTGGTGCTGGAGAAGACTCTTGAGTATCTCCTGGAGAGCAAACCAGTTAAATCTAAAAGAAAGCAACCCTGAATATTCGCTGGAAGAACTGATGCCAAAGCTGAAGTTCCAGTACTTTGGCCACCTGATGCAAAGAGTCGATTTATTGGAAAAGAGCCTGATGCTGGGATAGACTGAGGGCGAGAGAAGAAAGGGGACAGAGGATCAGATGGTTGAATGGCATTAGGAACTCAATGGACATGAATCTGAGCAAACTCCAGGAGATAGTAAAGGACAGGGAAGCCTGGTGTGCTCCAGTCCTTGGGATTCCAAAGAGTTGTACGTGACTTAGCAATAAACAACAAAAAGCATACTTCAATTAAAAAAATAAAAGCAAACAGATCCCCTTGACTGGTATCTCTCAGCCAGGGAAAGCCTGGTCCTAGGCATAAAGAGTTGCATGTGACTTAGCAACTGAACAACAAAAGCATACTTCAATTTAAAAAATAAAAGCAAACAGATCCCCTTGACTGGTATCTCTCAGTCAGGGAAGGCTGCCTAGTCTTAGGCATAAAGCTTCAGGATAGTATTGTTAATAGTATAGCTCAGATATGGTGGTGAGTCCCAAAGAAGGGATCAGAGGGTTCTTGCAAATTCAGAGGCACCCTGGTTAGCTTGTCAGTAACCTTCATTTGCCGTTTTACAAAGCACTTATTTAGCCATATGTCTTATGATACCATCAGAGACAAGTAGAGAAGGTGTTTCCTCCCCTGGAAATGACCTTTACCACTCACCTGGCTGGCATAGTCCCACTCATTTATCTTGCAGGACCCAGGGCAAATGGTTTTCCTTCTCTGCAGACTTCTCCAACTGAACTCCTCTAAAGTGGTCCCAGCATCCCTTCTGCCATATGCTATGCCTGAAACATTATGTCTTATCATGTCTGTCTCTCCTGTGGGCAAAGCTGTTCGTCACCCATCACTGGATCCTCAGAGCTGCTGCAGTATTTTTCACCTAGAAGGTGTTCTGGAAGCATTGAGTGAGTAAGTGGGAGAAGACAGAGATCTATTTATTAAGAAAAAACTGCAGAGGCATTTATTTTAAGTGGGGCATTTATGAGGCAGTTAGGGAAACACTAGTTAGGCCAAATTAGTGGGTGGTCTTCAGGGTCCAAACATTGCAGTGGGATGTTAAATGGCTTTAGTGTGGTTTATGTCTCTGAGGTTGTCATTTCCATGGATCAAATGGGGACAGTATTAATACACTGTGAAATGAAATTTGTATTTTATGGCTCCCGTCACTGTGCATTGTGTATCTGACTTATACATCAAGCAAACTCTCCCATCTGCAGAAATACCTGCTCAACCCTAAAGAGCAACCATTCTCTTAGCATCAACAAGACAACTGCTTAGAAGATAAACTACCAGGCTTCCCTGGTGGCTCAGTGTTAGAGAATCTGCCTGCCAATGCAGGAGACACAGGTTTGATCCCTGGTCTGGGAAGATTTTACTAGCCACGGAGCAACTAAGCCCATGAGCCACAACTATTGAGCCTGTGCTCTGGAGCCCGGGAGCCACTACTGAGCCAATGTGTCACAACTCCTGATGCCCTCACATCCTACAGCCTGCGCTCCACAGCAAGAAATGCCACTGCAATGAGAAGTTGGTGCACCGCAACGAGAGAGTAGCCCCTGCTTGCTGCAACTAGAGAAAGGCCCGTGCAGCAACAAAGACCCAGCACAGCCAAAAAAACCCTAAATATTATTTTTTTAAAAAGACTAACTTGTCGATTTTTTAAGGGGGTCACATGGCCCACTACTTCATACTTGTGGATTTGCATTGTGTAAATTGTCAGTAATATATCATTTGATGTACAGCCCTCTGTCTCAAAAAACTTAAATAAATGTGCTTTGACCTCTATTGGGCAGAACAGTTCTTGGAACTTTTTGAGATGCTGTTGCTATATTCTTTTGTAGATTGACTAATTAACTTTTTGTCAACAACACAGATTCTGACTTAGTAGATCTGGAGCCAGGATCCCTGAGCATCTGTGCACACTTGGAGGATGAGTCCTTACATCCTCTCCAGAACTCCACTGCAATGTGTGCAACAAATTGCTGCTGGCAAGGTACTTCTACCTAACTGTACTGCATGGTTTATGTTATTTAAAAGACCCAGGTCTGGAAAATGTATTTGTGGACAAAGAATAGCATTTCAGAGAGTCCCTTGGACAGTAAGGAGATCAAACCAGTGAATCCTAAAGGAAATCAGTCCTGAATATTCATTGGAAGGACTGATGCTGAAGCTGAAGCTCCAATACTTTGGCCACCTGATGCGAAGAGCCAACTCATTGGAAAAGACCCTGATGCTTTTCAGGGAGAGGTTGAAGGCAGGAGGAGAAGAGGGTGACAGAGGATGAGACTGTTGGATGGCATCATTAACTCAATGGACATCCTTGATTCAGTGGACATCCTTGACTCAAACGTAAGTTTGAGCAAACTCCAGGAGATTGTGAAGGACAGGGAAGGCTGGCATGCTGCAGTCCATTGGGTCACAAAGAGTCAGACACAACTGAGCAACTGAACAACAATAAAAGATGTTGTGGCCATAAAGCCATCAGCCACCACAGTTGCCCCAAAGGTGCACACTGAAGGGAACTGGAGGAAAACAGGATAATGGCCCCAGATAGTTAAGATGCATATCAAAGGAATACTTTCAATGAGCCCAGGCTCTTGCATCTTCCCATACATAGAAAAGCAGTAAAATCATTAACTTGAGATGTCTATTTTTTTTGCTATTAGCAGTAATTTTTGGATGTCAGCCTACATTTTTTTCCCCCAGCAAAACTCCTATGTATCCTGGCTCTTTTTTTTTCCTCGTTGGAACAGTTCCTCAGAGCTATCTGAGGGGCTATATCTTGAACTTAAAGTACTCAGTAAGTCTACTGAATAAATCATAATTCTCAGCTTTTAGGTTGTGCATTTTTTTCAGTTGACATATTGATTTTGGTTTTTGTGATGTTGTGATATCTATCTATCTATCTTATCTATCTATCTATACATTGGTCTTCTTCCTATTCCTGGCACAGAGCTCCTAAAACTCTTGGAATTTCCTAAATGATATGAACTATAAAGGTGTCTTTTGTTATATTGATGAGGTGACTCTTGGAAAGCCCCTAGGTAACCTAAGGCTGGAGACTGTTTGCCAGGGGAACCAACCATGTGATTAGAGAGTTAGAAATTTTGGTCCACCCCCAAACCAGGGGACCAAATCTCCAGAGAAGGTCTGGAGATTGTGTTCAAGGGTCTGGAGATTGAGTTCAATCATCAGTGGCCAACCATGCCTACGTAATGAAGCTTCCATACAAAGCAAACAACATTTGGAGAACTTCCAAGTTGGAGGACATGTGGAGCTTGGGGAGAATGAAGATTCCAGAGAGCATGGGAGTTTTGCACCCCTTCCCACGTGCCTTGTCCCATGCAACTCTTCCATCTGGCATTTTCTGAGTTACAGCCTTTTCTGATCCAGTACATAAAGTATTTATCTGAGTTCTGTGAGCTACTCTAACAAATTAATTGTGCTCAAGGAGGACCACGGAAACCCATCTACAGCTGATAGTTCAAAAGCATGGGTGACAACCTGGACCTAGGATTGGTGTCTGACGAGGACGTGAGGGCAGTGTTGCAGGACTGAGCCCTTAACCTGTGGGATCTGACGCTGTCTTCAGGTCGATAGTGTCAGAACTGAGTTAATTTCTTAGTGGTGTTGAAGAAAATACATATCAGAGGTTTGTTCTTCTAGTAATTATATTTTGACTTAGAAGCCTAAAATATTGCAAAACAAATTGATATCTTAATAAAATTGTTAGAACCATATTGAGTCATTAAATAAGTAAAAAATGAATTTCTTGAACATATTATTAAGATCTCTATCCTAGAAGACTTTTAATTCAGACTTGTAAAGAACTTGGAGTCCTTACACTCTTACCCATATATTAAGAAAATGCTGGACAAACTGAAAATCTGTGGCTCTTCTTAGACTCGTCAGAGAAAATTTCCAACCTGGAATCTGGAGAGACAGGCAAACAGAGAACATAGCCAAGATCTGTTAATCCAGAAGGCACTGGAGCCATCACCTGGTAGGAATACTTATACGGTCATTTTGACGAATTGCTGGAATTTGAGTGTGGATCAGTATGAGACTGAGAAACTCCTGGGATCACAATCTTAGGGGACCCCTTACTCTTGCAGGTGTCATCTCCAGAAGTCCCAAGAGATTTGCCCAGGGAATTCTACATAACAGGCTACTATCTAGGGAAAAGACATTACCAGGGTTTATTCCACCAGGGGGTGTTTTGCAGAAAGTTTTCATTTTCGTCTCAGGTTCGAAGGATTTGTTAACAAAATAAACCACTCGTTATATACAAATAAACAATACCAATATTTATTAAAAATTACTTATCTTACTTTCAATGCACTAACATTAAAAGAGAAATAAAAACAGAGGATACATCACCAAATTGGGTTTTGACCAAAATCAGGACTTAAGCAGTGGTGGAAAGTCCTGTGACACAGTACATCTGGAATCTCAGCTGGGAAAAGGTCCCAGGCAGTGTTTCCACTCCATGAGTGAGACTTCAAAATTGCTGTTCAGGGTTCCCGTTTATAATCCCAGGATGCAAGCAAGCTACATTAATCTGTGAGCAAACTGGAGCTCTGGTTTCTTTAATATTGTTTGTTTTGTTGTGGAAAACTTAGAATGTTGTTAAACCTGGGCTTTGGTTGGCCAGACACCCTCCAGGGGCTCAACAATCTCAAAATTCCTTCCCCATCTTATCTAAGGTACTGCAAGGCTAGACCTCACAGCAGGCAGTCACTCAGTCATTCACAGGGCAGTGTCCAGGCAGGTTAGAAGCAAGGTCAGAGGCCTGCTCTGCTTTGTCTCTGAAGCCTAAACAAGACTAATTTCAGCAACAGGGGGAAGGGCATTTTTTCCACCCCAGCCCTGTGTAGTTTTCCTAACTCACCTAAGGAGGGAGGGTTTTGAAGCTTTAAAAGAAATATTTGTAAAGGTCACAGGCTCACTAAAAACTAAAACTTGATTGGAAGATTATAGAATGCTTCTCCTCACACCTTGCAACAACATCAATGTGGCTCTGATATACTAATCATGAATTACAGTTGAGAGAACTACAAGACAAAGGCTCGCTCTCTCTGATGAGGAAGACTTAGGGAAGCTCAAAGTAATAAAGGTTACAAAATCAAGGAAACTAGTGGAATTTGAAGTCTCAATGGCAACCCACTCCAGTACTCTTGCCTGGAAAATCCCATGGACGGAAGAGCCTGGTGGGCTGCAGTCCATGGGGTCACTAAGAGTCGGGCACGACTGAGCGACTTCACTTTGACTTTTCACTTTTCATGCATTGGAGAAGGAAATGGTAACCCACTCCAGTGTTCTTGCCTGGAGAATCCCAGGGACGGGGGAGCCTGGTGGGCTGCTGTCTATGAGGTCGCACAGAGTCGGACACAACTGAAGCGACTTAGCAGTACCTATAAATTTAGAATGCATTAAACAAACCCAGCTCCAAAGCCCAAATTCTAGTCAGGTTAATATAAATTCTCATATTAAAAGATTTACCTCAGTTCCTATTCCTAGTTATAGCATTTTAAGATTTCTACAAAAATATTACACATTGATGCAAAAAGAGGAAAATGTAGTCTAAAGGGGTAAAGTGAACATCAAAACCTGACCTATACATTGAAATTATCAGAGAACTTAAGGTAACAGTTATTAACATGTTAAAGGTTCTCCTGCAAAAGGTAGACATCATGCAGGAACAGATGAATCACGCAAAAAAAAGAGCGGAACTTAAGAAAGGATAAAAAGAAAGGCTAGATGAAACAAAATATAGCAGAAGGAATAAAAAGGGAAAATGATGAAACAGAAATGAAGATGGCTCATCAGTAGTCTTGACAGGGTTGAGGAAATATGATCTTGAAGAAAGATCATTAGGAACTTCCCAAATTGAAATGCAACAGGAAAAAAAAAATTGGAAAATATACCCAACACCACAGAACTGTGGGACCATTTCAAAGCATTTAATATGTGCATATTTGGAATACCAGAAGAAAGAGAAGAAAAAGAGACCAGAACAAAATAAGTATTTGAAGTGATAATGAAAAATTTTCCAAAGTTAATGGGCAGAACTTAAGTCATAAGACCAAGAACCTTAGAGAACATTAAGCAGAATAAATACCGAAAGTACGTACACTTAGGCATCAAATTCAAACTGCAGAAAATCAAAGAGGAGAAAATCTTGAAAGAAGTCAGGAAAAAAAGAAAACAAAAGCCATACCAACCTACCTTGACTATAGCGAAACAAGGTAAAGAATTACAGCAGACTTCTCATCAGAAAGCATGCAAACAAGAGTGAGTGAAATATTTAAAGTGTTGAAAGAAAAAAAAACACACACACTAGAATTCTATATCAACAGAATTATTTTTAAAAAGTGAAGGACAGATGAAGACTTTCTCAGACAACTGAAAACTGAGAGGATTCACCAACAGATATGTTAAAAGCATTTTCTTCAGGTAGAAAGAAAATGATAAAGCATAATGAAGGATAATGACACTTGAATCTACATGAAGAAAACAAGAACACTGCAGGAGAAATATAAATGAAAGGAAACCTGGGATTTCCTTTGCAGGTGAGTGGCTAGGAATCTGTGCTCCCAACACAGGGGCCTGGGGTTCAGTCCCTGTTCAGACTCACTTGCTATAGCTAAGAGTTTGCATGCCACACCTAGAAGGTCCAGTGTGCCACAACCAAGACCCAGCACAGCAAAATATATAAATATTTTAAAAAGAAATCTTTTGTAGTAATTTATCTAAAAGATAATTTGTTTAATATAATAAGGGGACTTTCATGGTGGTCCAGTGGTTAAGAATCAGCCTTTCAATGCAAGGGACATGGGTTTGATCCTTCTTTGGGGAATTAAGATCCCACATGCCATAGGGCAACTAAGTTTATGTATGCTGCAACTACTGAGTCTATGTACCTCAACTAGAGAGCCTATGTGCTGCCAACTATAAAACACACATGCCTGGAGCCCATGCACCACAGGTAGAGAGAAGCCTGCATGCTGCACCAAAGATCCCATGTGCTGCAACTGACTCGACACAGCCGAAAATAAATATTAAAATAATAGTAACAGTATATCAGATGGTTTAGCAAGTGGATAACTCTGTCATCCATGTTCCTGAAATAGGCATAAAGTGGAATAGTGTTATTTGAAGGTAGAGTTAAATTATTTAAAAATGTGTGTTGTAAGTTCTGTAGCTAATTTCTTAAGGAAGTAGAAATGAGAGAGAGGAGATTAAATAGAATTATTTCAAATACTCTATTTACATCAGAGAGGGCAGATAAAGAAGCCTCTGATGATGAATAGAAAAAAGTTATAACATGGTTGACATTAATTCAGTTATATCAACAATCACTTTAAATGTGAATGCTCGTGTGTGTGTGTGTGTGTGTGTGTGTGCGCTCAGTTGTGTCTCATTCTTTTTCAACCCCATGGACTGTAGCCCACCAGGCACCTCTGTCCATGGAATTTTCCAGGCAAAAATACTGGAGAGGATTGCATTTCCTTCTCCAGGGGATCTTTCTGACCCAGGGGTCAAAACTGCATCTCTTGTGTCTATTGCATTGGCAGGTGATGTCTTTACCACTGTGCCACCTGGGAAGCCCTGATCTTAGTATATTAATTAAAAGACAAAATTGTCTTCTGGATTTAAAAAAATTATGCCCTTACAAGAAACCCCTTTAAATATAAAGACCCTGATAAGTTAAAAGTAATGAAAGAGGAAGAGATATAGGATGCTAACACTAATCAAATGAAAACTGGGTAGTTATATTAATTTTAGACAAATAATAATTAAATTTATCAAGAATAAAAAGGATTCCTACAAAATGATAGTGGAGTCAGTACTTCAAGAAGACAGTAGTCTTAAACATGTATATTACAAAGTAGTATAAAAATATGTGAAACAAAAACTGATAGAACTAAAATAAATAGGCAAATTCGCTGTTATAGTTGAGATCCCAATACCTGCTCTCAGTAAGTGACAGATCAATCAAGCAGGAAATTAATAAAGATATATTTGACTTGGATAGCACTATGAAGTAGCTAGATCTAATTGGTATTTATTGAAACATTCATGTAAGAAATGAATCGCCAGTCTAGGTTCGATACAGGATGCTTGGGGCTGGTGCATTGGGATGACCCAGAGAGATGATATGGGGAGGGTGGTGGGAGGGAGGTTCAGGATTGGGAACTCATGTACACCTGTGGTGGAGTCATGTCAATGTATGGCAAAACCAATACAGTATTGTAAAATAAAAAAAAAATACTCCATCCAATAGCATGTCAAACTTAGTTGGAATATTCAGTGAAAAAGACCATTTCTGGGTCATAAAAGTTGCTTGTCCCTCAACTCCACTCCATGAAATTAAAATACACTTCCTCCTTGGAAGAAAAGCTATAACAAAGATACACACTGTACTAAAAACCAAAGACATCACTTTGCTGACATTCATATAGTCAAAACTGACTTTCCTAGTAGTCATGTATGGATGTTGGACCATAAGGTGGAGCATCAAAGAACTGATGCTTTGGAATTGTGCTGGAGAAGACTCTTGAGTCCCTTCGACAGCAAGGGGATCAAAACAGTCAATTCCAAAGGAAATCAACACTGAGTATTCATTGGAAGGACTGATGCTGAAGCTGAAGCTCCAATACTTTGACCACCTGATGCAAAGAGCCAACTCCTTGGAAAAGACCCTGATGCTGGGAAAGATGGAGGAAAGGAGAAGAAGGAGGTGACAGAAGATGAGATGATTGGATAGCATCACCGATTCAATGGACATGAGTTTGAGCAAACTCTTGGAGATAGTGAAAGACAGGGAATCCTGGTGTCCTGCAGTCCATGGGGTTGCAAAGAGTTGGACATGACTTAGCATCTGATCAATACCAACTCTACTACTGGATATATGGCCAAAATAACTGAAAGTAGAATCTTGGAGATATTTGCATATCTGTTTTCGAAACAGCACTCTTCACAATAGCTAAGAGGTAGAACCAACACAAATGTCCATTGACAGATGAATAGATAAAATGTGGTATTACATGCAATGGAATACTATTCTACCTTGAAAAGGACATTCTGACACATGCTTCAACAAAGATTAACTTTCAGAACACTGTGTTAGTAAAATAAACCAGTCACAAAAAGACTGTATGATTCTGCTTATATGAGTTACTTAGAGTAGACAGATATATATATAAAAAGTAGAATGGTAGTTTCCAGGAAATGGAGAGAGGAGAAAAAAAGGGAGTTATTATTGAATAGGTATAGCGTTTCAGTTTTGGAGTATGAAATAATTTTGGTGATTGGTTGCACAGCAATGTGGATATGCTTAACAGAACTGTACTGCACACAAATTGTTAAGATGGTAACTTTTATGTCATGCACTAGGCTCATCTACCTCATTAGGACTGACTCAAATGCATTCTTTTTTATAGCTGAGTAATATTTCATTGTATATATACCACAGTTTTTGTATTCATTCCTCTGTCAATGGACATCTAGGTTGCTTCCATGTCCTAGCTAAAAAGTGCCACAATAAACATTGGGGTACATGGCTCTCTTTCAATTATGGTTTTTTCAGGGTATATGCCCAGTAGTGGGATTGTTGGGTCATATGGTAGTTCTATTTTTAGTCTTTTAAGGAATCTCCATACTGTTCTCCATAGTGGCTGTACCAATGTGTGACACAGGGAGATCAACCCAGTGTTCTGTGACAACCTAGAGGGGTGAGATGGGGAGGGAGATGGGTGGGGGGCTCAGGAGGGAGGGGACATATGTATAACTGTGGCTGATTCATCTTGCTGTATGGCAGAAACCAACACAGTGTTGTAAAACAACTATCCTCCAATTAAAAAAATAAAAAGCTATAGTAATAAGGTAGGGGTCTGCCAATTTTTTAAAATCATTTCCATAAAGCACTTAAATAGTCAGTGTACGATATTAAGAAGCCTAAAGGGAAAGCAAAAATATTATTTTGAAATAAATGAAAATACAATTTGTCAAGTTTTGTGATGAGACATAGTAAAAGTAGTGCATGGAGGGAAATTTACAGCATATAATGTATATATTAGAAAAAATCATTAACTCAAGGTTTTCCCTTAAGAAACTGGGACAGACAAGCAATAGCCTAAATCAAGCATAATGAATAATAAACATTAGTGTAAAAACTATAAACTTTAAAATGGGAAACCAGTAGGAAAAAATCAATGAAACCAAACCTGGTTGTTGGAAAAGATCAGTAACACTGACAAATCAGGTTAACCAAGAAGAGAAGGGAGGAGCCACACATTACTGATGATCCTATGGACATTGGAAAGATAACAGATACTATGAACAACTCCATGCTCACAAATTAGATGATTTTAATGAAAAGAACCAATTTTGGAAAGATACAAATTGCTAAATCTCACAGAGGAGAGATTGATAAGCTTAATAGTTCTATATCTATTAAAGAAATGGAACAATAATTATTAAACTTCAAAAAGAAGGCACCAGGCCCAGGTGGTTTCATTGGTGAATTCTAAAAACATTAAAGAAAGAATATGTAACAATTCTCCATATTCACTTCCAGAAAATAGCAGCACTGTGAACACTTCCAAACATATTCTATGAGGCCAACTTTATCCTAATATTAAAACCAAATAAAGACATCACAAGAAAGGAAAATAATAGACCAATATTTCTCATGAACCTAAATTCAAAAAATCCTCAATAAGATATTAGCCAATCAAGTCCAACAATGCAAATTATACACCACAGCCACATTAGATTTATTCCCGGTGCATGTGTGAATGCTATGTCACTTCAGTATCTGACTCTTTGTAACTCTATGGATTGTAGCCCACCAGGCTCCTTTGCCCATGGGATTCTCTACGCAAGAATACTGGAGCGGATTGCCTTGCCCTCCTCCAGGGGATCTTCCTGACCCAGGGACTGAACCTGGTCTCAGGCATCTGCTGCATTGGCAGGCAGGTTCTTTAGCACCACCTAGGAAGCCCTTTATTCCAGATATGCAAGCCTTAGTCAACATCTTAAAATCAATCAGTGTAGTTAATCACATTAACGTACTAAAGAAGAAAAAATCATATGATCATATTAATTGATGCAGAAAACCAGATAAAATTCAACATTCATTCTTGATAAAAATTCTTAGCAAATTAGTAATAGAGTAAAACTTTTTGTTTGACAAAGAATATACAGAAAACTTACAGCTGATAACATACACAATGGTGAAAATTGAATACTCTCCTAAGATTTGGAAGAAAGCAAGAGTGTCCTCTCTTAGCATACCTCTTCAAAGTTGTACTGGAAATCCTAACTAGTGCAATAACAAAATAAAAAGAAACAGAAGGTTAAAGATTAGAAAGAAAGAAAACTATTTGTAGAAGATATAATTGTCTATAAATAAAATTCCAAAGAATTGACATACCAAAAAAAATATAATGATACCAAACAATTCATGGAGCTAAGCAAATATTGCAAGATCACAGAATACTAAAGTTAATACACAAAAGTCAATTACTAATGTAGAGGATATTATGCTAAATGAAATAATCATAACAAGACAAATATTGTGTGATTCCACTTATATGCAGTACTTAGGCAGTCAAATCATAAAAACAGCAAATAGAATGGTGGTTACTAAGGACTTGGAAGAAAGTAAATTGAGAGGGTATTGCTTAAGTGTACAGAGCTTTTTTTCAAGATGAAAAAGTTTTGGAGGTTGGCTGCACAACAATGAGAATATATTTAACACTTGAAAATGATTAAGCTGGTAAATTTTATGTTATAGATTTTACCATAATCAAAACACGATAAAGACAAAGCATATTAAAAAGAATTGTGTGTGTGCTTAGTCACTCAGTCATGTCTGACTCTTTGCAACCCCATGGACTGTAGCCTGCCAGGCTCTGCTGCCCATGGGGATTCTCCAGGCAAGAATACTGGAGTGGGTTGCATGCCCTCCTCCAGGGGGATCTTCCCGACCCAGGGGTCGAACTCAGGTCTCCTATATTGCAGGTGGATTCTTTACCATCTGAGCCACTAGAGAAACCCCCAAAGAATTACATTCTTATATACTAACAATTAACAATTAGAATTCGAAATAAACAATGCAGCCGCAATGTTGTTGTTCAGTCACTCGGTCATGTCTGAGTCTGTGACCCCATGGACTGCAGCATGTTCTGTAAGGCTGCTCTCCTAGCTGCCTGATCAGCTGCTTGGTTCCCTCATGCCACTTCTGTGCTCCTTTTTGGTGTCCTTTACAATGGGAGACTGAAACCTCACTGGGCAGATGGACTGCCTCTAAGAGCCTAAGGATTTGATCACCATATTTGATTGGGAACATTTGGGTGGTCGAGTGGCTTCTTTCTTTCCAAATAGCAGCATGTGCATGTAGCACCAGAAAGGCATGCTTGGAATCAGTGTAAATGGCTACTCTTTTTCCTTTTCTCAGCTCTGAAGCTCAGATCAGAGCTATGAGCTCAACTAATTGGACTGAAGTACCTGGTGGCAAATTTTTAGACTCGTGGTCTCAAAATTGGAGACTACTGCATATCTGGCTCTTCTTTTTCCATCAAAGACAAAGCTGCTTCCATCAGTGTACCAGATTTCCTCAGGATTGGTCAGAGGATCTTCTGACAATCCCTCTTGGGATTTTGTCCAGTGGTCCAAAGTTTCTAGGCAAGAGTGAAAGGGGAGAGAACCCTCGGGGTAGGCAGGAGAGTGGCAGGGTTAAGAACCTCACAAGGGGATATAGTCAGACCTGGATTTTCCATCAGCACTACTTGATATCTGAGGATTCTTTGATCAGACATCCATAAATGGCCTCTCCCATTTAGGAGTTGTTTCACTTGGTGGCTGGTAAAAATAGTTTGCCCCCAAAAGAGAGTTTTAAAGCATCTTCTATCAGTATGTCAATAGCTGCAAGATTTCGAAGGCAGGGAGAGATCTCTTCCCAATAAGGGAGTAGGACAGTCAGGGACTGTGCTCGGGTGAATTTTTGTAATTGTTTTCCCTGTAGCACCCCAAATTGTACAGGTTTTGGAGGAGAAAGCTCCAGAGTAGGAGTTTAGGACAGAGTAGGTATCCCCTGTGTCAGCCAAGAAATTCTGGGACCTACCTGCCACATCCAGTTGTACCCTTGGCTCCAGCTCCATGATGGTTATCTGTGAGAGGCAGGCTGGCTGGAGTGGGCTGCTTCAGTCCTGTTGAACCATCACAAGGGAAGGCTTGGGACTTGACCTTGAGGCTCTTGGGTCCCAAGGGCAGAGTGCAGCCAAATGTCCCAATTGATGGCATTTGTAGCAAGCCATTTTAGGAGACTTGCCATGGTTTGGACACTCTTTGGCTCAATGTTCCACCTGTCTACAGATTAGGCATTTGCCTCATGCCTTGTCCTTCAAGGACTTGGGGTTTACCATAGGGCTTCCCTGGAGGGTGGCCAGCATCTGGGCATGTCTTGTCTCTTTCCTTTTGTCCCTTTCCTGGGCCTTGGCCTCCCTCTCCTGTTCTCTGTTGTAAAATGTCTCAGTGGTTGTCTGGACCATCTGATCTCAAGAGGCAGCAGAGTCCCGCTGCTGCAACTGTTGTAACTTTATCCTGATGTCTGATGAACATTGGGACAGGAATTTGTCCTTCAAAATCACACTTTTGGATGGCCTCTTTAGACTTTCCAGAAAGTCAGTGGGGTTCTCATTGGACTTCTGAGTTATTACTGAGACTGGGCACAGTCCCACAAGTAATAGGCTTCCTTCTGTTTCCATGGGTGGACTTCCTTAGGGGTGAGTCTTTCTGAAGCTTATTCTACCAGTACTGTTGTAACCTGGGAGCCTGGTGTCCCTGGGTCAGGATGGAGATTCCCAGGCAGGCTGAGGCATGACAGCCTCCTGGACATCGAATCTGTGGGCAGGTCGAAGCATGTTGGCCTCCTAGGACCCCTGGACTGGCGGATCCCCGAGCAGGTTGAAGCATGACAACCTTCCGAGGACCAGATCCCTAGGCAGGTTGAGGCAGGTTGACCTCTTGGGACCCCAGGCTGGAGTTGGGCGTCCCCAAGGCCTCCAGCATGACCAGTGCTGGGTAGGATTAAGTGAAAATCGCTTGTTGCATCTGACTCTTTGTGACCCCATAGACTATACAGTCCATGAATTCTCTAGGTCAGAATACTGGAGTGGGTAGCCTTTCCCTTCTCCAGGGAATCTTCCTAACCCAGGAATTGAGCTGGGTCCTGCCTTGCAGGCAGATTCTTTACCAACTGAGCTATCAGGGAAGCCCATGATTAAGGGGTTGTAATCTTAACTCATTGCTGGTTTGTCCACCAAGGAGGGGAATAGATACCATGATGTAAAGCAATCCAAGTCTGTGCCCTGAGGCTGGGAACCTGGTGAAACAGCCATAAGCTTTATCCTCTTATTGCTGTGAGAGAATGTAGGTTACTGATTTCCTTCCTACAGTTCAGTTCAGTTCAGTTTAGTCACTCAGTTGTGTCTGACTCTTTGCGACCCCATGGACTGCAGCACAGGAGGCCTCCCTGTCCATCACCAACTCCTGAAGCTTACTCAAACATGTCCATCACGTCGGTGATGCCATCCAACCATCTCATCCTTGTCGTCCCTGTCTCCTCCTGCCTTCACACTTTCCCAGCATCAGGGTCTTTTCAAATGAGTCAGCTCTTCGCATCAGGTGGCCAAAGTATTGGAGTTTCAGCTTCAACATCAGTCCTTCCCATGAACACTCAGGACTGATCTCCTTTAGGATGGACTTGTTGGATCTCCTTGCAGTTCAAGGGACTCTCAAGAGTCTTCTCCAACACCATAGCTCAAAAGCATCAATTCTTCAGGGCTCAGCTCTCTATAGTTTAACTCTCACATTCATACATGACTACTGGAAAAACCATAGCCTTTCTAGATGGACCTTTGTTGGTAAAGTAATATCTCTGCTTTTTAATATGCTGTCTAGGTTGGTCATAACTTTCCTTCCAAGGAGTAAGCGCCTTTTAATTTCGTGGCTGCAGTCACGATCTGCAGTGATCTCGGAGCTCAAAAAAATAAAGTCTGCCACTGTTTCCACTGTTTCCCTTGAAAGTGAAACATGGAATGCTCCAGGCCAGAATACATGAATGGGTAATCTTTCCCTTCTCCAGGGGATCTTCCCAACCCAGGAATCGAAACCAGGTCTCCCGCATTGCAGGTGGATTCTTTACCAGCTGAGATGCAAGGGAAGCCCATTAGGGGCATTAAGAGTATTTTAATAACAGGCCATCCCATGGACGGAGAAGCCCTAGTAGGTTACAGTCCATGGGGTCACAGAGAGTCGGACACGACTGAGCGACTTCACCTCACCTCACCTCACCTCACCTCTCAACCAGGACCCTGCCCCCTTGTAGGCAACATCATTCCACCCAGCCTGTTATTAAAATACTCTTAATGCCCCTAATGTGCTTCCCTTGCGTCTCAGCTGGTAAAGAATCCACCTGCAATGCGGGAGACCTGGTTTCGATTCCTGGGTTGGGAAGATCCTCTGGAGAAGGGAAAGATTACTCACTCCAGTATTCTGGCCTGGAACATTCCATGTTTCACTTTCAAGGGAAAGAGTGGAAACAGTGGCAGACTTTATTTTTTTGAGCTCCAAGATCACTGCAGATCGTGGCTGCAGCCATGAAATTAAAAGATGCTTACTCCTTGGAAGGAAAGTTATGACCAACCTAGACAGCGTTGTATATGAGCACGTTGTATATGATTTTGTATTTTTAATTCATTTTAATCTACAGGTTGGAATCTAGTTTTTAAATTTTATTGGAACTCACATTTTAAAAAGAAAACATTTAAAATAATAATAATAAACCTTTGACTGGTGTCTTCCAAGTAGTTTGAGCAAAGAACTTATAGGTGTTTTCAAAACACAGCCTGGAGTGTAGAGTGGAAAGCCCCGCGGCCTCGCTTGTGTGTATGAAGTGTAAATCTGGTTCTGTTCTATTGTTTTGGATTCTTTTGGGTTTTTGTTCTGTTTTGTTTTGAAGATCAGATAGTGATCACTCTGAAAGATTGAAGCCAAGAATTTGTAACTAGGATATTTACTGTAAGCTGTAGAACATTCAATAACTATTAAAAAAGTTTCCAAAAAAAAAAAAAAGCAGAGACATTACTTTACCAACAAAAGTCCATCTAGAAAGAACAAATTGATAAGAGGCAATAGACCAGATGTTCCATGAAAGTGGAGTGGAGATTTGACCCAGAGGTTTGTTTGTAACTTTAGGAGAAGGGTGGCAAGGGTTTGGGCCCAAACGGCCTACAGGGGTAACTCCCAAAGTGGCAAACATTATCCCTGGAAGCAGAATTGCCCTTGAAGGGATGCCAACAGATGAACTTATAGCAGGCATTGTGTGCCTGTTACCCGTCTTAGCAGGTTCACTGAGAGATGCTATTGTTGCACATGTAGGAAACATGGAAGATGAAGGCCTGAATACCTAGAGGGATTGGATATTGTACAGCATTTCTCTCATAAAGGCCAGCTATTTTCTGGTTGTTCCCTCAGAAGATTGAAGAGGCAACATTGTGGGCCCAGATGAGGTGCAGGAAAAGAGCATGAAACAAGAGGAAAGGGGGCAGGGCACAACTTTTGAAAGAATGACATAGCCCAGGAGCATAACATAAACCAATTAAAATCAAATGGGTCCAAGATGACAAGTCAAATTCAACTAAACCTTGATCCCCAATCTGTAAGCTAAACGACACACCCAGAGGTGCCAGGGCCTTTCCAAGGCACTGTCACAAGACAGAGGAGTGGATGATTCCCCAGTTGTTGGAATGATCCTCACCCTCATTAGCAGATGAAATCAGCCAGCTCGCAAAAACTAACTGCACCACTTTCCATGGCCACCACACTCTTCCTTTGTGATGGACCTCACCCTGTGGAGTGTGCTTCTCTGAATCTGAAAAAATCCACCTCTTAACCTATCTCCATGTCTCTCACTGAATTTTTGCAATGAGACATCTGAGCCTGAGCTTCATGAGGTCCTGAAGCCAGGCACCATGGGTTTTGTCCAGGCTCAAGTCCCAGGAGAGAGGAGCTGAAGGGCATGAGGAAAAAGCAGTGGGAAAAACATGCTGAGGAATCCCCTTCATAATCTGCCACACAATCTGCTGGCAGATGAATAACTGCCCTGTGCTCAGTTTTCATTGGCCTGAGCCTTGGCACAAAGAAGATTAAGGGCCAAAGAACCCCCCACCTGCTTGGGCAACAGCTACTAGGGCACAGCAGATAGTGGAGCCTTTGGGACACGCTAAGGAGTAGCCCCTGCCAGAGTCCCTCAGTTGCACCCACTGCCACTCGCCTGTTCATGGGCGGTTCAAGGAAACAAGAAATGAGAGATTGTAAAGGAATTAAGATTTTGTTAGTCATATGGCCTTCCAGCCATAGGAGTGAGGACCTCCTGCCTTAACCAGAGGTCTTCGGAAATCTGAGACTGAGCTGTGTGAGCTTTCTGCTGAGTTTGTTTCAGCTGTCCTGGTTTCCGGCACGCTGGGCTTCTTGTCACTTCCCCTGCGCTGGGTTTTCTTTGTGTTTTGCTTCCATTGCGGGAGCTTTTGCCAAGTTGGGCTTCTGCTGTGCTTGGCCTCCACCTCTGGGAGCGGAGCCGAGGTTGTTTCAGCCAGGTTAAATCCAAGAAATGGCACCATAGATGTTGGGAGAGTTTGTAATTTCCTCAGTTCTGTCTTGTCACAACAAAAGTTTGAAGCGATGACGAATCAGTGTTACAGCCCCGTGAAATCTTTAGACCGTCCTTTGTTCTATTTTCGCAGGCTTTCCCTGCCTTTTTTTAGCCACCGCCATATTGGACTCCTTTTTCCTATTGTGACTACTTAACATAACCATCTCATCTTCTGTCACCCCCTTCTCCTCCAGTCTTCAATCTTTCCCAGCATCAGTATCATTAACTGTTCGCATTAGGTGTCCAAAGTATTGGAGCTTCAGCTTCAGCATTGGAAGGACTCCAATAAATATTCAGGGTTGATTTCCTTTAGGATTGACTGGTTTGATCTCCTTGCTGTCCAAGGGACTCTCAAGAGTCTTCTCCAGCACCACAGTTCAAAAGCATCAATTCTTTGGCGCTCAGCCTTCTTTATGATTCAACTCTCACATCCATACGTGACTACTGGGAAAATCATAACTTTTACTATACGGACCTTTGTCAGCAAAGTAATGTCTCTGCTTTTTAACATGCTGTCTAGGTTTGCCATAGATTTTCTTCCAAGGAGCAAGCATCTTTTGGTTTCATGGCTTCAGTCACCATCTGCAGTGATTTTGAAGCCCAAGAAAATAGTCTGTCACTAATTCCATTGTTTCCCCATCTGCTTGCCATGAAGTGCTGGGACCAGATGCCATGATCTTCATTTTTTAAAATATTGAGTTTTAAGCCAACATTTTCACTCTCCTCTTTTGCTTTCTTCAAGAAGCTCTTTAGTTCCTCTTTGCTTTCTGCCGTAAGGGTGGTGTCATCTGCATATCTGAGATTATTGGTATTTCTCCCTGCAACCTTGATTCCAGCTTGTGCTTCTTCCAGCTTGGCATTTCTCATGATGTACTCTGCATATAAGTTAAATAAGCAGGGTGACCATATACAGCCTTGATGTTCTCCTTTCCCAATTTGGAACCAGTCCATTGTTCTATGTCCATTTCTAACTGTTGCTTCTTGACCTGCATACAGATTTCTCAGGAGGCAGGTAAGGTGTTTTGGTATTCCCATCTCTTTCAGAATTTTCCAGTTTGTTGTGATCCACACAGTCAAAGGCTTTGGTGTAGTTCAATGAAGCAGAAGTAGATGTTCTTCTGGAATTCTCTTGCTTTTTCAATGATCCAACAGATGTTGGCAATTTGATCTCTGACTACTCTGCCTTTGCTAAATCCAGCTTGAACATCTGGAAGTTCTTGGTACACATACTGTTGAAGCCTCACTTGGAGAATTTTGAGCATTACTTTGCTAGCATGTGAGATGCCTGCAATTGTGTGGTAGCTTGAACATTCTTTGGCATTGAGCTTCTTTGGGATTGGAATGAAAATTGACTTTCCAGTCCTGTGGCCACTGCTAGGGTTTCCAAATTTTCTGACATATTGAGAACCTAATATGCCAGCAAATTTGACATAAGAGAACCTAATTTAGCCTAAGCCATTTTGATTTAAGCCTAATGCTTCTCTGTGAATAGGTCTCAGTAATTAGCAATCTTAAGGGGACAAAAGAATGCAGGAATAGAGAAAAGGCAGTCAAACAACAGAGCAATGATAGAGTCCTAGTTCCTTTTTAAGGGGTATACATAATAATATATCTTTGAGTTCTGCAGGAACTAAGGCCCTCATTCAGGTGAAGGATAGGATAATGACATTGACTGTCTAGACTGCAATCGACTAAAGCTTGGACTCTGTTGACCTTTGTCTCAATTCTATGTTGTATTGTATCTTAAGTCCCTTCATAAATATGCACATATCCTTAGCTTAAAACTTTCCCAATTATTCTCTTTGGGGAGATTCTGCTTTGCGAGAGTCTTAGTGTTCTTATTTGCTGTGTGCATGCATGTTAAGTCACTTCTCTCATATCTGACTCTTTGTGACCTTATGGACTGTTGTCTGCCAAACTTCTCTGTCCATGGGATTCTCCAGGCAAGAGCACTGGAGTGGGTTGCCATGCTTTCTCCAGTTTCAAGTAACCATAAATCCTTCCTTGTCCCATGCTTTGTCTTGGTTCTGTTATTTGGCATAACACCTGCCAAAAGATGAACCCAGTTTTTGGGTAACATTAGGGTTTTAACCTACGCACTTTGGGGGAACATATTCAGTCTATAGCAAAGAATATGTCTGGACTCCCTTGGGGCATCTCTTAGTTTTAACATGTCCTTGGTTAAGTTCTTCCTTGTATCAGTGGAAGATCCAACAGGTCAAACCAGGCAGGAATGCTAATGGCCCAGACCATTCAGAAATGGAAGTTTGGGTTACTCTACCAGGTAAAGACTTAAAACCAGCTGACGTGCCCAGTGAAGGCAAAGAGAACACTGAATGGGTAATAGAAGAAGGTAATTATAAATACCAGCTGTAACTAACTGACCAGTTAAAGTATCAAGGACTGTAACTGTCATCAGTATCTCTTCCTTATTTTGTTATAAATATGTGTGTGTGACTCTCTACATATTTACCTAAAACAAATATCTTTGTTTCCTTCCCTATCTTTCTTATCCTCTTATAAGATAGGATGTGTTGGCTTTATATAATAGTATTTAAGTATTGCCAACATTACATCATAGTATTTAAGTTGTGGAATATCAAGGGGAAAAGTAAACATAACCCAAGGACTTTGCATCCTCTTTCTGAAGAATGGGTTAGGGTGATTTTAGTTGTATGTAAGATGGTTGTTTTAGGTCAAAGTGTGACCTTGTTTGTCTTGATTTGGAGATGTATTATGGTTTAAGGAGATGTGTATGGGTACCAGGTTGTCAAGGGGTAGTGTATTGCTGATCCTGTTTGTGACACCAATTGTCTTGCTATTCACACTGTTCACTGAACCCACGGTAGGAAGGCATGAGCCAAGAGGCTGGAAGAAGACTCAAGGAGCCCTAGGAACTGCAGACATGTTTATTCTTTCCTGGCTGGTGCAGCAGCTGTAGCAGCAGACACCCGTTTTCCCTTCTCTTGTAGTTGACCCTACGAGACAGCTGTGACACAGCAGTAATGCTGCCTCTTTCTAGGTGGAGCTCACATATCTCTACAGCACAAAGTAACTCCTGACCAAGTGAGTACCTTGTGATGTGCATGTGCAGTGCTATAAATGATCTCAACTGTTACATGATTATTATTTACAAAACGTGGGGTGAGAGAACCTGAACACGCCATCTTGGCTAATTTGCTCTCTCCCACAGCTACCCACGCCAGTATTCTTGGGCTTCCTTGATGGCTCAGCTGGGAAAGAATCCTCCTGCAATGCAGGAGACCTGGCTTCAATCCCTGGATTGCTAAGATCCCCTGGAGAAGGGAACAGCTACCCACTTCAGTATTCTGGCTTGGAGAATTTCATGGACTGTATAGTCCATGGGGTTGCAAAGAGTTGGACACAACTGAGTGACTTTCGCTTTCCCTTCACTTTCCATAGGTAGAAATGTGATGGTTAATTTTATGTGTCAGGCTAAAGGAGGGATAAATTGGGAGACTGGGATTGAGAAATATGCACCACTCTATATAAAATACATAACTAATAAGGACCTACTGTATAGCACAGATACCTCTTCTCAATACTCTGTAATGATCTACTTGGAAAAGAATGTAAAAAGAACAAATATATATATGTGTGTAACTGATACACTTTGTTATACAGCATAAACTAGTGCAACAACACTGTAAATCAACTATATTCTGAAAAAAATTAATTTTAAAAATAAAATATATACAATGTTAAGTCAGGATGATAAAATTGGTCATTATGACTTATCATAGACTTCTTACAGAGTTCATATTTTACACTCTTTGAAGCAGTTTATTATTATCTATTGAATAACATTGGGGAATAACACTTGTCCTATTGTTACCAGGCTATTGTTCAAGAATCAGGCCTCTGTCTGATTTTTATGTGTCAACTTGTTTGGACCACCTAGATATTTGGTCAAACATTCTAGGTTTTTGTGAAGGTATTTTTTGGGTAAGATTACCATTTAACCCTGGAGTAGGAAATGGCAACCCACTCCAGTAGTCCTGCTTGGAGAATCTCATGGACAGAGGAGCCTGGCAGACTACAGTTCATGAGGCTGCAAAGAGTCGTACACGACTGACTAACACTACTATTTAAATCAGTAAATTTGTTGTCTAATGCACGTTTGTGTGCCTGATGCACAGTGAGGCCAAACAAACTGAAATATTGGAGCCTGGAGAAGAGAAAAGTTTATGGCAGGACCAAGCAAGAACAGGTGGCTCATGCTAAAAAAATCCAAACTCCCTGATGATTTTCAAGGAAGTGTTTTTACAGGTGGAAATCGGAGTGAGGGCTAGTGTTCCAGGAATCCTATGCTCAGTATGAAGTTATCATCCTCAACCTGGGTGGGGGCTTTAGCACCTATAGAAGAACTCAAAGATATATTGTTATGATATCTCTGTAGGAGGAACCAGGGCCCTGTTTTATTGCTGTACTATTGTTCCTTGACTGCTCCTCCTTTCTGCATCCCCTCCCTTCCCTGATTAGCAGATGTCCATTGTAACTAACAGAAGGTCTAGGAGGCTGAAGGCTTTCCCCCTACAAACAAGAAACAGGTAACACAGAAAGGCTCTTGTACCTAGGAGAGTCCCACAGGGTCTGCTCAGTTTCAGACTGAGTAAAACAGATTACCTACCATTAAGTGGATGAATCTCATCCAATAGTTGAAGGCTTTTTAAGAAAAAAACATATCAGAAGATGAGGGAATTCTGAACTGCAACTATAACTTAGGCCTCCAGCTGGTGGCCTTCTCTGAAGATTTTGGACTTGCCAAACCTCCACAATCATGAGCCAATTCTTTAAAATAAATCTTTATATATATGCAACCTATTGGTTGGCAGCTGCAATGGTGCATGAGCTCGGGAGGCTGTGATGGCACTGAGTGCGGCCGAGAGGAGTTACCCCACGTCCAAGCTAAGGAGCAGCGGCTGCACTTTGCTGGAGCAGCCGAGAAGAGATACCCCATGTCCAAGATAAGGGAAACCCAAGTAAGACAGTAGGCACTGAGAGAAGGCATCAGAGGGTAGACAGACTGAAACCACAATAACAGACAACTAGCCAGTCTGATCACATGGGCCACAGCCTTATCTAACTCAGTGAAACTAAGCCATGCTGTGTGGGGCCACCCAAGATGGATGGGTCATGGTGGAGAGGGCTGACAGAATGTGGTCCACTGGAGAAGGGAATGGCAAACCACTTCAGTATTCTTGCCTTGAGAACCCCATGAACAGTATGAAAAGGCAAAAAGATAGGATTCTGAAAGAGGAACTCCCCAGGTCAGTAGGTACCCAATATGCTACAGGAGATCAGTGGAGAAATAACTCCAGAAAGAATGAAGGGATGGAGCCAAAGCAAGTTCCAGTTGTGGATGGGACTGGTGATAGAAGCAAGGTCCGATGCTATAAAGAGCAATATCACATAAGAACCTGCAATATTAGGTTCATGAATCAAGGCAAATTGGAAGTGGTCAAACAGGAGATGGCAAGAGTAAACATCAACATTCTAGGAATCAGAGAATTAAAATGGACTGGAATGGGTGAATTTAACTCAGATGACCATTATATCTACTACTGTGGGCAGGAATCCCTTAGAAGAAATGGAGTAGCTATCATAGTCAACAAAGAGTCTGAAATGCAGTACTTGAATGCAATTTCAAAAACAACAGAATGATCTCTGTTCATTTCCAAGGCAAACCGTTCAATATCACGGTAATCCAAGTCTATGCCCTGACCAGTAATGCTGAAGAAGCTGAAGTTGAACAGTTCTATGAAGACCTACAAGACCTTCTACACCAATATAGTATACTAATGCATATATATGGAATTTAGAAAGATGGTAATGATAACCCTGTATGCAAGACAGCAAAAGAGACACAGATGTATAGAACAGTCTTTTGGACTCTGTGGGAGAGGGAGAGGGTGGGATGATTTGGGAGAATGGCATTGAAACATGTATAATACCATATATGAAATGAATTGCCAGCCCAGGTTCGATGCATGATACTGGATGCTTGGGGTTGGTGCACTGGGATGACCCAGAGGGATGGTACGGGGAGAGAGGAGGGAGCAGGGTTCAGGATGGGGAACACGTGTATACCTCTGGTGGATACATGTTAATGTATGGCAAAACCAATACAATAATGTAAAGTAATTAACCTCCAATTAAAATAAATACATTTATTTTAAAAAGGATCTTCTAGAACTAACACCCCAAAAAGATGTCCTTTTCATTATAGGGGACTGGAATGCAAAAGTAGGAAGTCAAGAAACACCTGGAGTAACAGGCAAATTTGGCCTTGGAGTACAGAATGAAGCAGGGCAAAGGCTAACAGAGTTCTGCCAAGAGAATGCACTGGTCATAGCAAACACCCTCTTGCAACAACACAAGAGAAGACTCTACACATGGACACCACCAGATGGTCAATACTGAAATCAGATTGATTATATCCTTTGTAGCCAAAGATGGAGAAGCTCTATACAGTCAGCAAAAACAAGACCAGGAGCTGACTGTGGCTCAGATCATGAACTCCTTATTGCCAAATTCAGACTTCAGTTGAAGAAAGTAGGGAAAACCACTAGACCATTCAGGTATGACCTAAATCAAATCCCTTATGACTATACAGTGGAAATGAGAAATAGATTTATGGGATTAGATCTGATAGACAGAGTGCCTGATGAACTGGAAAAGGTCAGTTTTCATTCCAGTTCCAAAGAAAGGCAATGTCAAAGAATGCTCAAACTACTGCACAATTGCACTAAGCTCACACGGTAGTAAAGTAATGCTCAAAGTTCTCCAAGCCAGGCTTCAACAATACATGAACTGTGAACTTCCAGATGTTCAAGCTGGTTTTAGAAAAGGCAGAGGAACCAGAGATCAAACTGCCAACATCTGCTGAATCATCGAAAAAGCAAGAGTTCCAGAAAAAATCTATTTCTGCTTTATTGACTATGGCAAAGCCTTTGACTGTGTGGATCAGAACACACTGTGGAAAATTCTTCAAGTGATGGGAATACCAGACCATCTGACCTGCCTCTTAAGAAACCTATATGCAGGTCAGGAAGCAACAGTAAGAACTGGACATGGAACAACAGACTGGTTCCAAATAGGAAAAGGAGTACATCAGGGCTGTATATTGTCACCCTGCTTATTTAACTTCTATGCAGAGTACATCATGAGAAACGCTGGGCTGGAAGAAGCACAAGCTGGAATCAAGATTGCCAGGAGAAATATCAATAACCTCAGATATGCAGATGATACCACCCTTATGGCAGAAAGTGAAGAAGAACTAAAGAGCCTCTTGATGAAAGTGAAAGAGAAGAGTGAAAAAGTTGGTTTAAAGCTCAACATTCAGAAAACTAAGAGCATGGCATCTGGTCTTATCATTTCATCAGGAATAAGTGGCGAAACAGTGTCAGAGTTTATTTTTTGGGCTCCAAAATCACTGCAGATGGTGACTGCAGCCATGAAATTAAAAGATGCTTACTCCTTGGAGGGAAAGTTATGACCAACCTAGATAGCATATTAAAAAGCAGAGACATTACTTTACTAACAAAGGTCCGTCTAGTCAAGGCTATAATTTTTCCAGTAGTTATGTATGGATGTGAGAGTCGGACTCTAAAGAAAGTTGAGTACCAAAGAGTTGACGCTTTTCAACTGTGGTTTGGAGAAGACTCTTGAGGGTCACTTGGACTGCAAGGAGATCCAACCAGTCCATCCTGAAGGAGATCAGTCCTGGGTGTTCATTGGAAGAACTGATGTAGAAGCTGAAACTCCAATACTTTGGCCACCGGATGTGTAGAGCTTACTCATTTGAAAAGACCCAGATGCTGGGAAAGATTGGGGGCAGGAGGAGAAGGGGACGACAGAGGCTGAGATGATTGGATGGCATCACCGACACAAATACATGGGTTTGGGTGGACTCTGGAGTTGGTGATGGACAGGGGAGGCCTAGCGTGCTAGTTCATGGGGTCGCAAAGAGCCAGACATGACTGAGCGACTGAACTGAACTGAATCTATTGGTTATGCTTTGCCGGAGAGCCCTGACTGACATATATACAGGCAGGTTGTTGCCTGCTTTTTCTTCAGTGCATGGATCATATTTTTCTGTTTCTTCAAGTCTCATATTTCTTTTTGAAATTGCACAATTTAGATAATGTACAGTAGCAACTCTGAGCACTCACCCTCTGATCCCAGGGTTTTGCTGTTTTTGTTTGCTTGCTTACTTGTGTAGTGACTGGCTGGATTATTTGCATGACTTCAGCTACCCCTCTTTTTCCCCACCCCAACAGGGGAGGCCTCTAAGGATGCTCCTCAGGGGCACTGTGTATATACCCCTTATGCATGGCCATAGTCTCCCTGGGATGACAGTGGTTTTAGCAGTATTTATGTGACTATCTTTTTTCATGACTATGCCCAGCTATTACACTCTGCAGGCTGATTACTCTATTATCTTGAATAATGTCTTGGGAATACATTGCCTCATGGATTTATCCAACGAAATTCAGGCTCCTTTTGTGAGAGAACAGAGAGTAGAGGTGGAGAGATAAGGGCTAAGATTTAGATACCTACACTTGCTTAAAGAGGAGCTAGAGGATTTGTGTATGGCTAGTGGAGAGCTGTGTGTTGACTATTGCAGTCAGATATAATTAAAAGCCCAGCTAAAATATCAATGTAACTATATTGGAGGTAGTACATTCTTATCTATTATAGTAGAAAGGACCTTCATTCTTATCTATTACAGTAGAAAAATAACCAATTCTAAAATAAATTTTAAAATAGTGACTTAACCTAGCTAAAAGATACTGATGTGACCACGAAAGAATTGAAATCAGAGCCAGTTAAAAGTGGCTACTTCCAAGGACAAGTCTAAAAGATGGGAAAGTTCTTTAGAGGCCCTCATTTCCTCTTCCTTCCACCACTTCCTCCCTCTGTCCTTATACCCCTCTCTCTATATTTTATTTTAAAACTCTCTCTCTCCTCAGACTTTCTGTATTATTTTATATGTTAAACATGTATATTTATTAGTTTCATTACAATTTAGAATAAAGATTTGCTAAGCAAATATTAGAAATTAGATTATTCAAAAGAACAAGAGGTTTTTCTCTGTTTAGAGCACTTGAGGGTCACTCAGTTATGAAATAATATGCAAGTTACACAGCGTTCTTGTTTATTTAATTAAGGCATGTCCCTGTGTACTTTAGGATACTCTTAATGTAAGTCATTATAAATCATTGTCCTTAGGAATAAACCTTAGAAATACTAAAATTGCATTCTTTGAGATGGTTCATGCCCCTAAAAAACCCAAACCCCCCAAAACATCTCTTCCTCCAAACCAAATTCTGTCTTCTTTGAAGAAAGAGTTCTCAAAAGTCTCAAATTTATTCTGACTCCAGAAGGGCTCTTCACAGTTTTCTCTTTTCCTGTTCTCTCTGTAAACTAGTGGAACTATAGTTTAGCCTGTATCTCCAACGAATACATACATCAATTGCTTTCCTGTTGTCTTTCACCACAACCTTCACTGTTTGGAACCTACTTAGGTTGAAACATTTCTCACTCTATTGCAGATGAAGTCACTTCATCAGTTCTTTGGGGAGACATTTGGAGCTGTCTGTTCTGTGGTCTGCCTCTTTCTTTGTTCTCTGGCATGATTCTCCCAAATGGGAAAAATCTTTGAGCCATGACTCTGGTGCCAGGAGTGAGGACAATGTCAGGCTTCTCTCTGAGTGACCCTCCTGCATTAGGAGCTGAGCGCTCAGTGGAATGGTAGGCATCAGTCTCAGAACTTCTCAGTTTACCCTTCTTGCCATGGAAACCTGCCCCACGAGTTGGGGAAGAAGTGATCAGGGCCCCATTACTGGAGTCTCCTCAAGGTAGGCCTCCATCACAGGAGTGTTGCTTGTGAAGAAGCATCTACTTTTCAGCCACACTCTGCTAGAACTTTGTTATTGTTCAGTTGCTCAGTCGTGTATGATTCTTTGCAACTCCATGGACTGCAGCACTCCAGGCCTCCCTGTCCTTCACTATCTTCTGGAGTTTGCTCAAACTCATTGTCCATTGAGTTGGTGATGTCATCCATCTCATGCTCTGTCACCACCTTCTCTTCCTGCCCTCAGTCTTTCCCAGCATCAGGTTCTTTTCCAGTGAGTCAGCTCTTCACATTAGGTGGCCAAATTATTGGAGCTTCAGCATCAGTCCTTCTAACGAATATTCAGGGTTGATTTCCTTTAGGATTGATTCGTTCGATCTCCTTGCAGTCCAAGGGATTCTCAGGAGTCTTCTCCAGCACTACAATTCAAAAACATCAATTTATCAGTGCTCAGCCAAAAACAGGCCAAGAGAGGATGAGAAATGCTGACTTCTGCCTTCTCCAGGAGGACAGTCTTCTGACTGGAGCAGGGGTGAGAAGGAGCTCTGTGTTCTTGGCTGTAACAGATGAATAATGTTTGCATCTTACTGAGCTGGGAGAGGGGACGAACACTGATTTTGGTTCAAAAATGTTTCAACTGGTTTTACTGAATTTTAGTATATTTTCTTGAATAACTGTTTCTGCATTGACTGTATGCCCTTAGGACCATTTGCAGAGGCATTTAACATTTTCAGTAGTTGACTGGTCAGCAGGTTGTTTCTTTTTCACACTGTTGTGCTAGTAGTGAAATTCTCACCCACATGCCACTTTAATTTGGTGTCAGGAATACCCAGAGCCTGTTGGTGCCAGACCACGCTGATTACATGTGAGCTCAGAATTAAACCACCATTTCCTGTTTGTGATTACATATGTGGGAAAGGGTGGTGTAGGGAGAGTCTTCCAAATACTTACCAGATCCAGATCATAAAAGGTGACTCAGACACACGTGCAACATACACTCCTCCCTCCCATCTTCCCTCCTTCCACTCACATATTCACAATGACTCATCCAGTCACACCAACTCATGGCAATCCTACCTTACCCTGTCACCCAATCCAAGCTTGTCATCCCAGACACCTGTTCTGTGTTGGCCATAGAGGATAATCAAGTGTAAGAGGCTCCAGTGAGGAGCCTAACCTTGGACTGCAGGAGAGGCCTCGGCTGAGCCCCCTCATTCTCCATCCTGAGCCTCTCCCACTGTTGGCTAGGTGGAGTTATGGAAAGGGTTAGAGGTCCCAGGGATACTTCTCTGGCTGTGGCCCATCATACTGGCTGCTACCAGAGCAGAGAGGGACCTGGGTTCCCCATCTCCCAGTCGGGGACATATCAGGAGATAAGGATCCTTGAGTGATCAGGAATGGAGCATGTCATTTCTTTGAACTCAGATATTCTTCTACCCTGGACACTTTAGAAGGTGGGCAGGGACCAAACCTCCTTTATTCATTTCTGTCAAGAGAATCCAGTCTGAGTCTTAGATCATCCGTCAGTATCAGTTGAGAATACTCCCCTCACAGTACACAGACCCTAAGTCAGCAACACTCTCATCAGAGACTTTTACATCCTGTTCAGCTCTACATATAAACAGCTTTTATGACAGGAATGTGTCTGGGCTTTTTGCTGTGGCAGATAAAGACTGTGTTCAAGGTCAGAAGGTGGAGGGGTAAGCTCCTTCTCCTCCCAAGTATGTGGTCCTCGACACCAAATAAAGTTACACAACGCCCTCAGTGTCTGCTCATGTCAACACAAATGGCAGGATTTCCTTCTTTTTAATGGCTGAGTAGAATTATATATATATATATATATATATATATAAAATATGTATAACATATATATGTTAAATATATAATTATATAACATATATATTATAATATTTATTATAGCACATATAACATATATATTATATAACATATATATATTATATATAACATATATTACAAATAATATATATAATTATATATCAGTACAGTCAGTTCAGTTGCTCAGTCGTGTCTGACTCTTTGTGACTCCATGAATTGCAGCACACCAGGCCTGCCTGTCCATCACCAACTACTGGAGTTCACCCAGACTCATGTGCATCGAGTCAGTGATGCCATCCAGCCATCTCATCCTCTGTTGTCCCCTTCTCCTCCTGCCCCAAATCCCTCCCAGCATCAGAGTCTTTTCCAATGAGTCAACCTTTTGCATAAGGTGGCCAAAGTATTGGAATTTCAGCCTCAGCATCTGTCCTTCCAATGAACACCCAGGACTGGTCTCCTTTAGGATGGACTGGTTGGATCTCCTTGCAGTCAAAGGGACTCTCAAGAGTCTTCTCCAACACCACAGTTCAAAAGCATCAATTCTTCAGCTCTCAGATTTCTTCACAGTCTAACTCTCACATCCATAGATGATCAATGGAAAAACCATAGTCTTGACTAGATGGATTTTGTTGGTAAGGTAATATCTCTGTTTTTTAATATGCTGTCTAGGTTGGTCATAACTTTCCTTCTCAGGAGTAAGCGTCTTTTAATTTCATGGCTGCAATCACCATCTGTAGTGATTTTGGAGCCCCCAAAATAAAGTTTGACACTGTTTCCATTGTTTCCCCATCTATTTCCCATGAAGCGTTGGGACCAGATGCCATAATCTTAGTTTTCTGAATGTTGAGCTTTAAGCCAACTTTTTCACTCTGCTCTTTCACTTTCATCGAGAGACTTTTTAGTTCTTCTTCACTTTCTGCCATAAGGGTGGTGTCATCTGCATATCAGAGGTTATTGATATTTCTCCTGGCAATCTTGATACCAGCTTGTGCTTCTTTCAGCCCAGCATTTCTCATGATGTACTCTGCATAAAAGCTAAATAAGCAGGGTGACAATCTACAGCCTTGACGGACTCCTTTTCCTATTTGGAACCAGTCTGTTGTTCCATGTCCAGTTCTAACTGTTGCTTCCTGACCTGCATATAGGTTTCTCAAGAGGCAGGTCAGGTGGTCTGGTATTCCTATCTCTTTCAGAATTTTCCACAGTTTATTGTGATCCACACAGTCAAAGGCTTTGGCATAGTCAATAAAGCAGAAATAGATGTTTTTCTGGAACTCTCTTGCTTTTTTGATGATCCAGCGGATGTTGGCAATTTGATCTCTGGTTCCTCTGCCTTTTCTAAAACCAGCTTGAACATCAGGGAGTTCATGGTTTATGTATTGCTCAAGCCTGGTTTGGAGAATTTTGAGCATTACTTTACTAGCATGTGAGATGAGTGAAACTGTGCGGTAGTTTGAGCATTCTTTGGCATTGCCTTTCTTTGGAACTGGAATGAAAACTGACCTTTTCCAGTCCTGTGGCCACTGCTGAGTTTTCCAAATTTGCTGATATACTGACTGCAGCACTTTCACAGCATCATCTTTCAGGATTTGAAATAGCTCTACTGGAATTCTATCGCCTCCACTAGTTTTGTTCATAGTGATGCTTTCTAAGGCCCACTTGACTTTACATTCCAGGATGTCTGGCTCTAGGTGAGTGATCACACCATCGTGATCATCTTTGTCATGAACATCTTTTTTGCACAGTTCTTCTGTGTATTCATGAAACCTCTTCTTAATATCTTCTGCTTCTGTTAGGTCCATACCATATCTGTCCTTTATCAAGCCCAGCTTTGCATGAATGTTCCCTTGATGTCTAATTTTCTTGGAGAGCTCTCTAGTCTTTCCTGTTCTGTTGTTTTCCTATTTCTTTGCACTGATCGCTGAGGAAGGCTTTCTTATCTCTCCTTGCTAGTCTTCGGAACTCTGTATTCAAATGGGAATATCTTTCTTTTTCTTCTTTTTGCTTTTTGCTCCTCTTCTTTTCACAGCTATTTGTAAGGCTTTCTCAGACAGCCATTTTGCTTTTTGCATTTCTTTTCCATGGGGATGGTCTTGATCCCTGTCCCCTGTGCAATGTCATGAACTGCCATCCATGGTTCATCAGGTACTCTGTCTATCAGATCTAGTCCCTTAAATCTATTTCTCACTTCCACTCTATAGTCATAAGGGATTTGATTTAGGTCGTACCTGAATGGTCTAGTGGTTTTCCCTACTTTCTTCAATTTAAGTCTGAATTTTGCAATAAAGAGTTCATAATCTGAGCCGCAGTCAGCTCCCAGTCTTGTTTTTGCTGAGTGTATAGAGCTTCTCCATCTTTGGCTGCAAAGGATATAATCAATCTGATTTCAATATTGACCATCTGGTAATGTCCATGCCTGGAGTCTTCTCTTGTGGTGTTGGAAGAGGGTGTTTGCTATGACCAGTGCATTCTCTTGGCAAAACTCTATTAGCCTTTGCCCTGCTTCATTCTGTACTCCAAGGCCAAATTTGCCTGTGACTCCAGGTGTTTCTTGACTTCCTACTTTTGCATTCCAGTCCCCTATAATGAAAAGGACATCTTTTTGGGCATTATTTCTAAAAGTTCTTGTAGATCTTCATAGAATCATTCAACTTCAGCTTCTTCAGTGTTGCTGGTTGGGGCATAGGCTTGGATCACTGTGATATTGAATGGTTTGCCTTGGAAATGAACAGAGATCATTCTGTCGTTTTTGAGACTGCATTCAAGTATTGCATTTTGGACTCTTTTGTTGACCATAATGGCTACTCCATTTCTTCTAAGATATTCCTGCCCACAGTGGTAGATATAATGGTCATCTGAGTTAAATTCACTCATTTCAGTCCATTTTAATTCTCTGATTCCTAGAATGTCGATGTTCACTCTTGCCATCTCCTGTTTGACCACTTCCAATTTGCCTTGATTCGTGGACCTAACATTCCAGGTTCTGATGAGATATTGCTCTTTGCAGCATCGGACCTTGCTTCTATCATCAGTCCCATCCTCTACTGGATATCGTTCTTGCTTTGGCTCCATCCCTTCATTCTTTCTGGAGTTATTTCTCCACTGATCTCCTGTAGCATATTAGGCAACTACTGACCTGGGGAGTTCCTCTTTCAGAATCCTATCTTTTTGCCTTTTCATACTGTTCATGGGATTCTCAAGGCAAGAATACTGAAGTGGTTTGCCATTCGCTTCTCCAGTGGACCACATTCTGTCAGACCTCTCCACCATGACCCATCTGTCTTGGGTGGCCGCACATGGCATGGCTTAGTTTCACTGAGTTAGACAAGGCCATAGCCTATGTGATCAGACTGGCTAGTTGTCTGTGATTGTGGTTTCAGTCTCTCTGCCCTCTTATGCCATCTCTCAGCACCTACCATCTTACTTGGGTTTTTCTTACCTTGAATGTGGGGTATCTCTTCACGGCTGCTCCAGCAAAGTGCAGCTGCTGCTCCTTACCTTGGACGAGGTCGTCCCTCCTGACCTTGATCGTGGAGTAGCTCCTCTCAGCCCTCCTGTGCCCACGCAGCCACTGCTCCTTGGACGTGAGGTTACTCCTTTCGGCCTCTGCCCCTGACCTCGGGGGTGGGATAGCTCCTCTCGGCCAGACAGAGAAAACTGGTGGTTACCAGAGGGGAACTGGGTAGAGATTAGGCAAAATAGGTGAAGGGGATTGAGAGATAAAAGCTTCCAGTTATAAAATAAATAAGTGATTGATATGTAATGTGCAACATAAGGAGCATATTTGATAATACTGTAATAATTTTGTATGGTGAGAGATGGTTATTGGACTAGTGGTGGTGATCATTTCATACCATATTTGATTGCTGGATCACAGTATTGTACAACTCAACCTAGCATAACATTGTACATCAACTACACTGCAATAAAATATGTGTTGCACATTACATATTAATCACTTATTTATTTTATAACTGGAAGCTTTTATCTCTCAATCCCCTTCACCTATTTTGCCTAATCTCTATCCAATTCTCCTCTGGTAACCACCAGTTGTCTTTATTTCTTCCTGTTTCTGCTTTGCTTGTTTCATTTTAAGTGCGATCATATAGTGTTTGCTTTCTCAGTCTTACTCATTTAACTTAGTAAACCTTGTAGGTCCAACCATTTTGTTACAAATGGCAAGATTTCATTCTTTTCATCAGTAAGTAGTATTCCACTGTATATCTATATACCACATCTTTTTATCCACTTATCTGTTGATGGAGATTCAAGTTGTTTCATATCTTGGCTATTATAAATAATGCTACCACAAACATTTTGGTGTATGTATCTTTTGAAATTAGTGTCTTCATTTTCTTTGAGTAAAAACACAGAAGTGGGATTGCTGGATTATATAGTAGTTCTATTTTTAACTTTTAAAAGAACTTTCATACTATTTTCACAGTGGCTTACTAATTTACATTCTTACCAGTGCTACAGTGCTGAGAAGAGGATTACCCTTTCTCCAAACCCTCATCAACACTTGTTATTTGTTCTTTTTGATGGTAGTCATTCTGACAGCTATGAAGTCATATCTCATTGTGGTTTTGATTTGCATTTACCTGATAATGAGTGATACTGATCACCTTTTCATGTGTATGTTGGCCATCTGTAGGTTTTCTTTGCAAATGTCTATTCAGTTCCTCTGCCCAATTAAAAATTTTTTTTCTTTGACTGTGCTATGTGGCTTATGGGATCACAGTTCCCTGACCAGGGATTGAACCTGAATCACAGCAGCAAAAACTCAGAATCCCAACCACTGATGCTGCTGCTGCTGCTAAGTTGCTTCAGTCGTGTCTGACCCTGTGTGACTCCGTGGATGGCAGCCCACCAGGCTCTGTCTTCTCTGGGATTCTCCAGGCAAGAACACTGGAATGGGTTGCCATTTCCTTCTCCAATGCAAGAAAGTGAAAAGTGAAAGTGAAGTCACTCAGTCGTGTCCAACTCTTCGTGACCTCCATGGACTGCAGCACACCAGGCTCCTCCATCCATGGGATTTTCCAGGCAAGAGTACTGGAGTGGGTTGCTGTTGCCTTCTCCTTCCCAACCACTAGGCTCTGCCTATTTTTAAATCGAATTATTTGGCTTTTTGATATTATGTTGCATACCTCATCTTCCTTATTCATTCATCCATCCATGGACACTTAGGTTGTTTTCATGTCTTGGCTATTGTGAATCACGCTCTAATGAACATGGGAGTGCACATATCTCTTTGAGATTCTGATTTCATTTCCTTCAGATAAATTTGAATTGCTAGATCATATGGTAGTTATCTCTTTAATTTTTTTGAGGAAACAAACTCCATTCTGTTTTTCTTAATGGCTCAACCAACTTATATTCCCAGAGAAAGCACATTGATACAAGAATGAATGTGTCCCCAGGGGAGCAGTGCTTTCTTCCTGAATGGGCACCAGGAAGGACAGAACTGGAGGAATCTGGGGAAGAGTCCTAGAGCACAGAGAGTGGAAAACCCAGGAACTTATGCTCTTGTTAAAGGTTGTATTATGCCTTCCAAAAAGATATATTGATGTCCTAACCATTGATACCTGAGAATGTGCTCTCATTTGGAAACAGGCTCATTGCTGATATTACTAGTGTAGCTAAGATGAGGTCATACTGGAGTGGGGTGGACCACAATTAAATATGACTAGCATCCTTATAAGAAGAGGAGAGAGACATACACAGGAAGAACTCCATGTGAAGATGAAGGTAAAGACTGGAGTGAGGCATCTGCAAACCAAGGGCTGCTGCAGCCACTAGATGCCAAGACATGCAGGGGCAGACTCTTTCTTAGAGCCTCCAGAAGGAATCAACCCTGTTGACACCATGGTTTCAGACTTCTCGTCTCCACAACTGTGAGAGAATATATTTTTGTTGTTGAAGCCACAGAGTTGATGGAACTTTCTTGTGGCAGCCTGAGGAAACCAAGATGGTTACCTTCATAGTCTGAACCCAACATGCCTTCCTGCTGCCTGCCTTCACGTACCCACCACCCCGCCCAGACTAGTTCACTCCTAGCCCCCACATAGACCTTTTAGTTTTGACATCTAGGCTTACTCCACCTTCTGAAAATATTCTGCATCTCCATCCTAACTCTCTTTCAAGTCACACTTCAAGTCTCCTACCAACCCCTTTCATGTTTATGATAGGAGCCAGAAAGCACTTTCTGGCCCAGTGAATTAGTGACTGGGGGAAAAGTTCTTGGAAGTCAGTAGTGAGAAGCAGCAAAGGTGGCATTTTTTCTCTTTTCTTCATCTCCTCTCACGTCCATGGCAGCTGGCTCCAGAGTCTCAGCTTCCATTGAGGAATAGTCTCAGGGAAGCAGCCTGATATGGGGCACAGACTCCAGCCCGGACCTGCACTGTAACTTTGACTTCCTCAGGCCTTCTTGCAGGGCTGCGGAGAGTGTCGTGGGATTGGGCACAATGCCCTGCGCACCGGGCCCTGCAGCCCTGCTCCTTCCCACCAGATGCTCTGCTGTACATCCTTGCTTTGCCTTACCCACTTCTCAGATGAGCAATGTGGGCTTTGGGAATGACACCTCACTCTTGGTCCTCAAGCTGTGGCTTTTGATGAATTTCCTCTCCACCTTTTGAACTAAACAGAAACACTGAGACTCAGGGTTGGGATCTTCATGGTTGGCCCACTGGTCCCAGGAAGTGGGACTTCCACAGATGGAGGACCCATGGCCTGGTCTGACTCTCACTTATTCCAAGCCTCAGGCTCAGACTAGTCCTATATATCTGTGCTCCTGGCTTAGAACTCCATGGGAAATAATGGTTGAGAGCACTGTGGCAGCAGGTAAAGCCAAATCTTATTCAGGCCTAGTCTTGCAGGTGCTGTTCTAGCTGTTTTGAACTCAGGCACAGTGGCTCCAGACTCAGGTAAGAAAACTGTAGACTTTTATAGTGTTTTTATGCTCAGGTTCTTAGAAAGGGCATAATAGATATTGGTGGGTCCACCAGGGCCCCAGAGATGAGGGGGAGCTGCACAGTGCCTATGATCAGCCAGACCTCTGGGCCTTTCCCTGGCTCTTTGAACTTTGACCCAAGTCGTTTTTCACCCTTTTACCTGCTCAGGAAGAATGGGATTTTGATTACTTGGATAGCTGCCAGGTACATAAATGGGGGCCATAAAGAGGGATTGAGTGTGTTTGTGGAGCTTTATTTCCTCCTCCACCTTCACATGACACATGTCTGCCTTTGAAGGAAGTACAAGCACCATCTGTCTCTTGTTAACAAGCAGCAGAGGTCTTGAGACCTCTTCTAAGACCCTTTTCTAAGACCCTGTTCTAAGACCCTGTTCTCCTGGGTGGTAGGCTTCCAGGGTTTGTGCAAGTGGTGAATGGTCCCAGGCCAGGACTGGACAAGTTGACATATCACATCTCTTCGCTATGTGTCTAACCACATGTTAATCAAGTATAGATAGCAGTAAAATCCCTTGCCTGAGATGATAGCCAGTGATTAAGAAACTTGCTTCCCCCTACCCTGGCTTTCCTCCTCCCCCCTTTCTCTTTAGATTAAGAAAATTGGATGTGACACCAAGACTGTGTCACAAAGACTCCCTTCTGAAGAAAATCTGTCCTCAGCAGCCTTCCTTTTGAACATGCCCATGCTAATAAATGCCCTCGTTTGGTTGTATTCATTTGCCCTTGCTTTTCAGCTGTTTCCATTCCTGATCTATCACTCTCAAGATGCAGGGTACAGACCAGTAATGGAAACAGCTGAAAAGTATCTCCTACTTTTGTACAAGGTAGATGCTATGGCATGGAACTTTCATGTCTTTAGCCAGCAGTGTGGATAGCAAGTTGGAGACGACAGTGTTGGAGACTGTGTATCGGTCAGGAGAGGTTAAGTATTACTGGTGTGACAAGCAACCCCAAGGTGCTGGATGTGTCAAAGATGCATTTTTGCTCACACCATCCAAGTCAGTTACATTTCTCCTCATGTCATCTTAACCTGGGACACAGGCTGATGAAGAACATCTTATTTGAAGAATTGCTAGTTGTCATGGTGGAGGGAAAAGAGATGGTAATTAATACCACTAGACTGTACAATTAAAAATGGTTAAGATGATATATTTTATCTTATGTGTATTTTACTACAATAAAACATTAGAGAGAGAGAGAGAGAATGGAAAACTGTTACATGCTAGCAAGTCATATGACCAAGCATGCCATCAATGAGACAAGGGGGTATAATCTACTCTAGGGAGGGTCAGTGATCTCTGGAAATATTAATAAATTCTCCCAGGCCCTGCTTGGATGTAGGAGCCAGCTCCTGTCTATTCCCCTCAGTACTGGGTAGGTGGGGCAGCTGCAAGGTAGAGTGAGACTTCTTTGGCTCTCCTGATGTCGATGGCAATTAGTGGTGAGGACAATGGGCACTAGAGGGAATTAGAAGATCTAGATAGCTCTCTTTCAGATCCGCTAAGTTTTGTATCTTCTCTGAGCCTCAGATTCCTCATCTGAAAAAGAGGAGACAAGTGCTGTAGCTGGTGCCAGCTAGAGCTGATTACAACTATGTGAAGAGCCAAGATGGGCCAGGGAAATGAATGACTCATGGTTTGTCTTGAGATAGCAGAGTACAATGTGAAACAGCAACAAAGTGAAACTCTTCTTCATGCCCTCACTAGCAAATAACCCTGAAGACTCCACCTGCTTTCATATCTTGGCTTCCCCCATCTTCCTCCAGTTCCCTCTTCTTTATTCTTTGTTTCTTCAAAAATCTGTCTGTATTCCTCGTTGGAGAAATTCTACTCTCCCATGAGAGGGAGAGTGTTTCAGTTTTCTGGTTCATGCACTTATGACTTATCCTCCCAACTGTCTCTAATCTTCTTGAAGGTTACATCTAAGTCTTGTACTTCTTTTCTTTGAGCACCTCCTGTTCTGCCTCTTCTCCACCGCCTACCATAACTTTCACAGAGCATACATGCTCAGTCACTCAGTTGTGTCCGACTCTTTGTGATGCCATGGACTGTAGTCACCAGGCTTCTCTGCCCATGGAATTTCCTAGGCAAGAAATCCTGGAGTGGACTGCCATTTCCCATTCCAGGGGATCCTCCCAACCCGGGGATTGAAGTCGCATTTTCTGTGTCTCCTGCATTGGCAGGTGGATTCTTTACCACTGTGCTATCTATGAAGCCCTTTCTTTTACAGGCCTGAACTCAGTTGCAGTTTTTAAAGCACCAGCTATGGTTTGCTTATGTAATCGCGTTTGGTTCTCATTACCATAAGAAAGATATTATTTCTCTAGTGATAGCATCCACCTCGTATCTCTTTTGTCAGTCCAGTAAGATGTAAAATATTTAGTGCTGTGTTTGGTATGTAGTAAATGGTCAGTAAGTAGCAGCTACTGCAGCTACTGCTATTATTGTCACTGTACTGATGAAAACACCGAGGTTTAGAAAGGTCAAATGATGAGCACCTATTGCATGGATAGTAACTAGGAGCTGAGTTTGAATTCAGGCTGTTTTATTTTTAAATATCAAAGCCCAGTGCCTTTATTTCTGCTTATGGCCCTCCTGGGTATAGGCTGGATTGTCCTTTCCCGCTCTGTGTGCAGTAATATGACCATGATGCTTTCTTTGTTAAGAGATTATGTTTGTCACACTCTCCTGCCCCTATGAAGCATGGACATTGCAGTTCTGAGACTCAAAGGAGACGGCACTAGTGATATTAGTGATGGGCTCCCTGCTGGGCTCGAGTAACGTGAACACTGTGGCATCTGTGTGTTTATCATTTCAGGAAGTTTTCCCGTACGCTTGACAATAGCATTATCGTTATCACCACAGGGCATATGCTAGACCATTCATGGCTCTGGTTCTCCACAGTTTACAAAGGACTATGCTGGGGCATGCGGTGTCTCTGTTCTGCATAAGGGTGTGCTGTCCCCTGCACAGGGCCGCTTGGTGCTGCTGTCTGGCCAGGTGAGCAGTTTGTCTCAGGCTGTGAGCAGGGAGAAGGGCCAAGACCAAGCCCGCACCTCTGCTTCTCAGGGCCTGGGCCACCTGCTAGGTCCTAGCTGTATTCACCTCATTGAGTAGAACTGGACATGGAACAACAGACTGGTTCCCAATAGGAAAAGGAGTACGTCAAGGCTGTATATTGTCACCCTGCTTATTTAACTTCTATGCAGAGTACATCATGAGAAATGCTGGACTGGAAGAAACACAAGCTGGAATCAAGATTGCCGGGTGAAATATCAATAACCTCAGATATACAGATGATACCACCCTTATGGGAGAAAGTGAAGAGGAGCTAAAAAGCCTCTTGATGAAAGTGAAAGAGGAGAGTGAAAAAGTTGGTTTAAAGCTCAACATTCAGAAAACGAAGATCATGCCATCCGGTCCCATCACTTCATGGGAAATAGATGGGGAAACAGTGGAAACAGTGTCAGACTTTCTTTTTGGGGGCTCCAAAATCACTGCAGATGGTGATTGCAGCCATGTAATTAAAAGACGCTTACTCCTTGGAAGAAAAGTTATGACCAACCTAGATAGTATATTCAAAAACAGAGACATTACTTTGCCAACTAAGGTCCGTCTAGTCAAGGCTATGCTCTTTCCAGTGGTCATGTATGGATGTGAGAGTTGGACTGTGAAGAAGGCTGAGTGCTGAATAATTGATGCTTTTGAACTGTGGTGTTGGAGAAGACTCTTGAGAGTCCCTTGGACTGCAAGGAGATCCAACCAGTCCATTCTGAAGGAGATCAACCCTGGGATATCTTTGGAAGGAATGATCCTAAAGCTGAAACTCCAGTACTTTGGCCACCTCATGCGAAGAGTTGACTCACTGGAAAAGACTCTGATGCTGGGAGGGATTGCGGACAGGAGGAGAAGCGGACAACAGAGGATGAGATGGCTGGATGGCATCACCAACTCGATGGATGTGAGTCTGAGTGAACTCCAGGAGATGGTGATGAACAGGGAGGCCTGGGGTGCTGCGATTCATGGGGTCACAAAGAGTCGGACACGACTGAGCGACTGAACTGAACTGAACTGAGTACTGCTGTGTGCTGACTTGGAACAGTCTCTGTTGAAGGCAGGAGAGAGAAGCTCCTCTCTCCTAGAAACTTCCAAGGTGGAAGTCCACAGTGATAGGTGAAGCCTCACTTGTGCAAGTCCCTGGGGCTGGGAGGTACTCAGTGGCTCTGATTCAGAGTGGTGTGAATGAATGCATGCTTACCTGGCAGGGGAGATACCATGCTCGTAGAGCGGTGTGAGTGCAGATCTCAAGTTGTTCCCAAGAACAGTTTTGGTGGGAAGAGAGAGGTTAGAGAGCTTCCATGGATGGGTGCCTATGTAGGTGCAGCAAATAGGAAGGACCATATTTGGGTGTTGGCTATGGGAAGCATGAGCTGGAGGCCCTAGAGATAGGTTGTCTGACTGTATGATGATACCCCTTCTGGTGGAGCCTTCTCTTATGGATGGTGCATGGACTTGCCTTCCTCTGTTAGACTGTAAGAGGTGCTCACTGTGAACATGCTGGTATCACCTTAGTCTTCCAGACTGAAAGCCCTGGCAGGTGCATGGGCACCCTCTCCCCAGTGGTGGTGATTTGAGTAACTGGCCAGCATGGAGACTGTCATTATTCAACTAAGCCTGAACTCATTCAGAAGTGTGAGGCCAAGGAGGAGGTGGAGGGAGTGGGGGTGGAGAGTAGAGAGGCCACCACAGATTGGTTACAGAAGCCAAGGAAAGAACAGGTATGTGCTAACCCCTTTTGGTTCCAGAGAGCTCTTTGATCTTTTTCCCCCATAAAAAGGTAAACCTCAACAAAAATGAAAACTGTGGGCTGGGAAGCTAGCTTGGGACTTCGTATGCCCCAGTTAAGAGGCCAGAAAGATTAGCAGGAGATGGAATAATTAAAGACACATCTCTGATTTCTGGCCTGGCTGACTGGCTGGATTATGGTACCACTGCCTACAGTGGGAGAGGAAACAGGAGAATAAACAGGTTTGAGAAGCCAAATATTGTCTAAGGTTGAACTTAGCTCGAGTGGTAAACTTAGCTGGATGGGACCAGATGCCATGATCTTAGCGTTTTGAATGTCCCATTACTTCATGGCAAGTAGAAGGGGAAAAAGTGGAAACAGTGACAGATTTTCTTTTCTTCATTTCCAAAATCACTGCAGATGGTGACAGCAACCATTAAATTAAAAGATACTTGCTCCTTGGAAGAAAAGCTACAGCAAACCTAGACAGTATATTAAAAGCAGAGATATCACTTTGCCAACAAAGGTCCATTTGGTCAAAGCTATGGTTTTTCCAGTAGTCATATATGGATATGAGAATTTGACCATAAGAAGGCCGAGGGCCAAAGAATTGATGCTTTGGAATTGTGGTGCTGGAGAAGATTCTTGAGAGTCCTTTGGATAGCAAGGAGATCAAACCAGTCAATCCTAAAGGAAATCAATCCTGAATATTCATTGGAAGGACTGATGCCAAAGCTACAATACTTTGGCCACCTAATGCGAAGAGCCGGCTCACTGGCAAAGACCCCGATGCTGGGAGAGATTGAGGGCAAGAGGAGAAGGGGGGAAACAGGATGAGATGGTTAGATAGCATCACCGACACAATAGATACGAATTTGACGAAACTCAGAGAGATAATGAAAGACAGGGAAGCCTGGTATAGCTGCAGTACATAGGGCTGCAAAAAGTTAGACATGAATTATTGACTGAACAACAGCAGCAACAAATTATCAAGTATATCACAGTTGCAGGATTCAAGATTACATACAAAATCAATTTCTTTTCTATAAGTTAGCAGTGAACAATTGTAATTTGAAATTAAAAATTGATAATATTTACCAACAATCAATATCCTGCTTGAGATGGAGATACCAGAACGACATTCAGGAGGGCCTAAGAATGGGTGACTTTGAGTCTTATCAATGAGTGGTTGGATGGGGGTTTTCTTTAGTTGTTGTTTATTAAAGTTTGCTTTGAACACCACTTGAAGCTCATTGGAAACCTGTGGAAAACACAGGGTTTGAGAGGGAATGCCCAAGGGAAGGCTTAGTTCTCTGGGCTGAATATGTGTGTGGATGTTAACTTTCTTTCCAGCTTATAGATGTCAAACCTAGCTGAAAGTAGCCTTAATCTCAAAGAACAGTTGAAAGGATTGGCACTCCCCACACTCCTCACCACTGCCACTGAGGAAGCTGTGTTTCAACCTGGGCTCCATAACCTGATTGCAGGGAGGTTGCCAGGAATTCTCCGGAGATGGTCTTTGTATTCTGGGGCCTATGATTTTCACAGTAACCCTATCATAAATGTACAGGGAATTGCTATTAATGATTAAACTGCTCCTTTCCTGCTTGGACTTTATTTAGGCAGATGCCACCTACATAAGAGTGGTGGCAGGAGGGGCTAGAGGGGCTGGTGTGCTTCCTGAGATCTCAAGAGTGGCCTGAGATCCATGCTAAGGGTGGATAAAGCATGTGTTGGGACTGTTGTACAATGTTCTGGGGATCCAAGCTGAGTCTGCCAGAAGTGTGCAGGAATGGGAGGGGTGATAGGGGTAGCTGTGGTCTAGGGGGTAGTTTGGAGTCAGAAGCCTTGTTGCTGAGTCCTATTTCTGCCCTTTCACAATTGCAGTGGGCTCCAGAGGCCCAAGCTGGTGTATATAGGTGAGATGAGATATGATGCCTTGGATTTGCTACTCTCACTCTGCTGCTTTGCTCTTCAAACTCAGATGCAGCTCTGGGAAGAGTACATCTTTGAGAAGCTGCTGACTGGGCGCTAGTGTCAGGAGCAAGGAGGAGAGGCAGTATCTGGGACTCGTGAACCTCTCCACACCTGATCTGCCTAGAGAGAAACAAAAACGAAACCAGTGTTCCACCCTCTTATCTACCCCACCCCAGGGAAGGATCAATCCTGGTTATGGACTCTCTCTTCCATCCAGTCACATTGGCCACTGCCTGGGTAGGGGGCTGAACGCAGTTAAACCTTTCATTCTTCCTTTCCCCTCAGCACTCTGGAAACTCCCTTCCACATCCCAGTCTCTACCTTCCCAAGAAGGAAAAAGTAAAATTGTACATTACACTTCACACCTCCTGAAATTCATTAGCAGAGAGGATTCTTTACTGCCCAAGGCCCTGCACTTGCCATTTAATACCCAAGTCACTGGGAAAGGAGTACCTCAAAGTTGTATATTGTCACCCTACTTATTTAGCTTATATACAGACTATATCATGTGAAATGCTGGACTGGATGAATCACAAGGTGGAATCAAAATTGCCAGGAGAAATACCAATAACTTCAAATATGCAGATGATACCACTCTAATGGCAGGAAGTAAAGAGGAACTAAAGTGCCCTCTTGATGAGGGTGAAAGAGGAGAGTGAAAAAGCTGGCTTAAAACTCAACATTCAAAAAACTAAGATCATGGCATCCAGTCCCATCACTTCATGGCAAATAGATGGGGAAAAAGTGGAAACTGACAGATTTTCTTTTCTTGGGCTCCAAAATCACTGCAGGTGGTGACTGCAGCCATGCAATTAAAAGATGCTTACTCCTTGTAAGGAAAGCTATGATGCACATAGACAGCATATTGAGAAGCAGAGACACATCACTTTGCTGACAAAAGTCCATAGAAGTCAAAGCTATGTTTTTTCCAGTAGTCATGTACGGATGTGAGAATTAGACCATAAGAAGGCTGAGTGCCAAAGAATTGATATCTTTGAATTGTGGTGCTGGAGAAGACTTGAGAATCCCTTGGACAGCAAGGAGATCAAACCAGTCAATCTTAGAGAAAATCAACCCTGAATATTCATTGGAAGGACTGATGCTGAAGCTCCAATACTTTGGTCACTTGATGCAAAGAACTGACTTATTGGAAAAGTCCCTGATGCTGGAGAAGATAGAGCATAGTAGGAGAAAGAGAAGTCAGAGGATGAGATGGTTGAGTGACATCACCAACTCAATTACACAAGTTTGAGCAAACTCAGGGAGATAGTGAAGGACAGGGAAGCCTGCCATGCTGCAGTCCATGGGGTCACAAAGAGTTGGACACAACTTAGTGACTGAACAATAGCAACAACCCATGTAGTAATCTTATGCTATCAATTAGACATTTTTTAAACATAGCAAAGAATCAGCAATCATTTAAATATCTGTACTTGAGTTTAGCATATTGCATTTCTCCAAATGCATAAACATTAATTGTAAAATTAGCAAAACACCTCTGTGTGTTGAATTAGTCACAGCCTGACATGCCAGCTTCTTATGGAACATTTAAATTCTTTTCAGTGCGGGGGTCTCCCCAAACCCCGGGCCGTAGACCAGTACTGGTCCTTGCCTGTTAGGGACCAGGCTGCAGAGCAGGAGGCAAGAGAGCAAAGCTTCATCTGTATTTATGGCCACTTCCCATCACTCACATTACCATCTGAGGTTTTCCTCCTGTCAGGTTAGCTGCAGCATTATATTCTCATGGGGGCATGAACCCTACTGTGAACTGTGCATGCGAGGGATCTAGGTTTCACACTCCTTATGAGAATCATCCCCAAACCATCCCCCCAACCTGGCCATGGAAAAACCGTCTTCCATGAAACTGGCCCCTGTGCCAAAAATTTTGAGGACCATGGTTTAAGTGCACGGAGAAGGTTATTGTTGTTCAGTCCCTAAGTTGCATCCCACTCTTCGCAACCCCATGGACTATAGCATGCCAGGATCCTCTGTGTCCACTATCTCCCAGAGTTTGCTCAGATTCATGCCCATTGAGTCATTGATGCTGTCTAATCGTCTCGTCCTCTGTTGCCTCCTTCGCCTCCTGTGCTCAATCTTCCGCAGCATCAGGGACTTTCCCAACAAGTCAGTTCTTTGCATCAGGTGGCCAAAGTATTGGAACTTAAGCTTCAGCATCAGTCCTTCCAATGAATATTCAGGGCTGATTTTCTTTAGGATTGACTGGTTTGATCTTCTTGCTATCTAAGGGAATCTCAAGAGTCTTTTCCAGCACCACAATTCTGAAACATCAGTTCTTTGGCATATCACTTCCCGATAGTATGTAAAGGCAAAAAGTGGGAACTGAGAAGACACCCACAGCTTTATAGGATTACAGAGGCTGCAAGCATGGGGACACCAGCAGCAGTGCTTCTAACTGCTCTAATGCCAGGAATTGCTTGATAATCATTTACCTTCTTTTATTTTCCTTTCCTTTCTGAGGTTTGTTTCCTTCAGGTCTAGAAATGTTACTATTCTCACTCCTCCCTGTCATGCTGTATTCTTGCTGCTGCTGCTGCTAAGTCGCTTCAGTCGTGTCCGACTCTGTGCGACCCCATAGACAGCAGCCCACCAGGCTCCCCCATCCTTGGGATTCTCAAGGCAAGAACACTGGAGTGGGTTGGCATTTCCTTCTTACCAGAACTTTAAAGCAGAAATGACACCCTGCCAGCTATAGTCCTGGGCCTGAATAACTGAGCAAGTAGCTCTCACTGGGTCCTGACACATATTATGTAGTTCCAGGTGGTTCCAAACTACCTTTCCTTAGGTGATTTCCACTTAAACACATCAGTAAGACTTTAAACTCCACACTGTTCTCATACATATTTTTTCTTTTATCTTGTTTTGTTTTTATAATGTAGTTTTTCTACAGTTGTGTTCTTTTGGTGTTGACTTGGCCAGCACTGTGTATCTAAGAGTCTAATCAGTATGATATGGAGACTTGACCTGCTGGCAGAGTTAAACACCCTGGAACCCTCCTCAGATTTTGTTATGTCAGGTTGGTTTATTTCTCTCTTTTTGTTCTTGTCTCATTGTAGCAAAGATTTGGAATGACGGACCACTTATAGCTCAAATAAGGCAGAGTTTTATTAAGCAGGCAGCAGGCAGTATTCTTAATAATAGACTAGTTTCAGCTCTGTTACAGCTCAGTGACAACTTAAACAGGCAGAAGGCGGTAGGCAGTGCACTCTTGAGACTTGAGTGTGGGTTGACCCTTGAAGGAGTGCCCCATCCTCCTTGGCTTCTCTTTTTGTATTTTACTTTATATCACTTCCCCCTGAAGCCTGACTGATTCAGTTCTATGTAAAATAGGGCTTGTGCCCACCACCAAAATGGACATACACTCAAGGCCAGTTGAGGAAGTGGCCGTGTTTTCTTGCCGAAGTTCTCACTCTGATTCTTGACCTCCTCTTGCATGGGCTTTTTTTTTTGTTTGTTTGTTTGCTTTCCACATGGTTCTGTTATCTTAGGCTACTTTTTCTATTCTAACTACCTAACAGTTATAATCAGTGGGCCTTGGAGGATCCAATTTCCAGGTAGGGGTGTCAGAGATAAAGAAAGCTGGACACTAGCTAAAGTGATAAGGATAGATTTGGAGAATTGAGCCGGGGTGGGTGGGGCGGGGGAAGGGGTGGTGTTTGAGCAGAAACAGGGAAATGAAAAATTACAAAAATAGTGAAGACAAGGTTGGTCCATGTGAAGCCTGTCTGGGTTTGCTAACTGGTGCTTATAGAAGTTAGGCTTCTGCCCTTCTACACGGGTTGGGACACAGGGACCCTGTCTTCAAGCGCTGGCTGGAACAGTCAATTCTTTTGGCAGCCTTGAGCTTTCTCAGGCAGGTATTTTAAGTTTGGGCTATACTATGAATGCGAACTTGAGCTGTTAGAACCTATGTTGGTATTTTGTGCAAGTCTTTATGGGCTGGAGTGAAGTCCAGTGGAGAAGAGGAGTCTGGCTAGAGTTTGGTCAGGGAGAGAATCTTTGTCAGGGCATTGAGTCTAGGTGATGAGGTTTCCTTTAGGAACTTGGCTCCTTCCTCCCTGTGGGACACACTCTTGAAACTCCTCCTCCTGGTTCATCTTGTTTTATCTGCTTATATTTGGTACATTTTGAGTTAGATCCTAATCTTTCCCTCTCCTACTCGCACAGAAAAAATACATGCTCAGATTTTCCTCAGCTTGCAATGGGGTAAATTTCAATAAACTCACTATAAGCTGAAAATGTCGTAAGTAGAACATGCATTTAAAAAATTAAATTTAATTTCTAAAATTAATTTTTATTGGCATATAGTGGCTTTATACGTGCGTTAGTTTCTGCTGTAAAACAAAATGAATTAGCCATACATATGCATATATCCTGTCTCTTTTGGATTTGCTTTTCATTCAGATCACCACAGAGCATTAAGTAGAGTTCCCTGTGCTGTTCAATATGTTCTCATTAGTTATCTATTTTATACATAGTATCAGTAAGTATATATGTATCAATCTCAATCTCCTAATTCCTTCCACCACCCTTTCCCCCTTATCCATTTGTGAAGTAATTCACAAAGAGAAAACAAATGCACATATGTGGAATCTAGAAAAATGGTATAGATGATCTTATTTGCAAAGTATAATTAGAGACACAGACATAGAGAACATGCATTTACTACATCTGACCTACCAAACATAGCTTACCTAATCTACCTTGAAAGTTCTCAGAACACTTTTATTAGCCTAAAGTTAGGTAAAATCAAATAACGCAAGACTATTTTATAATAAAACATTGAATGTCTCATGTAACTTATTAAATATAGTACTGAAAGTGAAAAACAGAATGGTTGTATGGGTACAGAATGATTCTAAGTGTTGGTTGTTTACCTTCATTACTGCATGGCTGAGTGGGAGCTGTGGCTTGCTGTACTGCCCAGCAGCACAAGAGAGTCTAGAACAACATATTGCTAGTTCAGGAAAAGATACAAATTTGAAGTGTGGTTTCTACTGAATGCATATTGTTTTTGCACCATTGTAGTGTCAAAAATCATGAGTCAAACCCTTTTAAGTCTGTACTTAGCAGAAAAATCAAAAACTATTTCCTATGAACACTTCCTGTATCAGCTTTCTGTAGCTGCTATAACAAATCACCATACACTTATGGCTCAAAACAACATATTTTTTGAAATCAGTTTCAGTGAGCTGAAATCAAAAGTGTTGGCAGGGTCATACCCACCCAGAGGCTCTAGGGGGAGACCCAATCTCTTGCTTCTTCCAGATTCTCTTGGCTGCTGGCATCCCTTGGCTGCATCCCTCCGGTCTCTGCCTCCATATCACATCTTCTCCTCTGTGTCAAATCTCAACTTGCCTATATCTTTAAAAAATGTTTATTTATTTCAATTGGAGGCTAATTACTTTACAAAATTGTAGTGTTTTTTGCCATACATTGATTGACATGAATCAGCCATGGCTGTACATGTATTCTCCATCCTGAACCCCCCTCCTACCTCCCTCCCCATCCCATCCCTCAGGGTCATCCCAGTGCACCAGCCCTGAGCACTATGTCTCATGCACTGAACCCAGACTGGTGATCTATTTCACATATGGTAATATACATGATTCAATGCTATTCTCTCAAATCATCCCACCCTCACCTTCTCCCACAGAGTCCAAAAGTCTGTTCTTACATCTGTGTATCTTCTGCTGTCTCACATATAGGGTCATTGTTACCATCTTTCTAAATTCCATATATATGTGTTAATATACTGTATTGGTGTTTTTATTTCTGTCCTACTTCACTCTGTATAATAAGCTCCAGTTTCATCTACCTCATTAGAACTAATTCAAATGCATTCTTTTTTAATAGCTGAGTAATCTTCCATTGTGTATATGTATTACAGCTTTATTATCCATTTGTCTGTTGATGGACATCTAGGTTGCTTTCATGCCCTGGCTATTGCAAACAGTGCTGTGATGAACATTGGGGTACACGTGTCTCTTTCAATTCTGGTTTCCTCAGTGTGTATGCCCAGCAATGGGATTGCTGGGTTGTATGGCAGTTCTATTTCCAGTTTTTTAAGGAATCTCCACACTATTCTCCATAGTGGCTGTACTAGTTTGCATTCCCACCAACAGTGTAAGAGGGTCCCCTTTTCTCTACACCCTCTCCAGCATTTATTGTTTGTAGACTTTTTTATTTTTATTTTATTATTTTATTATTTTTTTAATACTTTATTCTACATTGCAGTACTGTATTTGTTTTGCCACACATTGACATGAATCAGCCACAGGTGTACACGATCTCCCAATGCCGGAGCCCCCTCCCACCTCCCATCCCATACTATCCCCCTGGACCATCCTGTGCACCAGCCCCAAGCATCCTGTATCCTGTATTGAATATAGACTGGTGCTTCGTTTCTTACATGATAGTATACATGCTTCACTGCCATTCTCCCAAATCATCCCACCCGCCCCCCCTCCCTCAGAGTTCAAAAGTCCGTTCTATATCTCTGTGTCTCTTTTGTTGTCTCACATAGAGCGTCATCATCACTATCTTTCTAAATTCCATATATATGTGTCAGTATACTGTATTGGTGTTTTTCTTTCTGGCTTACTTCACTCTGTATAATCGGCTCCAGTTTCATCCATCTCATTAGAACTGAATCAAATGTATTCTTTTTAAGGGCTGAGTAATACTCCATTGTGTATATGTACCAATTGAAAGAGACACATGTACCCCAATGTTCATTGCAGCACTGTTTTATAATAGCCAGGACATGGAAACAACCTAGATGTCCATCAGCAGATGAATGGATAAGAAAGCTGTTTGTAGACTTTTTGATACCAGCCATTCTGACCAGACTGAGATGGTACCTCATTGTGGTTCTGATTTGCATTTCTCTGATAATGAGTGATGTTGAGCAACTTTTCATGTGTTTGTTAGCCATCTGTGTGTCTTCTTTGGAGAAATGTCTATTTAGTTCTTTGGCCCATTTTTTGATTGGGTCGTTTATTTTTCTGGAATTGAGCTGCAGGAGCTGTTTGTATATTTTTGAGATTAATTTTTTGTCAGTTGCTTCATTTGCTATTATTTTCTCTCATTCTGAAGGATTTTTTTTTCACCTTGCTTATAGTTTCCTTCATTGTGCAAAAGCTTTTAAGTTTAATTAGGCCCCGTATGTTTATTTTTGCTTATATTTCCATTACTCTGGGAGGTGGGTCATAATAAGATCTTGCTGTGATTTATGCCAGAGAGTGTTTTGCCTATATTTTCCTCTAGTTTTATAGTTTCTGATCTTACATTTAAATCTTTAACCCATTTTGAGTTTATTTTTGTGTATGGTGTTAGAAAGTGATCTAGTTTCATTCTTTTACAAGTGGTTGACCAGTTTTCCCAACACCACTTGTTAAATAGATATCTTTTCTCCACTGTATATTTTTCCTCCTTTGTCAAAGATAAGGTGTCCATAGGTGTATGGATTTATCTCCGGACTTTCTATTTTGTTCCATTGATCTATTTTTTCTGTCTTTGTACTAGTACCGTACTGTCTTGATGACTGTAGCTTTGTATTATAGTCTGAAGTCAGGTAGTCAACCTACCTATATCTTATAAGGACATTCGTGATGGCATCTAGGGGCCACCTATGTAACCCAAGATTCCAAAGCAGGATCTTTATTTATTTATTTTTTTTATTAGAAAAGAAAGTAAGAATATTATAAAAAAATTATAAAGCACAGCAGAAAAACGTGTTTGCTAAGAGAACAAAGAACTAGAGCTCCAAGCATCCTTACCTTGTCCTGAAGGATCCCAGACGAGCCCCCAAGATGAAAGGTTGTTGTTGAATCACGACGCCGGGATTCTTGGCCCCCGGAGGAGAAGAATTCAATCCGGGGCCAGAGGCTGGATCGCTCAGAGCTTTTGTGTAACAAAGTTTTATTAAAGTATAAAGGAGACAGAGAAAGCTTCTGACATAGGCATCAGAAGGGGGTAGAAAGAGTACCCCTAAAGCAGGATCTTTAAGTTGATCACATTTGTAAAGTCTTTGCTATCTAAAGTTACATCCACAGGTTCCAAAGATTAGGAACTAATATCTTTGGGGCCCTTTTTCCAGGCCAGTACCCTTTTCTACTTGGCAAAATTGATAGAAATGGAACATATTACCTTCCACTGGCTGAACTTTTTTTCTTTGAGGGTCAGAGTGAACTCATGGTCTTTCAGAGCCTTGCTTATGTATTAATATTTGCTGCTCAGTTAGTCATATTGTCAGGTCCATTTGTTTCTTTTCTTCATTTCTTGTCTCATTGTAACAAAGATTTGGAATGATGGACTAATTACAGCTCAAGAAGTCAGGATTTCCTGGCTCTTGTCTCACTGTAGCAAGGACTTGAAATAAGAGACTAGTTATAGCTCAAGCAGAGAGATCTTATATTAAACAGAAAACAGAGAGTACACTGCTGAGATGTGGAAGTGGGCCAGCCCCGAAGGAAAGGTGATGATCCCTCTTTGCTTCCCTTTTTACACTTCCTGTCTCCTCTTGGTTCTGCCTGTGCAAAATAGGTGCCTGTGCCTGCCACCAATCAAGAAAGGCAATGCAAATGGGTGTATGTTCAAGGCCAGTCAGGGAAGGGGGCATGTTTTGGATGTATTTTCCTGCAAGAGGTTCTCAACTCTGGTCCTCAACACCCTCTTTTGTGGACTTCTCCCCACTTCTGTGTAGTCCCACCATTTTGGATTCCTGTTTTCTATTTTAACTACCCAACAGTATCATGGCCAGAGGGCCCTTGTAGGTTAGCTCTTTGACCCTTTGTATGTGACACTGACATTTGTGAGAAAACTGCTTTCTGAACTGTAGAAAGGAGCCCGGGGCCATTAACTTTCCTGCCTGACACATGGAATGACTGTCCTCCATGGACCCCTGCTTCTTCTGGATTGAGTCAACAGATTCTGAAGCCTCAGCACTGGGGAGGGTGTCTGAATCAGAGGTGTGCCAAGTACTGCTGCTGGGGCCAAAGTAGGTCAACTTCAGGAGTGTTAAAGATGGAAAAGATGTTCACGATAACCCTGTATGTGAGACAGCAAAAGAGACACAGATGTATGGAACAGTCTTTTGGACTCTGTGGGAGAGGGGGAGGGTGGGATGATTTGGGAGAATGACATTGAAACATGTATAATATCATATATGAAATGAATCACCAGTCCAGGTTCGATGCATGATACAGGATCCTTGGGGCTGGTGCACTGGGATGACCCAGAGGGATGGTACGGGGAAGGATGTGGGAGGGGGGTTCAGGATGGGGAACATGTGTATACCTGTGGCAGATTCATATTGATGTATGGCAAAACCAATACAATATTGTAAATTAATTAGCCTCCAATTAAAATAAATAAATTTATATTTAAAAAGATGGAAAAGATGTGACTTTTTAAGGTTCCACATTCCTACCAGTTTGTCTACTGTCAAACACAGTCTCATTAACGTCTTACTTTTCTCATTGTGGAAGGCTTCATCAACACTGCTGCCTTCTCTGAGCTGATGTCAGCAGTGGTCTTTGGCAGGGGCCTCATAGAATGAGTCTTTGGCCCCTGATATTAATTCTTCCTTAAACATGGTGAAATTCTCCAGTGAAGCCATCTTTTCCTAGTCATACTGTCAGGTCAGTTTGTTTCTCTTCTTCAGTTCTTATCTCATTGTAACAAAGATTTGGAATGATGGATTAATTACAGCTCAAGAAGTCAGGATTTCTTGGCTCTTGTCTCACTGTAGCAAGGACTTGAAATAAGAGACTAGTTATAGATCAAGCAGACAGATCTTTTATTAAACAGACAACAGATAGAACAATCCTAGGACATGGGAGTGGGTTTTCCTTTGATTTTACTTTTTGGAAAAATTTGATTTCTGACTCAATCTCATTACATGTTATAGGTATATTCATATTTTCTATATCTTCTTGCATTAATGTTGATAGCTGTGTGTTTCTAGGAACATATACATTTTATCTTGTTCAACAAATTTGTTGTTATACAACTGTTCATAGTAGTCTATCTCTCTTTCTGTGAGAGAAAGAGTCACACAATTGGGTTACATAATTGTGGAGGCTGGTAAGTCCAATATTGGGTAATCCAGCAGTCTGGAGACCAGGGAAGATTTGATGCTGGCAGCTCAAGTCCAAAGGCTGTTGGTAGAGTTATCTCTTCTTCAGAGGACCAGTCTTTTTCTGTTAAGGCCCTCAGTTAACTCAATTAAAATCCACATTGTGGAGGGTAATCTGCTTTACTCAAATTCTGATGATTTAAATGTTAACTTCATCTAAAATATACTTTCACAGAAATACCTAGAATAATATTTAGTGAAATTCTGGTATCATGGCCTAGCTAAATTGACATATGAGAAAATCCACAGCTATTTAGAAGTATATTATTTAAATTCCACACATTTATGAGTGTTCCAAATTTGTTATTGATTTTTGAATTTATCCATTGTTGTAGGAGAACACACCCTATATTATTTCTAGCATTTAAAATATATTGAGGTTTGTTATGTGGCCTGGCACATGCTCTCTCTTGGAGAATGTTCTACATGCACTTAAGCAGATGTATATTCTGTTGTCGTGGGGTGGAGTGATGTCTAGTTGATTTCCAGCATTGTTAAGTCTTCTGCTTCCTTACTGACCTTCTGTCTAGTTTTTCTATCCATTATTGAAATGGGATATTGAAGTTTTGGGTTATTATTATTAAATCATTATTTCTCTCTTTATGTTGTCAGTTTCTGCTTCATATATTTTTTGAAATTGTGTTTAAAATTTTTAAGTTGTCAGAGTATTTTTCATATAATTTAAAAAGCTTTATTTCTTTTGCTACAGATAACATTTATATGCATTTTGACATCCTGGAAAAACATTTTTGACCACTGCTGGGCATATATCCTGAGGAAACCAGAATTGAAAGAGACACATGTACCCCAGTGTTCACTGCAGCACTATTTACAATAGCTGGAAGCAACCTAGATGTCCAGCCACAGATGAATGGATAAGGAAATTGTGTACATATACACAATGGAATATTACTAAGCTATAAAAAGGGATGGATTTGAGTCAGTTCTAATGAGGTGGGTGGACCTGGAGCCTATTATAAAGAGTGAAGTAAGTTAGAAAGAGAAACTCCAATTCAGTACATTAACATATATACATGAAATTTAGCAAGATGGTACTGACGGTCCTACATGCAGGGCAGTAAAGGAGACACAGATGTAATAACAGACTTTTGGACTCAGTGGGAACAGGTGAGGGTGGAATGATTTGAGAGAATAACATTGACACATATACATTACCACATGTAAATAGATGACCAGTGAGAATTTGATTTGTGAAGCAGGGCACCCAAAGGTAGTGCTCTGGGACAACCTAGAGGGGTGGGGTAGGGAGGGAGGTGGGAGGGGGGGCACAGGATGGGGGGGCACAGGATGGGGGGGCACATGTATACCTGTGGCTGATTTAGGTTGATGTATGGCAAAAACCATCACAATATTTTACTGTAAAGTAATTATCCTCCAATTGAAATAAATGAATTAGTTTAAAAAAATAAAAGGAAGATAGAGAAATCAAAAGAATCCACCTTGCAATGCAAGAGATGTGGGTTCAACCCTGGTCAGGGAACTAAGATCCCACATACCATGGAGCAACTAAGCCCACACACGACAAGTACTTTGGCCTCACTCTGGAGCCCTCATGCTGCAACTACTGAGCCTGCACACCACAACTAGAATCTGTGTGCTGCAACAAACAATCCTGGATGCCGCAACTAAGACCTGACACAATCAAGTTAAAAGAGAGAGAGAAAAAAGATTTGTGTGGATTAGAAGTGTCTCCTACCAAAGTGGGCTTCCTCGTGAGGGACTGACAACTTTGTTAAAATGCCATTTCTCCCTATTATTTCTGGTTGTTTCTGGTCCTTTACTGACCATACTCATCCATTCTCCCTCCATTCCCATGAGGATAAGTATTGCTCCAGGCTGGATCAGACTCTGATTACTGTAAGAGAGGTGAAAGTAAAACAAAAAAGAAAGAACAGAGAAAAAGCATTCTTGAGAGAATTAGAGGGGAAATTTTAATTACTTCCGAGATCAATCTTTCATATATCATTTAATGGATCTTTATTTTATTTAGGAATTTAAACCTAACAATTTACTTATTTATTTTTTAAAATTTTATTTTTGCTTTATTCTACGTTACAATACTGTATTGGTTTTGCCATATATTGACATGAATCAGCCACAGGTGTACACGAGCTCCCAATCCCGAAGCCCCCTCCCACCTCCCACCCCATATCATCTCTCTGGATCATCCCCGTGCACCAGCCCCAAGCATCTTGTATCCTGTATAGAACATAGACTGGTGTTTCGTTTCTTACATGATAGTATACATGTTTCAATGCCATTCTCCCAAATCATCCCATAAACCCTAACATTTTAAAATTATCTTCATTATATTTGATATTTTCACAATATGTGTTTTCTTTTAAAAATTTTAAAATTTCCCTAACAGTTTTATATAAAATAATGTGCATGAATTGTTGGCCACATTTAGAGTCAGTGCTTATTTTCTGGAGGCTGACTTGGAATATTGGATGATAATGATGTATTTTGTTTTCTTCAGACCATTGGGTACTTGCTGCTTGAGGCTGCCACCAAAGATCTCATCACCTTGTGGCAGCAGGAGAGGCTTTGGATGCCTTCTTTGATGTTTCTGGAGAAGGGAATGGCACCCCACTCCAGTACTCTTGCCTGGAGGATCCTGTGGATGGAGGAGGCTGGGGGCTGCAGTCCATGGGGTTGCGAAGAGTTGGACACAACTGAGCGACTTCCCTTTCCCCTTTTGATGTTTTTGCCGATGATAAAGAAGCTGAAAGGGCCTCAACTCAAATTAATCATCTGCTCTGGCAGAATTCCAGATAGTGTTCAAATGAATGTTATATAGCATTTTATTTAGAAATGCTGGAGTCTCAACAGTCCATGGGAGGGGAGTGTATGTGCTTTCTTCAGTAAAATCTTACTGATTTATATAGCACTTCATCCCCAGTTTTGTGTAAATGCTTGAATCAGTTGCCTGAATCAGGGTGTCACTCTTTCTTTTGAATCACTGTGACTTGAGCCAAAATGGTGTTGACAAGTTCCTCGTTTGGCAGCAGTTTAGTAATATTGACAGTGCTTTTGTGTAAGCACTACAGTTTAGGCTGCAAAGCATTTTCATAGACGTATTAAATTTATTTTATATTATGTAATGCATCATAGGCTGATTTCATTGTTATGAATATTTCCCCTTGGTGCTCAAGAAAGGGCAAGCAAACCTCAGGCTGGTCTGTAATGGAAAAGATAGCTATCTTTAATTTTGAGTCAAAAAGTATTTTTCAAAAAATGTTTTGGTGGTTGGGAGAAAGCAACCAGAAATTTAAAAAACAGGCTTGAATTATACGTCCACAAATCTGTTATCTAAATCCCCATTTCAAGAAACAACAATATACTCTTAACTAGTCTGAATTCTGGACTTCCTCCATTTGTATCCCAGTGTCTTTCCTAGGGTACAAACGGGGGAAGGACTTTGGCCAAAATCACACAGCCTATGAAAACCAGAAATAGAAACCAGCCTTGTATTCCATGCTTCCTTATTGCCACCAACATCAATATAGGCCTTTTACTGTTTCACCTTTTAATAACTCATTTCTTTTTTCTGAAACAGCATGATATTCCCTAAAGGAGTATGTCATTTGCATGAGTCACAGAGGCTTGGAAAGTGTCTCCCTGTACCAGTAAGCAAATAGACAGAGGCTTGGAAGCAAGATGCAATAAATAGTCTTGAGTGTTGTTTATCTTCAGCTGCCCATGTACTTGTTTTTAATTCCTTTAGTCCTGCCAGTCCTTAGCTCTTCACCATTCTAGCTTCTGGGTTTAGGACAAACTGGATAAAAGAATGAAGTGTCTGCTGCATGGGTTCCCAAGCAATATTTGGAGCTGCTGTAGGTTTCCTAGATTTTATGTTGAAAAGTAACAAAGAAAAATAACACTGCCATCTCTTATCAGAGTGATGAGAAAGTGGATGTCAATACCTCTTGGAAGGAGGGCAGGCAGTGTTTCCCGCTGGTGCAGGTTGGTGAATGTAATAGACCGATATATCTAGAAGGAGCCTGAGTCAACTCACTTCTGTCTTGGGTCTCACAGAGGTGGCAGAAGTTGCAAAGGATAGTCCTGGATGATTCTTCTTTCATCTGGGTCTCTTTTCACTCGTCCTCAATTTTCCTCCCTCTTTTCCTATGACCCCTCAAGTATTGTCTCCGTTTTCCCTTCTTCCCAGGGAAACTCAGCTCCACTGCATCCCAAGGGACACAGAATCCCAATCCTTGCTCCCTTCTGGAATCTCACCAATGCTATCACCTTTGGCTCTGGCTGGCTGCTAATGGAAGCTGTCCTCTGCCTGGAGTTGCTGGTTCTGGAGGTGGGGAAGAATGAGCTATGGGCTAGAAGAGGGAGTTACCTGGGGTCAGATCAGACTCCTCAACAATGAGAATACTTGCAGGTTACCTAACTCATTGCCTAGAAAGGAAAATTGAGTCTTATTCTTCTCAAGGCAATGGCACCCCACTCCAGTACTCTTGCCTGGAAAATCCCATGGGCGGAGGAGCCTGGTAGGCTGCAGTCCATGGGGTCGCTAAGAGTCGGACACGACAGTGAATTCACTTTCACTTTTTACTTTCATGCATTGGAGAAGGAAATGGCAGCCCACTCCAGTGTTCTTGCCTGGAGAATCCCAGGGACAAGGGAGCCTGGTGAGCTGCCATCTATGGGGTCACACAGAGTTGGACACGACTGAAACGACTTAGCAGCAGCAGCAGCATTCTTCTCAAGGCAATGTAATTCAGTCCTATGGACATGAATTTGAGCAAACTCCAGGAGAAAATGAAGGACAGGAAAGCCTGGTGTACTGCAGTCCATGGGGTCGCAAAGAGTCAGATACAACTTAGTGACTCAAGAAGAAGAAGAAGAACAACAACAACAGAGTCCCCTATCAGATTGATTTTGCTCCAAATGGACACAATAACCTTGGCATGATCTACCCATGGGACTGAAAACATCAACCCAGCTTTCCCATCTCACTGTTCCAGGGTCATGTCTCTGTCATCATGCCCATGTTTGTTAGGAATGAGAAAACCAGGGATGAATTAACTGTCTCCCATTCTATGTTATGGGTGAAGGTAGTCACTATTCATTTTCTCTCAGGTAGGTATTACTAATTTTACCATTTTATATAAGGAAATTGTGACTCATGGATAAAAGTTAACATCCAGTTAGTGAATTACAAAACTAAGTTTTGAACTCTCATTTTCCGTCAATAAGCCTGGTGCTCTTTGCACTTCATCTAAGCTGTTTGGTTGAAGAACCAACATAGAATGTTGAAATGAGCTCAATAAGGTGTGGATATAACCTTGTGGTTCTTCAATACACTGGTGTGCCTTTTTGCTCAGTTCCTTCTGCAAGGCGTGCTCTTGACTAAGAAACCTTTTTTTTTTTCCTCATGTTTTTTGTCCTGTTCTGGGAACCATCTGACTTCCCTCTTCCCTTGACTGTTTCCTTCTTACCTCTTGGAGATGCCTTCAAACCGCAACGCTATTCTTTCCTAACTCAGTTACCATTTTGTTTCCATCACAAATCTTCAGTTTGCAATTATCTTTGTCTGTTTACTTAAAAAAAGTTTCCTTGTTTGTTTGTAGTTGTTGTTATTAGCTTAAATTCTTTGGGATGACAAGGCACTCATCTGTCTCATTAGCTTTTTAAATCCACTATCCAGGGTTTGGCACAGAGTAAATGCCCAAACACATATTTATGGAATAAATGAGGACATTTACGGTTCAATTGTCAGAAAAAGATGAGGGGAAGGCAGCTGCTATTCTTTGTGTGTCAGCAGCCACTATGTGAGTGAGCCTCCAGGAAAATTTATGTCCCTTTGTTTTAATGGAGACACTAAGAATCTTAACCAAGTTTACACAGCTGATAACTGGCATAGGCAGGTGTCAAACCAGGCCTGTCTGCTGTTTTTTGTCCTTTGTCCCCAACCCAGTGGAGGTTCACATTATAGATCAGGCAGACAAACTGTTTTTATAACGTTGGATGCAGTAATTCAAGTATATTTAGAGCCTGTTTTTTTTTTTTTTTTTAAATTTTAGAAATGGTCATATTGAAAATGTCCTGGAATGATTACCTGTTTGGTCCTGGACATGTTATATGACACAAAGGAAGCCCGGGAAAATTGCCAGTGACTGAACTGATGGTGCGTATCATAGCGAAATGTCTTGGAGCTAAATTTATAACACTGCGTGCCCCGTCTAAAGAGTGTTTCCTCTTAATCTTTATGAAAAGTTGGATGTTATGGATGTCCCTTTCTCTCAGGCGAGGAAACAGACTTAGAGAACATGTAGCTAAATGCCCAAGCCCAACTGGTAGGTGGCAGAAGTGTGCTCTGAGGTTGGGTCCTACTTCAGCTCCTGCCCTGTGTGGCCTGATGTGTCCCCGAGGCTGCGGTGTCACTAGCGCAGACTCTGCAGCAGTGTCTATAATGGGAGGAACTGTTTCTGGAGGCCCTCAGAGCAACTCTTCAGAGGTGAATGGTAATGCTTTTCCCATTTGACAAAAGGAGAACTCAAGACTCAGAGGATTATCATTTTACCCAGAGTATGGACCATTTGGGAGGCTTATCTCTCAGGGCTTGTACATTTCTCCTGCATGGTGCCTGCAGTTAGGGATAGCAATTTCATTGTTTTAGCCTGTTCTCACATTTCCAGGCTGGAGGAACAAGGCAGTCAGTGAAAGCCCCCTTAAGCAAACCCAGACAGAGAACGGATGAAGCAGGGGAGCCTTTCCCTAGTTCCCAGCTTGGACACCGCTTGGAGTTCCTACTCTGCCCATCCTGTTCCGATCCCGGTCCCTTCTGCATGTTTATTCCCAAACGGAGTGGTCTCCTCAAAGAACTCACCTCCAAGCTTTGATCGTTCCTTCTCTTAATGATCAAGGGAAATGGGAGAAGCCCATTTCCCACAGTGGCTACAGGTTCACGCCCCAGGATGACTCTCCAGGATCCAAGTGAGTCCCAGTTTGTCTCATGGAGAGGTCATGAGGACAGAGCCTTGTCCTGTTCTAAGGGGATAATGGAACCAGGGTGGTTGGGGTATGCCCACTGTCTTTACGAGTAAAAGTTGGGCTCTGTATTGAGACCCTGTTTCTCCTGGGTCCCTGGATTCCTTGGTTAGTCAGGAGGGCTTGTTTTTATGGGGGTGATTTCTTATAAAACCTTGGAGTGATCCTGGCAGTTGGATCCTGATAGCCCCACAGTGATGACAGAGACATGACCCTGGAACAGTGAGATGGGAGAGCTGGGTTGATGTTTTCAGTCCCATGGGCAGAGGCTAGTTCCACATAGGCTGTGTTGGAATGGAAAGGTTGTTGGTCCTGGTGCCTGAAGGCCTGGAGGGAAGTCCTCTCTGGCTTAGTCTTTTCATCTTTCAAGGGCTTAATGGTACTTATCTTGCCCAGGGCCTTGGGAGGGGCAGACCCAGGGCTGCCATGAATGGTTGTGCACAGCCCACTTCAGAGGTTGCTACTGCATCACACTTGATCAAATGCTTTCATGGCATTACAATTAGATGACACTGGCAAAAACATAGTGGAACAGGATAAGAATCACAGGGGGAGGGACTACCCTGGTGGGCCAGTGGGTAAGATCTGCCTTCCACTGCAGAGGATGTGAGTTCGATCCCTGGTCAGGGAACTGTGATCCCACATGTTGGGCCACAGCTAGAGAGCTGTGCCACAACTAAGACCTGACACAGCCAAAAATAAATAAATAAATGTTAAAAAAAAAAAAAAAAGAATTCCAGGAGGAAATAATTAGTAGGTGTTTCTTCAGGGTCTGGTGTTCCTCTTTTATGGATGGAGAACTTGGGCCCAGCAAGCCAGGTTAGTAAGTAATTTAGGGGACATGAGGAGCAAAGTCTAGCTTCAGACCCAGACATTCCTGGGTGTCTAGTGCCTTCTAAGAAGAATTAACATTGATCAGATTGGTTTTCCTGTGTGTCCTCAGCTTGATCCTGGTGCACACACCTTGTCCCCGGGCCTCTCCCCCACCCCCCACCCCACTACTCCGCTCGCCCCTCCACCTCCACCCCTGGCTACCTCCCCGCCCTGGACTATTATCTCAAACGCAGCGTACGGGGCTCTTCAACTCTTCTGTGCACAGACCCTCTCCCACCCACATCCCATTGGCTGCTCCTGCTCCCACCTCTCCCACTGGGCCCTGCCCAGGCTGGAATTAAGACTGAGTGGGATCACTGAATGCAGTGGCAACCCACTCCAGTGCTCTTGCCTGGAGAATCCCTTGGGTGGGGGAGCCTCTTAGGCTGCAGTCCATGGGGTCATGGAGAGTCGGACACGACTGAGCGACTTCACTTTCACTTTTCACTTTCATACATTGGAGAAGGAAATGGCAACCCACTCCAGTGTTCTTGCCTGGAGAATCCCAGGGATAGAGGAGCCTGGTGGGCTGCCGTCTATGGGGTCGCATAGAGTTGGACATGACTGAAGCAACTTAGCAGCAGCAGCAGCAGGATCATGGAAAAAGCAAGAGAGTTGCAGAAAAACATCTATTTCTGCTTTATTGACTATGCCAAAGCCTTTGACTGTGTGGATCACAGTAAACTGTGGAAAATTCTGAGAGACATGGGAATACCAGACCACCTGACCTGCCTCTTGAGAAGCCTATATGCAGGTCAGGAAGCAACAGTTAGAACTAGACATGGAACAACAGACTGGTTCCAAATAGGAAAAGGAGTATGTCAAGGCTGTAGATTGTCACCCTGCTTATTTAACTTATATGCAGAGTACATCATGAGAAACACTGGGCTGGAAGAAACACAAGCTGGAATCAAGATTGCCAAGAGAAATATTAATAACTTCAGATATGCAGATGACACCACCCTTATGGCAGAAAGTAAAGAGGAAGTTAAAAGCCTCTTGATGAAAGTGAAAGAGGAGAGCAAAAAGTTGGCTTAAAGCTCAACATTCAGAAAACAAAGATCATGGCATCTAGTCCCATCACTTCATGGGAAATAGATGGGGAAACAGTGGAAACAGTGTCAGACTTTATTTTTTTAGGCTCCAAAATCACTTCAGTTGGTGATTGCAGCCATTAGCCTCCAATTAAATAAATTAAAAAAAGCCACTTACTCCTTGGAAGGAAAGTTATGACCAACCTAGATAGCATATTCAAAAGCAGAAACATTACTTTGCCAACAAAGGTCTGTCTAGTCAAGGCTATGGTTTTTCCAGTGGTCATGTATGGATGTGAGAGTTGGACTGTGAAGACAGCTGAGCACCAAAGAATTGATGCTTTTGACCTGTGGTGTTGGAGAGGACCTCTGATGCTGGGAGGGATTGGGGGCAGATGAAGAAGGGGATGACAGGGGATGAGATGGCTGGATGGCATCACCGACTTGGTGGACGTGAGTTTGAGTGAACTCGGGGAGTTGATGATGGACAAGGAGGCCTGGCGTGCTGCAATTCATGGGGTCGCAAAAAGTCAGAGATGACTGAGCAAGTGAACTGAACTGAACTGAACTGAACTGAACTGAACTGAGGATTCTATTAAGGAGGGAGCTACCTTTGTTTTGGAAAATGCTGTTGTAGTCAGACTGATTGCAGAAGGGTAAGAAAGGAGAAAACAGGAGATGGCCAGAGGATCTGCATATAGAAATAACTCAGATTTTGCCTTCTCCATGAGACCAATGACTCTCTATTTAAAATTGAATCATGTGCCCCCTCCCCCAGCATGGTTGATCCCTCACTTTACTCTTTTTTGCCAGTGCAGTCACCATATCTTAATCTACCCTGTAATTTGCTTATTTATTACTTTATTTGTGTCATGTCCCTCCCTCTAGACTATACTCCCACAGAAGGCAAAGTCTCTTTTGCCCAACTACCTCCCAAATTCCTAGAGTGGGCATGGGATGCCCCATTTGTTGATTTTTGCATGAATTTAAGGAAAGAAGGAGACCTGAGCCACAGTCCAGACAGAGCGGGCAGCAGAGGGACAAGGAGTATATTCAAGAGCAGAGAACTCTTAAGATTTAACTGCCAGCTGGGAAGTGTTGGTGAGATCCCTACCTGAAACCTTTGTGTGTGTGGTGTGTCTGTGGATGAGAGTGCAAGTGGCTGAAGGGGCAGGAACAGCAGAAGGGAAGAGAGCTCAGATCCACACTCAAAGCCAGAAGCACACACACCACGGTGGGAAGGTGCTGGGAGGAGCCTGGCCTGCCTCTGCTCTCACCAACAGAGGCTGCCCAGACCGTGCTGCCAGACGAAATGCCTAGGGTGTGGGGGCAGCAGCAGTGGGGGCTGTGGGCCCCTCGCTGAGGTGCACAGGGTATTCCGCCAGCAGGGGCTTCATGGCCCCTCTACTCTGGGAGATTGTACAGTGAGTTTATCCTCATCTTGGCTGGAAGACCCTAAGAATTAGTGAAGTTCAGACACTTGCCCGAGGAGACCTGAGCTTCTTCCCTGAGCTGCACAACCCCCATGTGACCTGATTCTGAGTTTTGACTCTTTCCCAGCTGTGTAATCTTGGGAGAATCTGTTATCTTTCTCTCTCTTAAAAAAAAAAAAATCATCTATTTATTTTTGGCCCTGCTGCGTCTTCGTTGCTGTGCGGACTTTTTCTCCAGTTGCAGCGGGCAGGGACTGCTCTCGCTGTGGAGCCTGGGCTTCTCACTGTGGTGGCTTTGCGGAGCACCGGCTCCAGGCACACTGGCTTCAGTAGTTTCATTCCCAGGCTTAGCTGCTCCGAGGTATGTGGGATCTTCCAGGACCGTGGATCGAACCTGTCTCCTGCACTGGTAGGCAGATTCTTCTCCACTGAGCCGTCAGGGAAGCCCTGTTAGGTTTCTCTTATGTACCTTGGTTTCCTCATCTGCAGATGGGCTAATCAAGGTGACTGCTTTACGAGGTCAGGATAAGGTGATACTTGTGATCCATCTACTGGTCATGGAATCCATCTGGTAGGTGGCAGCCCACATGAGACAATGCCAGGGACATATCTGGCTCCTTTGTATCTTTTGCTAAAGGCAGGCCCTGCCCAAAGTTTTTCCCAATTCCTGGAGGCTTCAGAGACTTGACCAGCATCATAGCTGCCAAGGGTTAAGCTGTGTATGGCTCTACAGTTGGGCAGGGCCCAGTGTGGCCCAGAAGCCCCTCCCCTGTAGGCGGTTGTGCTTTCTGATTGTGCAGCCACCTCTATATAAGGCCCCTCACACACCTTCTCCAGCCTTCTGCTGGGATCCACCTTCCGCAGGGCAGTCTCTGGTCCAGACAGAGAAGGTAAAGGAGTGGGGCTGAGCTTTGAAGTGGGGCCCAGCCTGGGAGCAGCTGAGAGCAGGGGGAAAGGCGTTCAGAGCTGTCTGGGGTCCAGGGCGTTCTCTCGGTTCTCGCTGCTTCAGCAGTGCCCGGGAGAGAAGGGCTGGAGTCGAGAGGTATTGGACTTTGCTCTGTGTGTTTGTGGTGCTGTGTCCTTCTTGCAGTTTCTGTGAGCTCATGCTCCTCTGTGTAACATGGGAGCGATTGTGACAGGACCCTCTCAGACTGCTGAAAATGTCCAATGATAAAATGAGGGGAAAGGACTTTGCAAAGGGGTGTACAGATGCGCTTGCTCTCATTTTCCCTATGGGGCCCTCTGCCCTGGCCCCCAGCTCGCTGGCCCCTTGGTCCCACCACCTTCAGTCTCTGTCTCTCTGCCGTGTGTTCCTGGGCAGAGTCCTGACCACTCTGGGCCTCCATTATGTCCTTCTGAAAATGAGGCTAATCATCAGGTCGGTACCTGGGCTGAGGTGATTTGTGCACTTAATTGATGTGGCTTCTGTGGCCTCTTTCTCAGTTTTTGCCCTAGCTCCTCTTCCTTTACACCCACAAGGCTTGAGATGCCCTTCCTAGGAAGCCCAGTCCCTGAACCTCTCTGCACTGGGGTTCTGTGCCTGGAGCAGTGACTGGGCAGGGGAGGATGTAGGGGACAATCCATGGAACATCTGCCACAGCTTCCAAACCAAACATACTCTCTCTCCTTGGCTCTCTAAATGTTGGGGCCATTAGATAATTGATGGGCCATCTGTCTTCCCTGACTGTGACTTGTTTCTCTTTCTTTCCACTGACCTCTAATAAGTTAACTAGATGATCATAGTGTTGTGCGTGTATGTGTGTATGTTGGGGGGGTACATGTATGTGTGGTTGGTGAAGTGGGATGCAGGCGGTGGGTTGCAACGCCCAGAAGAAGGTTTGCTGCTCTTTAATAAGTGGCAGTTGTCATGGTAAAACTTAGTTTTGGATCTGGAAGGACCCCGAATGGAGTCCCACTTTTGGTCTTACAAGCTGAGTGAGTTTGGGCAATTTTCATTACTCCTCCTTCTGCAGGATTTTCAGCTGGGGAGTAGGCAAAAATCTTTATAGCAGCACTGTGCCCTGGGACTTGTTTCATACCTGCGCTGGCCAGTACAGCAGCCACCAGCCATAGGTGGCCTCTGGGCACTGGAACATGGCCGGTCTGAGAAATAATATGTTTCCTTTTATTCCTTCAATGAATCCAAATGTAAGTGGCCACATGTGGTTCCTGCCTACTGTTCACAGGATAAATGAGCTAATGATAAAGAAGGATTCAGTGCAGAGCCAGACCGTTCCCTTTCATGCTGCTTTGATACATGGGCAAATTGAAATTTTAGGAGTTCTGAATCAGGGTATTTATTTATTTAAAGTATAGCTGATATACATGTTGTGCTAATCTGCTGTAGAGCTAAGTGACTCAGTTTTACACATATAGGCATTCTTTTTAAAAAAATATTCTTTTACATTATAGATTATCACAAGATATTGAATATAGTCCCTTGTGCTATACAGTAGGAACTGGTTGTTTATCCATCCTATATACAGTAGTTTACATTTTCTAATCTCCAGCTCTCAGGATCTTAATAAATACAGCGAAACCTTAGCTATTAGACAACTTACAGGTTCAGAGAGGTTGATGACAGACCAGTCAGAGGTGTGCTGGGACCTTTGGGTCTGAGGCTTTGGGAGTCATGTCTGTTGGAGGCAGTGTGGACTGAGGATTAGGGATCTGGGCCAAACCCAGCTTTTATTCCTCTCAGGAGTGTGACCTCGACTTTGAGTGCTTACCTAACTTCTCTGGGGTTTAATTTCCCCCTTTGAAGTAAAGGTGATCTTAATAATAGTACCTGCCTACAGAGGTGGAGGAATCACATGAGTCAGTGCACGTGAATGTTCAGAACAGAGTAAGTGCTCAGTAGATATCTGCTTATTGGAGTGGTGATGGCAGAGACAGAGCCCGTAAGGGCATTATGTGAATGTGGCAAGATTCCAACTAGAGGATGGACACTGTGCTCTGGGATAGCATAGTCCAGCTTTCTTCTTGGACTCCTCAGTGGGGCTGGCAATCATCTGCCTGCCCATTTTGTATCTATAGTGGCTCTGTAGGAAATGCCATGGGCTTTCGTACCTGTGTGTGTAGATACCTTTGTAGGCAAAGGAAAACTCAGATTCTTGTGGGTATAAAGGCAGGTTTGAATCTGTATCATGGCTCTGTGCTTCCAGCTGACGATGTTGGTTCCTTCTGTCACAAGGTTGGGCTAGGTTTGTTGAAGTGTGATTGCAACCCTAGGGGATATCACGCTCTAGCAATCTTCTGAATCCCCAGACTGTCCTCTTTGTGCCTCTCTCTTCAGGTTTGAGGCTCTGCAGCCACAGTTCTCGTCCTCAGGAGGCATATGTCCAGCACCATGAAGGGCTTCCTCTTTGCTGGCATCATCGTCGTGCTCACAGTTGCAGCTGTAGGTGAGGGAACCACGCTGCTCCCTTTTGGAATGAAGACCTCACTTTTCACCTCACCAGATTCTTGTCAGTCTCGGTGCTCTGGAATCCCAAGTGATCTCTTGTCAAGATGTGGGCAATGAAGACTGTGAGACCCCTTTTTGCACACTTCACCCTGTGATACCACTCTGGGCTGTGGGTCAAGGTTGGGTCTTCCAACTGGAGAATGGTAGACATCTCACAGCTTAAAATTTGGGGGACCCCAGAGGGAAGGGATGATATCTTGGCTATTCTTTTAACTTGAGGTAAGTGTGGTGCTTTGTCCAAAGCAAACTCTATTAATGTCTCCTGAATGTTGACGATGCCAAATATTTTGTCTCCCCAGAATCCCAGAATCAGAATACACTGAGCTGTGTACAGTGTAATTCATTGAAAGAGGTCTGTGATGCAAAAAATGCCACAGAGTGTCCCTCAAGTGCCGCCATCAGCTGTACAAGTTTCTCAACCAACTTTTATAATGGTGAGCCTCAGGGGGTGATCATTCTCATTTCTGGAACTTGCACAGGGCAGGTGCTGGAGAGGTTGGCCAGGAAAAGGAAGGCTAAGGCTGGGCTGTGCACGGAGAGAGGCAGTCATGAAGGCACCTCCCAGGAGAAGCGACACGCAAGTGGCAGAGCCCAGCAAGCACACAAGCCACTGTGGCTTCTTGGAATTGCTTCCTCTGGCTGAAACGTCATTGTAGGCCCGTACTAATGAACATGAGCAGCAGGGACAGCTCTTAGCTAAATTATAAAGTAGTCAGCTTTCTCGAGGTGCTTTCATTTTTCCATTTTCTGCTCCCCTTTCCTTCCTCTCAGTGTTCCTTCCTGTTTCAGATTCAACATACTTTCACTCAGACTTCCTTCCAGGGTGTTTTGCTGGTATGATTGTTAACAGCTCTCTCAGAGCATTTTGATTTATTTTTAACTTTTTATTATGGACATTTCAAATGTACACAAAAGCAGGAAGAGGAGTATAGTGAACTGTGGTCCCGAGTCAACAATTAACATTTTGCCATTTTTTTTTCCCATAGCAGTTTTATTCTTTAAATTTTTATTGAAATATAGTTGATTTACAATACTATGTTAGTTTCAGGTGTACAGCAAAGTGAGTCACACACACACACACACACACACACACACACACACACACACACACATTCTTTTCCATTTTAGGAAAACGGATTCTTTTCCATTATAGGTTATTACAAGTTATTGAGTATGGTTCCCTGGGCTATTCAGTAGGTCCTTGCTGGTTATTTATTTTATGTATAGTGACATGCATATTTTAATCCTTAACTCCTAATTTACTCCCATAGTATTTTAAAGCAAATCTAGATAACGTATTATTTCCCCTATAAACACTTCATTATTCATCTCTGATAAGAACTCTCCCCCACTTTTTACATGACTACCATAAAAGGATCACACCTAAGAAAATTAGCTATAATTTTAAATTTTAAAATGAAGGTGACCTTAAAAATGTTCAATATATTTCAAAGATATTGAGATATAATTGATGCATTGGAATTTGGACCCAAACAAAATTACATTTTGCTGTTAGTTCTATCGTGCCTAGTTTGTTTAGTAAGATCTTTTTTTTTTTTTTTTGCTCAGTTCCATCAAATTGTTGGAAAAATAGGGGCATTTGTCCTGTAGCTATCTCATATTCTGGCTTTGCTTGGTTGCTTCTTTGTGATGTCATTTTCACTTGTTTCCCTCTTCCTGGTATTTCCTGTAAACTGTACTCATGCTGTTCAGTAGAAGTTTTTTTCAGTGATATTAATGTGTGTATCAGTGCTGTCTTAGATTTATATTCAGATATTGATCTCTTGAAATATAAGGAAGTGATTTGTAAATGACCACATAGAGCTTTATAAATGACCACCATATTGCATAGCTTTGGTCTATAAGCTTTACTGGTTTCAGGTTCAATATCATGTTGTGCATAGACCCATCACATCTGCTTGGCTATACTTAGAGATGTTAAGACTGATCAGTGGGCTCTGGGGGTGTCAGTGTGAACCATCCACTTCATCCATCAGCCTTTCACCTGAAATTTAAGCTGCAAAATCTCCCACTGAAGCCAGAAACTACTTTTTGGGGAAGGATTTTTCTTTCTGCAGGAAACTCTTCAGTGTCCCCTAAATTGCGTTGAGAGTACTTTTTTGTCCTTGCCTAAAGCAGTTGCTCCCTGAAAGCTTTGTACCCAGGACTGATAGTCTGTGTTTGCCTTTGTGTAGGAGGAAACTCTTCCACACAGTATGAGGATCATGCCTGCTCTGAAGAGAACTGCAATAACACCATGGCTGAGCCTTTCACGGTCTACGTATCTGAAAAAGAAATCTTCCACTTTGAAAGCCAGTGTTGCCAAGGAGAGGCATGCAATCGAACCAGTAATACCACCGGTGGGTGCTGGCCACAGCTTCCCTCTGTCCTCCCATATCCATCCCTTCTTTCACTACTTGTTATTGTCAATCTTAGATGGACAATTTAAGTCTAGGCACTTCAGTGCATAGCTGGGTAACATTAACAGCTGACATACAACAGCTACTTGAGAAACAAATGAAGAAAACCAGCACTACCATTATGCTTTCCGTTTCTTAGTAAAGACAGAAATCACAGCTCTTCAACCTGTGTGGGAGGCTGCTCATTAGTAGCTTTCAAATGTTGTGGCCTCACACAACATTTAGCAACTTTCCAGATGCTAAGTCTTGAAAATTACAGAAGGACCCCAAATAACTTCTGTTTCTGTGGACTATATCTATCAATATTTACTGTATTAAAAATATGGCAAAGAAATTTTAAAAATATCTGTTAGTTATCAAAAAATAATAAAACCCATTACATGTTAACATTAATAACATTTTTATGTTATTAGAATAGAAATAATTATTTTCCAAAACAAAATATATTTAGTGGAAAGAATGGCATTGCTCTGTGTTTTTTCAAAGCACTTTAATTTCTGGTTTAATAGAATACAGCTGGTTCTCATATTTGCTTGTTCATTTATTCTGTTGCAATCTCACATGTCATGTTGCCACTGGAAAACTCCATTGTATTTCCCTGAAGGAAAGACAAAGAGGCAAAGAACATCTTAGTATCATCATGCAAATAATTTTGACCTAGTGGACTCCCTGGAAGGATCTAAGGGATCCCCAGGAGTTCCTGGACCTTCATTTGAGAACCGCTGGCTTAGATCAAACCTTTGTTTTGAAGAGGAGAAAATGTGGCCATAGTCAGAGCATGGTTCATTAATAGCAGAGCTGGGTCTCATATAATTTTTTAAAAAATCAAAGTCACAATGATAAATAATGACTTGATTTCATTTTTTCAGAGCAAGGTTTGGTAATAGTCACATACCTGTTGGCTAAATCCAGAATAGCTGGCTAATGTTAGTTTTAACTCAAAATCTTACCTTTCCCTTCTCATCCCAACATGCTCATATACCACAGTTCTTGAAGAGTGGATGGTCTGTAAAGGCAGATCTAAGAGGTAAAGTGCTGCAAATAACTTTGGTGAGACATGGGAATAGGATGACTGCTATTTTTATGGCAGGATCGGAGATTCTGGAGCATGCAGAGAGACCCTGAGAGGTCTCTCTGGCTAGCATCTTTGTCTGCATTTCCCCTTCCACTCCAGGCAGTACCATGATCTTTGTGATAACACTGTTCTGAGTTAATGATTCTTACTCTACCCAGCTCCTCCACAGCAAGAGATGTCCACAAACATGGAGTGCCCTGCATGTTATGGAAATAATGAAGCTTCCTGTAATGAAACCCGGAAATGTTATGGAGAAAGATGTGTCAGTATAATTGCAGAATTTATAAATGGTATGTGAATTCCTTTTTATGGGACTTGAGTTTAAAACACAGGTTACACCTTGGATCATAAATTCTGGATTCACAAAAAGGCCTGGTGGAGACAGGATGAAGAAATAAGGTCAGGGTACCTTTGAGATAATGAGGCTGTTAATGTAGCCTTGAGTTGCTTGCTATTCTTGCCTCCTCAGTCCACTGTCAGTCCTCCTGGGCTGTCCATCTTTTGAATTCTATTCTCTTTATGACTTGTAATCAAACCAGACTCATTTAAGGGCATCATGTCACTCCTGGCATTTATTTCTCTACTAGGTTGAGCTGTTCTGTAGGTGTGAGTGGGTTTGACTTTTATTGCTTTTTATATGTAACTTCCCTTCTCTACCTGTCACTAAGAGGTGTTAGCTTCTGAAAACTAGAGTTGCCTAGAAGGGAGACTCAAATTGGGCTTTAATACCCAACCAACTGGAAAAGGAACAAAAACAACATTGAAATAAAAAAGCTATTTTACATTTTAGCTATGATGTATTCCCTTTGGTCATGGTGTAAATCAACACAGTGTTTCCTACTTTAAAAAGTCACTGGATGTTTGAAAATGAACAATAGTGATGATTTGTCTAAAAAAATCCAACCAACTGTTCTTTTCCACAGGAGTAATTTGATAGTAACTGTTTTGAGATACAAATGAACCATCATACAATATAAAACTAATAAATATTATTCTTTAAATATTCAGACAAATGTTATGCATGATTATTTAAATAATACATTTATTAACTATTACTATTAGCCAATTACTAATGCTAATATTACTAATATAACACTATTAGTGTTCCTTAATTACTGTTAAGGGCAACTTCCATGTCCTATGGCTCAGTGCAACATAGTTTATTTCTTGCTCATGGAGCAGTTCATTGCAGAATCCAGGGCCCTGGATTCTTTTCATTTTGAGGCTCCAACCCCTACTCCCTCAGGACCTTTGCATCTCACCAGCAGGTGGGGTAAGAGGGGGAGTGGAGGAAGGCAGGAAGGTTATTACAGGCAATGCCTAGAAGCGAGTGCCTCACTCCCTTCCACATTCTGTTGTCTGGGACTCAGACTGCCCTGGAAAGTAGAAATTTAATCCAGTGGTGACACAGCAGGAAAGGAAGAGGCATAAAACTAAAATGAACAGTCAGTCAGTCTCTGCCACAGTATGCCTTACAATAATAAGAGTTTAAAGAGCACCAATATCCACGTACAATTTGATTTCAACTTTTGTTAAATGGCAGTTATAGTTTCAGAAATTGATGCATAATTGTAATTACAGATTTCTTAGTGGGGCCAAACTTCATACTTCTCCTGAACTTCTTTTACTTAAGAAAAAAAAGGATTGACTTTATTTTTAGAGAAGTTTTAGATAGATTCACAGGAAAATTGAAAGGAAGATATATTTTTTCTAAAATTTTTTCCCCTACACATATATAGCCTTCTCCACTATCAACATCATCCACCGAAAATGTACATTGTTATCATCCATGAGCCTATACTGACACATCACTATCATTTAGAGTCCATTAGGGTTCACTGTTTGTGCTGTATATTATATGGGTTTTGACAAATGTATGATGACATGTATCTACTGTCATAGTATCATGCATAGTAGTGTCACTGACCTGAAAATCCTCTGTGCTCTCTCTAACCCTAACCCCTGGCAACCTCTGATTTTTCTTTACTCTTTCTGTAGTTTTGCCTTTATCAGAATGTATATGGTTGAAATCGTATAGTTTGTAGCCTTTTCAGAGTGATTTATGTCAGGTAGTAATATGCATTTAAGGGTCTTGATGTCTACACAGCTCTGATGTCTAATTCTGAAGCTTTGCCTGAGGGCAGCAAGGGCATAAGAAGGACTTTGTGTTTCTCTTTACCTTATTCCAAGGGGTCTGCAAAGTCCCAGGCCTTGACTTAATCTGAAAGCCAGACAGATCAAAGTCACCATAAATGTAGGATTTTGTTTTTGTTTTTGCCCAAGGTCACTTAAAAAATACTTCAGACATGTGCCAAGCAACACATCTTCCTCACACACTCTAATTCAACCTTCAGCACTGATATTTGCTCTACAACAGCGATGAATTTCTTTCTTTACTGGTATTTGGAAGTTTCTCCTTCCTTCTGAGAGCAAGGATGGAGTCAGCCTTGAACTCAAATTGTAGCCCTGACTCTAACAAATAGCCAGCCACCTCCTCCAGCCCCCTCCTCCTCTGCGAACCGCCTGTCCTTCAGGACAATTTCGCTTGCAGCCTTCAAAGCAGTCACAAAGTATTGGACACGACTTAACGACTGAATAATACACACACACTATTACAGAGCAATACTGGTGCATAATCGGTACTCAGTAAAAGGTAGCTGCAATCACAGTCTCATCTTCTTTGCAAATTACCTTGGTCTTTTCCTAGGACCTTACCTTAAAATAGAGTTCAACACATCACAACACAGATTAGGAGTAAAGACGTGGTAGTCTCTTTGTATCTCCTCTTACTGTTTCTCCTCTTCTCAAGGAAAACTCAGGTAGAGAGAACTCAGGTCCAGAGAGGAATGGGGATGGAAAACAGAGCCTAGAGGAGTGGAGGCCAGGAGCAGTCTGAAGTGCTGACTTCTTGGACTGAGAACAGAGGATTTATGGAGGGTCTGAACCTGTTCCTGCATTTCACGCCTTGCCAGCAACTCAGGAAAAAATTGAAGAAATCTAGTTCCAGCTCTGGCCCTGACCTGTGAGCTCAGGCTCACATCCACTTCCAGGAGCCTCAGTTTCCTCTGGGACTGGGTCAGGAGGGGATCTAGACCCTCACCCCACGGTCAGTGTGCCATTACCCTTCAGTCATTGTTCTTGATCCTGGGCTCCTTTCTCCAAGCTCCTGTTTCAGGAACAGACCTGTTTCAGCTCTTGCAGGTCACTTGTGGGGGGGGAGGGTGAAGGGACTGTAAAGTCCTTACTGTCTCGTTTGCATTCACAGAGACGACAACGCTCGTGCTGAAAGGTTGCTCCAATGTCAGCATCTCCACCTGTGAGTTCCTGGGTGCTGAGAATCAGACGTTCAGAGGAGTCACTTTCCGAAAGTTTGAGTGTGCAGACAACTCCTCCTCAATAACCACTCCCACTACGCTGGCCACCACCTCTGACACTGTCTCTCAAGCCTCCTTCACACCCTTGGCCCTAGCCAGCATCCTCCTGCTAAGGCTGCTGCTCTGAGATCTGCACCCTCAATCACTCCCCTTCCCTGTTTAAATGCTCAGTGAGGAGCAGCGGCAGTCACAGCCATCCAGGAGCTGTCCTGTGATAGCCACATTATTCTTTCCTATTAAAGCACTGGTCCACTCGCTGATCAAATCTGTCCTGATATGTTCTGGGCTGGGCTTCCTTCAAGCCACTCTCCACCATCACTTCCCAGCTCCTTGCCTTTGAAATCCTTGCACCTTTGTGTGTGGGCTCCCAGGACCTCCCTGATCCCTGCCCAGTTTGCTTCTGAGAAGCAGAGCCTTCTGCTGTGCTGGCCTCTTTCGCCTGCAGTCCTGCATTTCTGGGGACTGACATGCCACTCTCCCCATCCTCACACTTAGGGAGTGTCCCAGCCATAATGCCCTGTGTTGATGCCAGCAGTTGTATTGTCTGTAGTCAGAGATCACAGTGACATTGTCTAGAGCCCTGTCACCACGAGACCCAAAGTGGGTGCACAGGGGTTGCTGAAGGCTGGCAGATTCCCCTGCCTAGCCTCCCAGGCAGGGGGTAATGCTGTCAGTACCTTGCTGACCAGGTGTCACAGAATGGAACATGGCTACAGAGTCCCAGCCCCTCCTCTCGGAGAACCTATGATCATGGGAGAGTCCTCGACTCCGTAGCAGATACCCAAGGAGCAAGAAACCCAATTGGTCCAATATGTACAGAAGCCCAAATTTAGTAAAACAAAACAAAATAAAACAAAAAAAGTTGGGGGGCACTTTGAGCTGGACTTAGAAAAATGGGGCTTTCTGTAATAAAAAATTTTAAAGGTATAAACCAGTGTGGGTCTTTATTGTCCGGGCTTGCCAATGATGATTAAGACCAAAGCCTCCAGAAGGGCTGTCTGGTGGTAACTCATCACCACATTCATTCTTATTTACTTATTTATTTATTTTTAAATTCTGAAGTAATTTTAGATTTCTCAAAGAGTTTCAAAAACAGTTCAGAGTTCTAGTACCCCCTCACCCACCTTCCTCTTACGTTCACATCTTAGATAACTACAATACAATTACTGAAATTGAAGGCCAGAAACTATAAAACTCCTAGAGGAGAACATAGGCAAAACACTCTCCGACATAAATCACAGCAGGATCCTCTATGATCCTCCTCCCAGAATACTGGAAATAAAAGCAAAAATAAACAAATGGGATCTAATTAAAATTAAAAGCTTCTGCACAACAAAGGAAACTATAAGCAAGGTGAAAAGACAGCCTTCTGAATGGAAGAGAAAATAATAGTAAATGAAGCAACCGGCAAACAACTAATCTCAAAAATATACAAGCAACTCCTGCAGCTCAATTCCAGAAAAATAAATGACCCAATCAAAAAATGGGCCAAAGAACTAAATAGGCATTTCTCCAAAGAAGACACACAGATGGCTAACAAACACATGAAAAGATGCTCAACATTACTCATTATTAGAGAAATGCAAATCAAGACCACAATGAGGTACCATTTCACACCAGTCAGAATGGCTGCGATCCAAAAGTCTACAAGCAATAAATGCTGGAGAGGGTGTAGAGAAAAGGGAATCCTCTTACACTGTTGGTGGGAATGCAAACTAGTACAGCTACTATGGAGAACAGTGTGGAGATTCCTTAAAAAACTGGAAATAGAACTGCCTTATGACCCAGCAATCCCACTGCTGGGCATACACATGGTGGAAACCAGAACTGAAAGAGACATGGGTACCTCAGTGTTCATTGCAGCACTGTTTATAATAGCCAGGACATGGAAGCAACCTAGATGTCCATCAGCAGATGAATGGATAAGAAAGCTGTGGTACATATATACAATGGAGTATTACTCAGCCACTAAAAAGAATACATTTGAATCAGTTCTAATGAGGTGGATGAAACTGGAGCCAATTATACAGAGTGATGTAAGCCAGAAGGAAAAACACCAATACAGTATACTAACACATATATATGGAATTTAGAAAGATGGTAACGATAACCCTGTATGCGAGACAGCAAAAGAGACACAGATGTATAGAACAGTCTTTTGAACTCTGTGGGAGAGGGAGAGGGTGGGATGATTTGGGAGAATGGCATTGAAACATGTATAATATCATATATGAAACAAATTGCCAGTCTAGGTTCGATGCAGGATACAGGATGCTTGGGGCTGGTGCACTGGGATGACCCAGAGAGATGATATGGGGAGGGAGGTGGGTGGGGGATTCAGGACTGGGAACACGTGTACACCTGTGGCAGATTCATGATGTATGGCAAAACCAATATAGTATTGTAAAGTAAAATAAAGTGAAAACAAAACAAAATAAAACAAACAAACCACCACCACCAAAAAAACCACAAAACAATTACTGAAATTGGGAAATGAGCATTGAAACAATACTGTTAACTAATAGACCTCATCTGAGTTTTGCCACTTTTCACTAATGTCCTTTCCCTGGTATAGGATGCAATTCTTTGCATTTAGTTGTTTATGTCTCCTCAGTCTCCCATACTCTGTTACAGTTTTGGAGTCTTTATTTCACTGACCAGTTATTTGTTTTAGAAATTTGAGACTGTTTGAAGTTTTCTCATGATAAGGTTGAAGCTATGTTTTTTGGCAAGTATCCCACAGAAACGGTATGTCTCATGGCCTTGCATGAAATGGGACATGGGTATAGAACTCCAGTGCATCTTATCAGGAGCTGTTAAGCTAAGCCACTTCAGTTGTGTCTGACTATGCAACTCCAGAGATGGCAGCCTACCAGGCTCTTCTGTCTCTGGGATTCTCCAGGCAAGAACACTGGAGTGGGTTTCCATTTCCTTCTCCAATGCATGAGAGTGAAAAGTGAAAGTGAAGTTTCTCAGTTGTGTCCAACTTTGTGATCCCATGGACTGCAGCCCACCAAGATCCTCCATTCATGGGATTTTCCAAGCAAGAATACTAGAGTGGGGTGCCATTGCCTTCTCTGTTATCAGGAGCTACATAGTAAAAAACATTATTTATTTGGTTGCACTGGGTCTTAGCTGCAACACATACGATCTTTAGTCTTCATTGTGACATGTGGATTCTTTAGTTGTGGCATATGAACTCTCAGTTGCAACATGTGGGATCCAGTTCCTGACTAGGGATCAAACTCAGCACCCCCTGCACTACTGGGAGCATGGAGTCTTAGCCATTGTACCACCAGGGAAGTCCCAGAAGTTACATGATGTTGACGTCGTATCAACTGGTGATGCTAATCTTGATTGCTTTTTAAGATGATATCAGCCAGGTTTCTCCAACATAAAGTTACTGTTTTTGCCCTTTGCAATTAATAACAAACTGCAAAACTATGCTGTTGTAACAAATGGATATCAGTAAAAAACAAAAACAAAACAAACTGAAAAAACTTAGGGGTTTAATACAAGAAAAGTTCATTTCTAAGTTATTTAAACCCACATAGATGTTCCTGACTGGGCAGCTCCCCGCTAAGAGTGAGGAAGAGGCCAGACTCTTTCTATCCTACAGTTCAGTTCTCCTGTTTTCTGGGATTCTTGGGATCTTGGTTAAGTGTTCTGCATCCAGCTTATCGACAAGAGTGTCTAGAGGATTATGCAGCCTGTTGCAGGGGTCAGGCCTCAATTATGTGGCTGGGGAGGAAGTAGTTTATTCAAATGCAGCTTGCAGGATCAAGGTACCAGGTTTAGAGCCAGTATGGCTTGGTAGTAGGGGTTCCCCAGTGGCTCTGAGGCAAAGAATCCACCTGTGATGCAGGAGACACGAGAGATGCAGCTCTGATCCCTGGCCTGGGAAGATCCCCTGGGGGAGGGCATGACAACCCACTCCAGTATTCTTGCCTGGAAAATTCCTGAACAGAAGAGCCTGGCATGGCCTCTAGAGTCAGAGGCATAGCTTCAAATTCCAGCCTAGAAACTTCGGCAACATATATCATCTCTCCAGGCCTCAGTTTCCCACCTATACTAAAGGGATCGTGTTATCACTGTGCCTGATGAATGAGGTTGTAAGAGCTGCCAACATAGCTCCCTGACAAGAAGTAAATACTAGTCATTAGCAAATGACTCCAGTTTGAAAGTAGCTCCCTCCATGCTCTTGGGAGAGAGGACCACCAGAAAGAGTGATGTGGAAGGCACAGCCCTGGCCCACCTCCTTCAGACCTTGCTGGCCTCACTGAGGTTATAGCTGCCTCTGTGTCTCAGGATCCCCTCTCCCTTTCCATTTATCCCCAGATCTCCATAGTTACTGTCACCATGACTGCACAGGCCACAGCACAGCTTGCTTGCATCTTCACCTTCATGTGGCTGCTGACTCCAGCCACCACTGTCAGCGGCTGACTGTCAGCTCTGCTGGCATGCTCTTAGAACCTCCTGGAAGTTCCCCACTCAGGCTTGATGTGAGGAAGAAGCAGTACTTTAGGGAAACAGCACAGAGTCACATAGGAATGGGAATCAGGGTCCTGAGGTTTGGGAAGGCAGCTGGCGGGTGAGCAGGGCTAGGTTCTGGGAGGGTTCCCCATGGGGGAAGGGCTCAGGCTTTAGATGGGATAAGTACAGAAGTAGGACTAGGATTGGGTTTTCATACTAGGAAGCTCTCTCAGATTGTAGGATGCAGGTAGAAAGACAGCAGGAAGACAGTACCGGGAGGGAGTTTATTTACTTTGTAAACATTTTACTTTGTATTGGAGTACAGCTGATTAACAATGCTGTGATAGTTTGAGGTGAACAGCAAAGGGCCTCAGCCATACATATACATGTGTCCATTCTCCCTCCGCAACTCCCCTCCCATCCAGGCTGCCACACAACATGGAGCAGAGTTCCATGTGTTATACAGTAGGTCTCCATTGGTTATCTATTTTAAATAGAGCAGCATGCTACATATCTATCCCCAACTCCCTAACTATCCCTTCCCTCCATCCTTCCCCCTGGCAACTGTAAGTGTGTTCTCTTGTTTGTGAGTCTTTCTCTCCTTTTTTTTTAAATGAGTTCATTTTTATAGTAAGTTCATTTGTATAATTTCTTTTTAAAGTCCACATATAGGAATGTCATATGATATTTCAGGGAGGGACTTTAAACAGAGAAGTAGTAAGGAACCGCCCAGGGCAAGCACTCTTTCATGTTGCTATAACTGAGAGTAATTGACGCCATTCTATGTGCTTCTGTTTGCACTGCTGCCTCTTGCCTCCTCACTCAGAGTAGGGAAGAGGGCAAAGCACCACTCCTGTTCAATGTCTACATTCCTTTCCTTGGCTATTCATAGTTAGCTCTGGATTCCTGTCTTCTGGGCTGGGTTTAGGACTTCCCACCTAGATGAAGCCCTTTGCTGCCAATTCCTCTTTAGTCCCTGCCAGAGCTCTGGGATAAGCCCTATGTCTGAGGAGCTCCACAGAATTCTGTATTTACATTGTACAGTTGGATAAAGCATGAATCACTAATTTTTATAGCTCTTTACAATTTGCAAATTTGCCCAGGTTATTTTATTTAGAATTAGCTTTATTCATATATAGTAGGATTTGTGTGTGCGTGCGCTCAGTTATGTATAACTATATCCTGCCAGGCTCCTCTGTCCATGGGAATTTTCTAGCAAGAATATAGCACTGGGTTGCCATATCCTCCTCCAGGATTGTAGGATTTACATACAGTAAAATGTAAATGTGTTGACCAATGAGTTTTGACAAATGCGCCCATGTAACTACTCCTCCAGGCAAGATACAGAAGCCCTCTCCACCTGTGTCCTCAAGGTTCCCCAGTCTCCTTGAAGTCCACCTGGCTCTGGCCCCAGGCTTCCACCTGCATCTTCACTGTCCCACCCTGGAAGAGTCAGGCAGCTCTTCTGCTCATAAAGTAAGTCCTCTACATATGAATTTACAAGTTGTAAACTTTCAAAGACGTGAATGTGCATTTGTGTGTCCAGTCACATAAGTTAGTTCCTGTGTCTGGCAGACATTGTCACATGCATGGATTCTCTACAAGTGGCTGTGCTTTTGTGTACAGAGTACAGTAGTATAGTATCTTTATTTGAAGCTAGAGCCGCTATAGAATGACTTCACTGAACTCCTTGCTGTCCAGCATGAGGAGCTTATTAATGAAGAGCTGATGGAACTGGAGGCCCAGAGAAAGCATGAAGGGAGACAAGAGAAAGAAATAACTGAATGTATCACTGATTCTGATCGTGACGCCAGTTGTCTTGCTGTTCACATTGTTTGCTGAACTCAGGGTAGGCAAGGCACAAGCTAAGAGGCTGGAAGAAGATGTGAGGAGCCGTAGGAACTGCAGAAACATTTTTTCTCTCCTGGCTGGCAGCCAAAACATGGTCTCTCTCCTTGCTGATGCAGTAGCCATAGCAGCAGCCACAACATAGCCATAACATAACCTCATACAATGTAGTCACGATGCCGCTCCAGTGTGGCCCCAGTGAGGCAGCAGCCAGGGCTTTCATAGTGAAGCTCATACAGGCACACCACACACAGCCCCCAGGGCTTTTCCAGTGGAGGTTATATAACAAAAGTAGCCCCTGGCCAAGCGAGTACCTCTTGCCACACATGAGCAGTGCTATAAATGATCTCAGCTGTTACATAATCATTATTTACAAAACGTGGGGCAAGAGCAAGAGGCTGTGGGGTGAGAGAGACTGACCACATCATCTTGGCTAATTTGCTCTTTCCCTACACCGAAGAATCCAAGAGATTAATGATGCAGGAAATGGCAAGAGGATTCTCTCTGTTTGAGGAGGCACTGTTAGTTTCTGAGGCCCAGGACCTGAAAGTAGAATGGTACACAAAGATTGCAGCAGCTGTTCAGTATGCAATCCAGTGTTATGTATCATCTATGAAAAGAAAGAGAGCTACTAACTAGACATCACTGGATCGTTTTTCAAGAGTAGATAGAATTGAATTCAGTAGGAACCAGAACCTGTGCCATCACTATCAGGCATGAGTGAAACTGAAGACTGCCTTTCATCTCCTATTGCTCACAATCCTTCGCCTCTATCATTTCCCTCCTCCTCTCCTTCCTCTAGTCAGTAACTTTTGTCTGTTTACTTGATGCTAGCCCCTGTATGCCAGCTGTTTTACTGTACTACTGTATTTTTCAAGGTACTGTACTGTAAGAGTATGTTGACTAAAAAATATTAGTCACAATCTGTAAACAGAGTTATTTCATTTGTTGGAAATGTTTTGGACCTTCAGCTTGGGAGATAGCATCTCAATAGCTCTAAGGAGGCGAAAGTGAGAGTCAGGTTATATACAAATTTGCAACAAAGCAGGGGGGTGGGCAGGAAGTCTAAACATCAAAGATTACTGGTAAGTAAGGAAACTCAGATATCAAATTAAGGTATTTAGCATTCTCCTATGTATGCTAAGACATCAGCCTTTGGGCTCACTGGATTTATTCCTTTCATGTGCCCCTCAGCTATCTGAGGGCCAGATCCTGTATCCTGATTGTTTATATCCTTAATTTCTTGTTCACTGTAAGGGGTGGTAGGTGAGGCGGATGGCTGCTTCTTGCATTCCCCAGCTCTTCAGGATTCACTGTGCAGGGTGTTGGCAAATGCTGGATCCCAGGCATTGTGTTCCCTTTCCCACATTCACATTTGGAGGGCCAGAATCACAGACAGCTGTGACATATTTTTGCCCACCAATATATTCAAAAGCAGAGACATTACTTTGCCGACTAAGGTCTGTCTAGTCAAGGCTATGGTTTTTCCTGTGGTCATGTATGGATGTGAGAGCTGGACTGTGAAGAAGGCTGAGCGTCTAACAATTGATGCTTTTGAACTGTGGTGTTGGAGAAGACTCTTGGGAGTCCCTTGGACTGCAAGGTGATCCAACCAGTCCATTCTGAAGGAGATCAGCCCTGGGATTTCTTTGGAAGGAATGATGCTAAAGCTGAAACTCCAGTACTTTGGCTACCTCATGTGAAGAGTTGACTCACTGGAAAAGACTCTGATGCTGGGAAGGACTAGGGGCAGGAGGAGAAGGGGACGACAGAGGATGAGATGGCTGGATGGCATCACAGACTCGATGAACATGAGTCTGAGTGAACTCTGGGAGTTGGTGATGGACAGGAATGCCTGGCATGCTGTGATTCATGGGGTCACAAAGAGTTGGACACGACTGAGTGACTGAACTGAAATGAACTGATGTAGGAAATATTTCATTTCACAATTAAAACCATTTTATTTTTTTTTTCATGTATTGTGTGAAAACACTATAAAACCTTTTACAGTATGGTACTATATAGCCAGTTATGTTAGCTGGGTACCTAGGCTAACTTTGTTGGACTTAATGAACAAACTGGACTTACAAATGTGCTCTCAGAATGGAACTCATTTGTAAGTAGGGCACTTACTCTACTCTAATGAACTGAGTTGCTATTTGGCACCACCTAGACACAAGGCTATGGGCAACATAGGTTCCGGGGGCCAGCTCTTCCCAGCAACAACCCTCCCTCATGGAAGGAGGAGGTCAGGGCACTGTTTCCACCAGGTTTCAAGCCCTTCCACCCTGCCCTCCTCCCCGACACTCACTTTATGGGTTGGGAAGACAGAAGGAGAGGGTGGGATTCTCTTCCTTGTAGACTGAAAATTGCATCTGTTGACTGAAAAAAAAATGACAACCTAAAAGTTGTCACCCTGCTCATTTAACTTACATGCAGAGTGTGTGTTAGTTGCTCAGTCATGTACCAACTCTTTGTGACCCCATGGAGTATAGTCTGCCAGGCTCCTCTGTAAATGGGATTCTCCAGTCAAGAATACTGGAGTGGGTTGCCATTCCCTTCTCCAGGGGATCTTCCCCACCCAGGGGGCTGAATCCAGGTCTCCCGCACTGCAGGGAGATTCTTTTCTGTCTGAGCCACCAGGGAAATCCAAGCTTGCCATATGGAAGTCAAATTCTACAAACTTTAAAATAGTTTTAATCTTGGGATCTGGCATTGGGAGAGTCTTTTCTCTCTTTATTGTTTTGTTGTTGAACTCAAGTTCGTGTGCCTGATATACAGTGAGGTCAAACAAACTAAAACATCACAGTTTGGAGCAGAGAAAGATTTACAGCAAGGGCCATGCAAGAAGAATGGGTGGTTTGTACTCAGAAAACCTGAACTCCCCAATGATTCTGAGGGAAGAGTTTTTATAGGAAAAATTTAGCCGGAGGTCTGCAGACTGTTGGCTTCCCTGGTGGCTCAGATGGTAAAGAATATGCCTGCAATGAATGCAGAAGACCTGGTTTTGATTCCCTGAGTCTGGAAGATTCCCTGGAGAACTTTCCTCTGATTGGATGGCGTGTGGTACCAGGGTGGTGTTACAGGAATCTCAATCATCAGTCCTTTTGTTCCAACTAGTCTCCAGTCTATGTGCTTGTGTTCAGTTTAAAGTTACCATCTTCTACTTGGGTGAGTATTCAAGGGATTAGATTTGATACAGTGCCTGAAGAACTATGGATGGTTTGTGACACTGTACAATAGGCAGTGATCAAGACTATCCCCAAGAAAAAGAAATGGAAAAAGGCAGAATGGTTGTCTGAGGAAGTCTTACAAATAGCTGAGAAAAGAAAAGAAATGAAAAGCAAAGGAGAAAAGGAAAGATATTACCCATCTGAATGCAGAGTTCCAAGGAATAGCATGGAAAGATAAGAACGCTTTCCTCAGTGATCAGTGCAAAGAAATAGAGGAAAACTATAGGATGGGAAAGACTAGAGATCTCTTCAAGAAAATTAGAGATACCAAGGGAACATTTCATGCAAACATGGGCTCAATAAAGGACAGAAATGGTATGGATCTAACAGAAGCAGAAGATATTAAGAAGAGGTGGCAAGAATACACAGAAGAACTATACAAAAAGATCTTCATGACCCAGATAACCATGATGGCATGATCACTCACCTAGAGCCAGACATCCTGGAACGTGAAGTCAAGTGGGCCTTAGAAAGCACCACTATGAACAAAGCTAGTGGAGGTGATGGAATTCCACTTGAGCTATTTCAAACCCTAAAAGATGATGCTTTGAAAGTGCTACACGCAATATGCCAGCAAATTTGGAAAACTCAGCAGTGGCCACAGGACTGGAAAAGGTCAGTTTTCATTCCAATCCCAAAGAAAGGAAATGCCAAAGAGTGTTCAAACTACCATACAATTGCACTCATCTCACACGGTAGCAAAGTAATGCTCAAAATTCTCCAAGCTAGGCTTCAACAGTACATGAACCATGAACTTTCAGATGTTCAAGCTAGATTTAGAAAAGGCAGAGGAGTCAGAGATCAAATTGCCAACATCCTGTTTGATCATCGAAAAAGCAACAGAGTTCCAGAAAAACATCTACTTCTGCTTTATTGATGATGCCAAAGCCTTTGACTCTGTGGATCACAACAAACTGTAGAAAATTCATAAAGAGATGGGAATACCAGACCGCCCGACCTGCCTCTTGATAAATCTGTGTGCAGGTCAAGAAGCAACATGGAAGAACAGACTGGTCCCAAATAGGGAAAGGAGTACATCAAGGTTGTATAGTGTCACCCTGTTTATTTAACTTAAATGTAGAATATATCATGCAAAATGCTGGGCTGGATGAAGTACAAGCTGGAATCAAGTTTGCCGGGAGAAATATCAGTAACCTCAGATATGCAGATAATACCACCCTTATGGCATAAAGAGAAGAAAAGAGCCTCTTGATGAAAATGAAAGAGGAGAGTGAAAAACTTGGCTTAAAACTCAATATTCAGAAAACTAAGATCATGGCATCCAGTTCTATCACTTCACAGCAAATAGATGGGGAAACAATGGAAACAGGGACAGACTTTATACTTTGGGGCTCCAAAATCACTGCAGATGGTGACTGCAGCCATGAAATTAAAAGACACTTGCTCCTTGGAAGAAAAGTTATGACCAACCTAGATAGCATATTAAAAAACAGAGATATTACTTTGCCAACAAAGGTCCATCTAGTCAAACCCATGGTTTTTCTAGTAGTCATGTATGGATGTGAGAGTTGGACTATAAAGAAAGCTGAGTGGTGACGAACTGATGCTTTTGAACTGTGGTGTTGGAGAAGACTCTTGAGAGTCCCTTGGACTGCAAGGAGATCCAACCAGTCCATCCTAAAGGGGATCAGTCCTGGGTGTTCATTGGAGGGACTGATGTTGAAGCTGAAACTCTAATACTTTGGCCACCTGATGTGAAGAACTGACTCACTGGAAAAAAGGCTTTGATTCTGGGAAAGACTGAAGGTAGGAGAAGGGGACGACAGAGGATGAGATGGTTGGAAGGCATCACTGACATGATGGATGTAAGTTTGAGCAAGCTTGGGGAGCTGTTGATGGTAGAGAAGCCTGGCGTGCTGCAGTCCACGAGGTCACAAAGAGTCGAACATGACTGAGTGACTAAACTGAACTGAACCTGGGTGGGGAATCTTAATTCCTATATAAGAACTCAGAAATACATTGTAATGTCTATCCCTTGAAGAAGAACCAAGACCCTGCTTTATTATTGCACTATTGTTTCTTGATTGTTCCTCCTTGGCTTCTGCGTTCCCTCTCTCCCCCAGTTAGTAACTGAATCTGCTTTTGGAACTTGGAAGGTCTTGGAGGCTGAAGAGTTTTTCCTACAAATAAGAAAAGGCAAACACAGAAAGGCTTTCATACCCAGGAAGGCCCCATAGAGTTCTTCTTAGTTTCAATCCCTCCTTTTCTTTGATAGTTCTGAATTTTGAGGGGAACAGGTATTGGACAAGAAAGGTGATAATGTTTTTACAGATCTTACATAGCACTGTTGATTACAATTAAAATCTTTGGTATGTTGACTCATGTTAAAAGTATGTAAAATCATTATGGGTTTGTCCTATGAAAGATTTCATTTTTAACATAAAATCTTATGTCTATCTAGAAATATCACAAATTAGCTTTTCTTTTTATTGGAGATTAAAATTTAGCCCATGCATACAAAGAAGAACCTGTACTGATCCTTCTCAAGCTCTTCCAAAAGACTGAAGAGGTGTGAACACTTCCAAAGACAAATGAAGCCACCGTCACCCTGATACTAAAACCAGAAAAACATACCACCAAGAAAGAAAATTATAGGCTCATATCTTTGAATATAGATTCTCAACAAAATATTAGCAAACCAGATCTCACAACACGTAAACAAGATCATATACCACAACCAAGTTTGATACATCCCAAGTTTACAAGGATAGTTCAATGTACACAAATCAATGAATGTGATACAACACATCATCAAAACAAAAGACAGAAGTTACATGATCATCTCAATAGATTCAGAAAAAACATTTTATAAAATTCAATATCCATTCATTATAAAAACTCATGAAAGTGAGTACAGAGGGAACATATCTGAACATAATAAAAGCTACTTATGACAGACCTATAGCCAATATAATACTCAGTGGTGAAAAGCTGAATATCTTCTTACTAAAATCTGGATCAAGGCAAGGTGCTCACTCACAATACTTATATTCAACATGGTATTGGAAGTGATCAGATAAGAAAAATAAATAAAGGTATCCAAATTGGAAGGGAAGGGGAAAAGTTGTCATTATATACTGATGACATGATCCTACATAGAGAAAACTCTAAAAGACTCTACACAAAAACTACTAGAATTGACAAACAAATTCAACAAGGTAGCAGGATACAAGTTCAACATAGAAATCTGCATTTATTTACACAAACAGGAAATATCAGAAAGGGAGTACAAAATTATGTCTCAAAAAGAAATGCTTAGGAATAAAGCTGACTAAGGATATAAAAGACTTACATGCTGAAAACTATAAAACATTAATAAAAGAAACTGAAGGTGAGTCAAAGAAATGAAAAGACATCCCATGCTCTTGGATTGGAAGAATATTGTTAAAATAGCCATACTACCCAAAGCAATCTACAAGTTTAATGCAGTTCCTATCAAATGACCCATGACATTTTTCACAGAACTAGAACAAATAATCCTAAAATTTACATGGAACCATGCAATTCAGAACTGCAGCAATTCTGAGAAAAAGAACAAAGTAGGAGGCATTACCCTCCCAGACATCAGACAATACTACCAAGCTACAGTAATCAAAACAGTTGCAGTACCGGCACAAAAACAGACGGATCAATGGAACAGAATGGAGAGCTCAGAAAGAAACCCACACCTGTGATTAACTTATCTTTGACAAAGGGGGCAATGGGAAAGTCTCTTCAGCAAGTGGTGTTGGGGAAGTTTGACAGCCTCAGTGAAGTTAGAACACATCGTCACAACACACACAAGAATAAACTCAAAATGGCTCAAAGACTTAAATATAAGACACGACACCATAAAACTCCTAGAAGAGAACATAAGAAAAACATTCTCTGTCCATAACAAAACAAAAAGACAACCTGCAGACCAGGAGAAAATACTTACAAATGATATGACTGACAAGGGCTTAATTTACAAAATATACAAATAGCTCATATAACTGAAGAACAGAAAATCAAACAATCCAATCAAAAAATGAGAAGAACTAAAACAGACATTTCTCCAAAGAAGACATAGATGGCCACCAGAGACATGAAAAGGTGTTCAACATTGTTAATTATTAGAGAAATGCAAACCAAAACTACATTCTCACATTGGTCAGAATGGCCATAATTAAAAAGTCTATGAATAACAAATGCTGGAAAGGACATGGAGAAAAAGGAAAGTCTCCTATACTGTTAGTAAGAATTTAAATTATGCAGCCACTATGGAAAGCAGTATGGAGGTTCCTCAGAAAACTAGAGTTGCCATATGATCCAGCAGTCCCACTCCTGGGCATACATCCCAACAAAACTACAATTCAAAAACATACATTCACTCCTCTGTTTAGAGCAGCACTATTCACAATAGCCAAACCATGGAAACAACCTACATGTCCATCAACAGATGAATGGATAAAGATGTGGTGTGTGCTTGCTAAGTCACTTCAATCAAGTCCAACTCTTTGAAACCCTATGGACTGTAGCCCATAGGGCTCCTCTGTCAATGGGATTCTCAAGGCAAGAACACTGGAGTGGGTTGTCATGTCCTCCTCCAGGGGATCTTTGTGACCCAGGGACTGAACCTGTATCTCCTGTGGCTCCTGCAATGCAGGCAGATTCTTTACTGCTGAGCCGCCTGGGAAGCCTAAAGATGTGGTACATATATACAATGGAATATTACTCATAAAAAATAATGAAATAATGCCATTTGCAGCAACATGGCTGGAACTAGAGGTTATTATAGTAAGTTAGGTAAGTCAGACAGAGAAAACCAAACAGGGCATGACATTACATGTATGTGGAATCTAAAGTATAACACAAGTGAACTTATCTATGAAACAGACACACAGAGAATAGACTTAAAGTTCCCAAGGGGGTGCAGAAGGGATAGAGTGGGAGTTCGGGTTGGCAGATAGAAACTGTTATATATAGAATGGATAAACAACAAGGTCCTACTGTATAGTATGAAGGTGAAGTTGCTCAGTCGCGTCCGACTCTTTGCGACCCCACGGACTGTAGCCTACCAGGCTGTTCCATCCATGGGATTTTCCAGGCAAGAGTACTGGAGTGGGTTGCCATTTCCTTCTCCAGAGGATCGTCCCGACCCAGGGATCGAACCAAGGTCTCCCACATTGTAGGCAGACACTTTACTGTCTGAGCCACCAGGGAAGTCTGTATATAACTTGAGTTACTTGTAAATCAATTGTACTTCAAAAAACAAAAAAAAAAAACAAAAACTCATGCTTGTGCAGTGTAATCTCAATGAGAAAATGTAAATGACCTTCCTGGTCCTTAATTATTAAACACTTGGTAAGTATTCCTTTTTTCCAAGGAAATCTTGAAGTGGAGCAAACAATGATAATTATAAAATTCTACGATTCATTTAACAAGAGCTGGCAAACAACACAGATTATTAAATTCACTATATTCTATTTAATGGCTCCATAAATGATGATCATTTGCAACACTGCACACTCAATGACTTTTAAATCTGTGACCCTTTTTTTCTTCTATGGTATTTTCTTTTTTCCTTTTCTTATTTACTACTTTATTTTAAAATTAATTTTTATTTTATCCTTAATTTTTAACTTAATTTTTATTTAAAAAATATTTAAAAATTTATTTTTATTAGAGTTGTGACACTTTTCATAGAGGCTACTTTGGAAAATGACCAAAAAAACCACTTCCCGTGGAATAAAGCAATAAGAAAAACATCTGTCTCTTGTTTGTTTTCTCAGGTTCATCTCCCAAGGCAAAAAAAAAAAAAAAGATAAAAGCAAAAATAAACAAGTGGGACCTAGTCACACTTACAAGCTTTTGCATAGCAAAGGACACCATAAACAAAACAAAAAGACAACCTAAGGACTAGGAAAAAAATATTTGCAAATGATGGCCCAAGAGAGCTTTGTAATTTGAAACTGCCAGGTGATTCTAAGAGCAATCAGGAGTGAGAACCACAGAGATCTGTCTTGAGATGGTATCTCTAGCAGACTGCGGGGAACTGCTTTCCAACCTGCAGGGAGGAGGACTGTGCTCAGTTCACCGTGTTCACCAATTGGTGGCACCTCCCATCACGCACAGATAGAGGCTTCTAGACAGGTCCGTGTATTTACTGACACCTTCTTCTCCCACTTTCCCTATTATTAGTCTTAGCTGCTGCGCTGCAGCCTCTGCCCACTTTCCCATCTCTCTTTGTGCCCTAATGCACACTGTCCCTGTTGCCAAATAGTACAGATCTCTTCAGAGTTCATGTAAATTCTTCAGTTCAGTTCAGTTCAGTTCAGTCGCTCAGTTGTGTCCGACTCTTTGCGACCCCATGAATCGCAGCACGCCAGGCCTCCTTGTCCATCACCAACTCCTGGAGTTTACCCAAACTCATGTCCATTGAGTCAGTGATGCCATCCAGCCATCTCATCCTCTGTCGTCCCCTTCTTCTGCCTCCAATCCTTCCCAGCATCAGAGTCTTTTCCAATGAGTCAACTCTTTGCATGAGGTGGCCAAAGTATTGGAGTTTCAGCTTCAACATCAGTCCTTCCAATGAACACCCAGGACTGATCTCCTTTAGGATGGACTGGTTGGATCTCCTTGCAGTCCAAGGGACTCTCAAGAGTCGTCTCCAACACCACAGTGTAAATTCTTAACCTTTCCCTAATCAAATTCATACTCTTCCACTTCTATCTACCTTGTGTCTAGAGCAATAAGCTTTGGCTACCTGAGCAGGGGTACCACTCTCATTCTTGCTTTTGCATTGCTTTTTAAACATTTAAGGGTGCATATCCTTATTCTCAAAATGCCCTGGGATCTTCTTAAAAGAAGGCAGCCAACACTGATTGTGTGACGGTGGATACACAAATAAACCTTGCTGAATGATAAATAAATGGACAACTGAACACACCTATAGAAAATTTAATAGACATGAAAGAATTCATAAACCAAAAAGGACCTGTTTAATTCATAAATGGAGATGGCTGGGTCCCACCAGGAGCTCAATAAAGCAGCTTCTCCAGGAAGAGAATAAAGATGTTGAGAGGTAGGGGTCTGATTGTGGTCCCACTGCTGATGGCTGGTCTGCAATTTTTACTCTGGTTAGCAATTGGAAAACTCATATAAGTTACCGTCTCTTTGCACAGATCTGCTTGTATGCATCTTTTCACTTCAATAGCCATGTCTTTAAGACCTGCAAGAAACCATAAATGAGACTTCCACTCTCATCCTTCTTTATAATCCCTTTTTACCACCCTTGACTTGGCTGGAGTAAAATAGAAACCAGGCCACACACTTTGAGTGTGAGTCATTAAATATGACTCTCTCTAACAGGGCTGGTATTCTCCAACCACAGGGCCTTCAAATCCTCAAATCCCCTCACAACCCATCTCAATCATATATTGGAACCCTCATGGAACTTTATGAACCTTCTTTAAATAAGCTTTTTTCCAATTCCTATTATCACTTGGGGATCTAGCATTATGTTTTTATAGACATTTTATTCAGATAATAATAAGAATCTCTTCCTTTTATTGTTCCTCAAATGACTTTGTTAGTAGCATCTTGCATGCTGCTGATCTATAAGGATTCAGTGTTTCTGTGTTTCAGTTAGGTATAAACCCTTTCTGATTTTAAGGACATAAATACAATCTCCTATTCTTTATCTTTTTAAAAATGTCAGTATCAGCCATAAAAAGGCTATCACTTTGATTGTATTCCCTGCCTTTCAAAGTGCCTTCAGATACATCCTTTCACATGGCAGCTGTTGGTGATTTCATCTCACCTCCTCTGGCTGCCATTTCCAGTGACTGCTATGTTAAAGCAAAGAATCACTGTTATGCAAATCATAGAAAGTAGAAATGTAAGAATCCCAGAGACCAACCAAAATGACTAGCCCCTGTGTTTATCTCATTAATGAAGAATTCAAGAAGGCTGAGCTCCCCAGAATTAGCAGGAGGAAGAAGAGCTATGAAAACAACCTTCATGGTACTCTGCCACTGCTCTTCACACTACACTATACTGTGTGCGTGTGTGCCCAGCTGCTTCAGTTGTGTCTGACTCTTTGTGACCCTATGGGCTGTAGCCTGCCAGGCTCCTCTGTCCATGGGATTCTCCAGGCAAGAATACTGGAGTGGGTGGTCATGCCCTCCTCCAGGGGATCTTCCCAACCCAGGGATTGAACTCATGCCTCCTGCACCTCTTGCACTGCAGGCGGACTCTTTACTGCTGAGCCACTGGGGAAGACCCACACTATGCTACTACTCATAATGAATTTCTAATTTGTGTCTTCAGTTGATTTAGTATTTTATGTAAGATCTTCCCAAATTAAGCACAGTAAATTATGATTTTGATATCTTTGAAGAAAGTTTAAGTTTAATCACTGCCTTTCTCCAAAGTTTTTACTTTCAAAGTTAAAAACACACACACACACACAACAGGGTTAGAAGCAACATAAACTACCCCTGTGTTTAAAAAAACTAACCAAAGTTTGCAGAGGTTGAAAGGTCACCCAATATGCTGAAATAACTTCCTCAAAGATATCAGAAAGTCTGTTAATAAGAGCATGCAAAAATTCATATATGAACAAATGAATGTGAGAAAACTAGACATATTTTCAGAATCAAGCTACTGTGGGTATCCTTATTTCTAAGAGATTTGAACAAAAGCTTCTTTCTCCTCAAACCTACCCATAAGCTTGTAAGAGACTGCCACTTGCTTAAGTGCCACCCGTGTGTCTACATTGCATCCTAGAAAGTGAAAGTGAAGTCCTGTCCGACTCTTCGCGACCCCATGGACTCTAGCCTACCAGGCTCCTCTGCCCATGGGATTTTCCAGGCAAGAATACTGGAGTGGGGTGCCATTTCCTTCTCCAGAAGGAAAAGTACCTAGAAAAGTACCTGTGTTTATGATGCCAGAAAATTCAACACACTGCAGTTTATCTGCCCGGCACCACTTGAGATCGGAGTTACACTTTCTTCCCATCACAGCAAAGCATGTTGGACACTTATAGCCATTGGACTGGAATTTACTAACATCCTTCTCATCGAGGTCATTTATTTTAATCTCCCAGGAGACTGTATAAAAAAATAAAAGAAAGAAAACTGGCTGGCTATTTACCACTGGCAGGCAATGAACCAATGCTCATGGAGCAGAATTAGAGTTAGATCTGCCCCATTCACCCTCCCCAGTACCTTACCCCAGCATTTTGTGTGTGACATTTAACACTGGAATTAACACAAAAATTCCTACCTTTATGGAGCTTACATTCTGATGGAGAAGGCAGACAGAAACGACACAGTACGTCAAGTGATGATAAATACTAGTGAGAAAACAGAACAGGACAGGAAGGGCAGGGTGTGGCTGCAATTTATAGTATGGTTTGGGAAGTTCTCACTGAAAGAGAAACTTTTTTGAATGGAGTCCTAAAAGAGATCTTCTTCCAAATACCTGTACAGAATAACTAAGTCTTACAAATAAAGGGTTCAGGATGTTCAAAGAAGGGGCCGACAAGAGGGGCATTGACTCCTGCATTCTCTGTCTTTGGGGCTTGATAACATCCCAGTGAACTGAAGTCCACTGACCAGCCCTTTTACCTCTATCCAAGTGTCCCCACTACCAGCTACTGTTAAGAACAAAACTAGATCTGGTTGCCCCAGTGAAAGATGTGCAGCAGAGCAGGGAATAGAAGAAACGATGGATGAAGAAGCAGAAACCTGTGGAAAGTAAGAGCACGTTGAAAAAAGGGAGTAAAAGTCAGTATTTATTAGCAAAATTTTTCTCAGACTACCAAAAGGTGGTTTCAAATTAGTTAGCTTCCCTCTCCAAGAGGAACTCCCCTCTGCTGGCTCTGCCAACCCCACAGGGAGAGTAGAGTGTGACACCAGGGAGACATGCCCACTTGGAGCCTGCATACCCCTCCCCCTCATCCTTCCTGGATATCAACAATCCTAAAATTTCTTGCTCAAGTACCACAGACAGTTTGCAAAGCAGGTGGAATGGGGGAGCTTGGACTTGAAAACTGGTGTGTCAGTGAAGGGGAAGGTGGGGTGGTGAGAGGAAGTGGGCTGGAGATCAGGGTGGGAATCTTTCAGTGCTGGCATTCCCTGGCATGGAATCCCAAGGAGTGTGAAAATCTCAGGCATTTTAGGTCATTCTGAAGGTACTTTTGTCCAGTAAAACAAAGATTCCATCTACACCTTTTTGTTTTTAGCCTAAAGTGTACCTTTTTAGCCTAATGTGTACCTCCACATTAGCCTAATGTGTACAGCTCTATTGAGCCATACTGCCCTGGGTGCTGCAATGTGAGGGCAGCAAGCCTTCCTTCTTGGGCAAGAGCAGGGGTTGGGGAATTGGCTTCTGGGGGCTGAGAGTCACATGCTGCCATATGAAGAGGAAGAAGCAGAATCCAGATTAAAACCCTTTGAGATACTAAACAATCTAGCAATTTCACTTCTATTTCCAAAGAAAACAAAAACACTAATATGAAAAGATAGATGCACCCCTGTTACTGCAGCATTACTTACGAAGTCAAGATATGGAAGCAATCTAAATATCAATAGATGAATGGATAAAGATGTGTTACATATATATATATATACACACACACACACACATACATACACAATGGAATATTAGCAGTAGAAAAGAATGGCATTTTCAACAACATAGATGGATCTAGAATATATTAAGTTAAATAATTCAGCAAGAAACATACAAATATCATATGATTTAACTCATACGCAGAATCTAAAAAACAAATGAACAAGCACAGCAAAATAAAGACTTATAAATTCAGAAAACAAACAAGTGGTTGGAAGGAGGGGTGTAGGAGGATGAGTGAAATAGATAAGGGAGATTAGGAAGTACAAACTTTCAGTTACAAAATAAACTGGTCAAAGGTATGAAATGTATAGCATGGGAAATATAATCAGTAAAATTGTAGTAACTTTGTATGGTGACATATGGTAACTAGATGTATCATGGTCATTTTGTAATGTATTAGAAATATCAAATCACTCTGTTGTATACCTGGAATTAACAGTGCTATAAGTCAATTATACTTCAATTAAAAAAAAAAAAGCCAACACTGTTACATTACTAGTAATTAAACTCCCCCAAAACACACAAAACCTTGAGATTTAAGGTTTTTAAGGGTAACCTGGCCTGCCTTCCCTAGAGAGTTTTGTTTAATGGAATACATACAGAAAGACAAAGTTAATTTAAAAAATCAAACAAACTATAAAAATTTTAAGTCATTAAAGACGTTTTCCAATTCATAGTTTTTCACCAATATGTCTCATATGTCCCTTTCTCTCTTTCCAAACTCTTTTACACCCCACTCTGATTGAAGTTACTTTGTCCAAGGTGTCTGTTTAAATTTAGTTAAAATTTTGAAAATTAATAGTTTGGCTCCATCGGTCTCATTTCAAATGCTCAATAACCATATGTGGCTAGTGACCACTGTCCTGAACAGTGCAGACACAGACACACTGTTCACTGCAGAAAATACTATTGGACAGCACTGCTCTAGAGGCTTTCATGGTAAGACGAACACAACTTGAAAATTGAAACTAAAGCATGCTGGTGAGAGTTTGAGCAACAGGCATTATCTGTTTCTAATGAGTAAATTAGTATACTTTCTTTAAAGGGCAACTTGATAATATAGAATAAAAATTTAGATCCCACAAACTCTTTGATCCAGCAATTCCTAGGTATTTTCCTACATGTGTAATTGTACCAAGTCATTTACTGAAGTATTCCCTGTGATAATAAATGATTAAAAGTGACTGAAATGCTCATGGTTACATGGATTCTGGCATGTCCATGAAATGGATATATACAGAATATGTTGTTCTAACAGGCACTGTTATGAAAAGCTCTCCAAGGTGTACCTTTAAGGGAAGATGTAGAATGCTAGGTATAAGATGCTACCATGGGAAGAAAAAGGTACATTTGAATATGTCTATAAATACATGAACCATCTTTGGAATGGTAAGCATGAAGGGGATAACTGGTTATCCACAGCTTCAAAGAACTGAAATGGGGGTCTACAGAGGAGAAGATTATACAGTCTCCATCCTATACCTTTTTCATTTTATACCATGGGCATATATTATTTATTTGAAAAGCTATTTAATTAAAAACAAATAAATATAAGTAAATAAAAGCAATGGGAAATAATAGAAAAGATGGGTCCTAAAGTTTGCTTTTGTCCCTTAAAAAAGGCCTGGAAAAACCAAACATTCATAGGCAAAACTCCTGAATAGACATTTTTTCCAAAGAACGTAAACAAATTGCCACAGGACTGAAATGACACACAATATTTAGTCATTAGGGAAATGCAAATCACAACCACAATATTTCACCTTACACCTGACAGAATGCTCATCATAAAGAAGATAAGAGATAACAAATGCTGGTGAGGATGTGGAGAAAAGAGATTGTAAGGTGGCTCAGAGGTTAAAGCATCTGCCTACGATGCGGGAGACCTGGGTTTGATCCCTGGGTCGGGAAGACCCCTTGGAGAAGGAAATGGCAACCCACTCTAGTACTCTTGCCTGGAGAATCCCATGGATGGAGGAGCCTGGTGGGCTACAGTCCACAGGGTCACAAAGAGTCGGACACGACTGAGCGACTTCACTTCACTTCAAACTGGCATAGCTACTAACGGAAAACAGTATGAAAGATCCTCAAAAAGTTAAATACAGTACCTCTGTATTTAGTCCAGCAATTTCACTGCTGGGAATACATTCAAAGGAAATGAAAACACTAAAAAAAAAAAAAAAAAAGATAAGCTGCACCCCTATGTTCACAACATGATTCCTAACATCCAAGAATGGAAGCAACCTAACTTTCCATCAATAGATGAATCAATAAAGAAATTGTGAGATCTCTCTCTTTATATATGTGTGTGTGTGTGTGTGTAGATATCATCCATAAAAACCAAGGAAATTCTGCCACTTGTGGAAACATAGATGGGCCTTGAGAACATTATGCTATGTAAAGTAAGCCAGACAGAGAAAGATAAATACTGTATGATCTCACTTATATGCAGAAACTAAAACAAATTCATAGAGAAAGCAATCAGCCTTGTGGTTACCAGGGGTAGTGGAAAGGGACATTGGGAAAATGTGGTCAAAGGGCACAAACTTTCAGTGATAAGAAAAAAAGGGACATAATACAACATGATGCCTACAGTTAACTCTGAAAGTTAGGAGAGTAAATCCTGAGTTCTCATCACAAGGGAAAAACTGAACATACTCAGTAATTATTCCACAATAAATGTTAAGTCAAACCATTATGTTGCATACCTTAAATTTATACAGTGATGTACAGTGACGTATGTTAATTCTACATTAATAAAACCAGGAAAAAGGCTTATTGTAGAGAACATTCAAGCAAACTTCATTATAGATCACAGCCACAAAACAAGCCCTGACCAGCAGAGTAAACGAGGGCAATTTTGAAGAAAAATGGTCACCAGGTTAAGTGTGGCAGTATTACTTCCTCCTCTCCCCTTGAAGTTGCCCTTGAGCCTCTCTGTGCCCTCTGGTGCCCAAAGCAATGGTACCGGAACTGGAAGAAATACTGGAGTGGGTTGCCATGCCCTCTTCCCACAGGAATCAAATCAATGCAGGGATGTATCCTGCATTGCTGGCAGATTCTTTACCCACCTAGGAAGCCCATACTAGAGGCATGTGCGTGAGGGCTAAGTCACTTCAGTTATGTCTAACTCTTTGTGACCCTATGGCTTGTAGCCTGCCATGCTCCTCTATCCATGGGATTCTCCAGGCAAGAACACTGGAGTGTGCTGCCATGCCCTTCTCCAGGGGATCTTCCCGACACAGGGATCAAACCTGTATCTCTCATCTCCTGCATTGGCATGCGAATTCTTTACCATTAGCCCCCACCTGGGAAGCCCTGTGGATGGGCTCACATTATTTGCCTGAGGCCAGGCAGTAAGGAGTTGGAGTTGATTTGAACTGACACTCAGGATTCTGTTTCCAGCACTGGTCAGTACATTGTAAGACCTATGAGGGCAGGAATGATGCCTGTATAATCACTGCAGATGTCCATGCCGAGCATAGCACCCATAAGGAAAGTGTCACTGAGGTCTGCAGAATACAGGCAAGAATGGAAGAATAAGGGTGGGAATGCAGGAATGAGTGCATTAGTGAGAGAATGCAAAGAGGAATACAGAGGATAATTCAGCTAGGGGTACAGGAATGTGGGTGGGGATGCAGTAATGAGAGCATTTGGCTAGGGACACACCCTGTACACGTACCTGCGAGGAAAGGTGCCAAGGCCAGGCTACAGGCCAAGAGGAGGCTGCTGGGAGCTGCTTGTTGCATGGCTGATGCCTTGTCCCTTTCTCTCTGAAAGGCAGAAGCTAGTCAGCCCAGGTCCACAGGAAGAAACACCCAGTCTGTCCAGGAGCGACCTCCCACAGGAAGAGTCTTTCTGCCACTTGTGAACCCCTCCTGAGGCCCTACTTACTTGGTGGGCCACTGTGAGCTTGGCCTTTGGAGGCACCTTGTATTCAGAAGTGGTCTGGGGCTCCTCCGACTTGTCTGCTACTTTCTACAGGGTTCCAGGAGCAAGTGGGCTGCGTCTAGCTCCCCGGTGTGTTGTGTGGCCAGGCAAGTTACCACACGTATTACCTACCACCTGCACCCCCGGAACACAGCTCTTCCGGGAGTGGGCCACAGAGTACTGCGCAAGCGCAGGGGCAGGGGGCTCTGCTTCCTAATTGGCCCATCCCTATTGGTCCCTCCTCTTGCTCATCTCACACTTCTCGGGAGCGCTGGCCAACGCGATGCTAGGGCCTCAGAGTCTCACGTGACTGGAAAAAGCCTGATGGGCTGTTTCCGTGGTACAGAGAATTGAGAGAAATGAGTCAAGCTGAGTTACTGCTTTTCCTAGTTGTTTGGTGTTCATTCACGTACCTGATTAAAGATGTCTTACGGTGGCTGATCCTCTTACCTGTCAACTCTAAACATCTCTGCTCCATCTCTTTAAAACAGAAAGCAAAGCAATAGTTACTAGGGGCTGGGGTTTGGGGGTGGGGAGAAGAGGAAAGGAGCAGTTGTTCAATGGATGTAGAGGTCCAGTTTTGCGATATGAAGACTTTATAGTGATCTGTTGCACAATGCAGAGAAGGCAATGGCTTCCCGCTCTAGTACTCCTGCCTGGAAAATCCCATGGACGGAGGAGACTGGTGGGCTGCAGTCCATGGGGTTGCTAAGAGTCGGACACGACTTAGCAACTTCACTTTCACTTTTCACTTTCATGCATTGGAGAAGGAAATGGCAACCCACTCCAGTGTTCTTGCCTGGAGAATCCCAGGGACGGGAGGGCCTGGTGGGCTGCCATCTATGGGGTCGCACAGAGTTGGACACGACTGAAGCGACTTAGCAGCAACAGCAGTTGCACAATGATGTGACTATATTTAACACTATTATATTATGCACTTAATAAGTAAAATGGGAAATTTTATGGCTTTTCAAAACTGCAATTAAAAACTGCTCCCTTGACATTTAACATTGATTTCATTCTTTGTGATAAGTTCACTAGCTACTAGGTCAGTTCTGACCACTCTTCAGAATTTTGGAAATAATGTTATTTATTTTTTTTTTTGATGGTTCTAGGTCTCTGTTGCTGAGGGCGCTTTTCTCTACTTGTGGTGAACAGGGGGCTTCTCTTGTTGCAGAGCACAGAGTCTAGTGCTGACTCAGTAGTTGTGGTGCATGGGCTTAGTTGCTCCGTAGCTTATGGGATTTTCTTGGATCAGGGATTGAACCTGTGTCTCATGCATTGGCAGGTGGATTCTTTGGCACCAAGCCTGGTGGAAACCCTCATTAAATGTTTTGACTCTTGGTTTAAAATTTTCCTTGCTATAGCCCTGTGCAAAAGAACTTTTAGTCACAACAAAAAATGATCTTTATCTGTGTTAGTATAGTACTGTGATGGGTTGGGTGGTGGCCCTAAAGTTATATCCATATCTTCATCTTTAACCTGTGAATATTGCCTTAGATGGCAAAAAGATTTGATTAAGTTGGGGATCTTGAGACCTTCTCCCTAGATTATCTTGGTGGCCCTTAACATGTATTCTTAGAAGAGAGAAGCAGGAGGAGTCTTCCCTATTGCTCAGATGGTAAAGAATCTGCCTGCAATGCAGGAGACCTGGGTTTGATCCCTGGGTCAGGAAGATCCTTTGGAGAAGGGATTGGCAATCCACTCCAGTATTCTTGCCTGGAGAATCCCACGGATAGAGGAGCCTGATGGGCTACAGTTTGTGGGGTCACAAAGAGTTGGATACGACTAGGTGACTAACCCATCCACAGAGGAGAAGACTCAGGAGAACAGGACTGAGACTGTGGAAGCGGAGGTTGAACTGATATGATCACAATTCTGACAGCCACTAGAAGCAGGAAGAGGCAAGGAACAGACACTCCCCACGAGTATCTTGGAGAAAGGGTAGCTCTGCCAACACTTGCTTTCAGAACGATGAGGGAATGCATTTCTGTTGTTTTGAGCCATTCATTTTGGTAGTTTGTTACAGCAGCCCTAGGTGACCAGTAGAAGTGGCCCCCTGCTGCTCTGGAGGTGACTGTACACTTGGAATGTGGCTAGTTAGGTGGGAAATTGGAATGTTAACTTAAATTACTTTAAACTCAAATAGCCCAAACCCCAGAGCTATCAGATTGCTCTCCTCTGCATTTTGCCAGCCCTGCACTCGCATACAACCACAGAATAGGATTCCTAACTCCCAGACAGATGTCCCTGAGTGGAGTCTGCCATTACTCATGCTCTGACTTCAGTTCCTTCCAACACTCTCCCTTCTGCTTCCACTGCAGCTTACACAGGCCTGTAGTTTCGCAACTTCTTTCCATTATTGCCCTTCTACAAGGGCCTTTTTAGACCCCTTTCCTTCCTATTGGCTCCTCTGTTGTGAAATTTTAATACCACTGTTATACTGTTTATTTGTACACGTACTGTGATCTTTTGGAGGGCCACACACTATTGTGATATATAAGATTTCTTCCCCCTTCCTCAAAATGGCAAAACCAATACAATATTGTAAAGTAATTAGCCTCCAATTAAAATAAATAAATTTATATTAAAAAAATGCTCCAATTACAAAACTTAAAAATTTGAAGCTCTTACTGGTGGTACGGCCACCACCGATAATGTACGTCCTGGCCCAGTGACTCCCAGCTGGTGGTGAATGGATTCCCAGAGACATGTGGCAGTGTACCAAGACATTTCTGGCTGTCACAACTGGGGGTGCTACTGGTGTCTAGTGACTAGAGGCCAGAGGTGCTGCCGGGCATGCTGAATGATGCACAGGTTTGTCTCCCCCGCCGCCACAACAAAGAATTATCTGACCTAAAATGTTAATAGTGCTGAGGCTGAGAAACTTTGCTAGACTCAGCAACTAGATAACCAAGGATAACCCTGTAGCCCCACATAGTTAAGTTTCTTGATTTGAGTAGGAACTCTGGGGCATATCACCAAACAAAGAATTATTACAGAATTTTGGAGAAGAGTGACACTTGGGAGAAACTTATATGAAGTTCAAAGTGAAGCACAACTATATGTAAAGAGATCCTTGTCAGGTTTGGACTGTGAGGTGGACAGCCGAAATGTCAAAGTTAAGATAGAAGTGAATGCCTAAAATCTCTTATCTGCACCTTTGCTCCTAGGTTGGAGATTAAGGATAATTGTCTGCAAAGTCACTTAGATTTTTAAGGCAAGTTTCTCATTAAGAAAGCAATAGTCATTCAACTTAATGACTGAAGAGATAAAAAGTTTATTCCTACCCCAGGAGAAATGTTTCCTGTTAACTTTGCACCTGGTATTTACCTGTCTTCTTTCCCACCCTGATCAACGGTGGGGAGATTTTTCAAGCTCCATTAATGCCTCAACTGCTATAAACACACCTTTCTATCACGTTCCACTGGGGAGTTCGTATCTTTCCAAATCATTGCTGATCAAGTTTAGATTCTGGTTCCTGTCTCTTTAGTGGCTCATAGCTTCACTGCTTAGTGTACTCTTATCAGGTGACCTGCCAACGTCTGCCTCTGGAATCATACAGGCACTAGAGCAGGGCTAGCAAAACAAAACAAAACAAAACAAAATAAAGATCTCAAGCAAGCAACCAAGCAAACAGAAGAACAAAATGAAAACCAAAAATGAACTCTCATATCTGTAGCTATATGCTACAATAAACTTATGCTTATTATACTTATTTGAGCGCCAAGCTTAATTTGGCAATCTTTTACTCCTATTCTATCTTCTTCTGAGAAACCTCCCTGCCCAAAAGACTTAGCTACCTGTTATGAGACTCATTGATTAATTCATTTGTTCCATTCAGTCTTCAAATATGTGCTAACTTCTAACTATGTGTCAGATCTGATGGTGGTGTGAAGAAATTAAGCGTGTACTATTTCTATCCTCAAGGAACTCAGAGTCCAGTAAGAGACTGGACTCCAACAATTATAAGATTTAGCAACACACACAGTGTATATACCTGATCAGGATGGCTTCCTGTCTAAATTACCAGTGATAGAATATGCATCAGTCAAAATGGATCAAGTTTTGCTGTGGTAACAAACACCACAATTTTCAGTAGCTTAACACCATGGATATGTAATTTTATTTCTAAATTATACTCCTTGTTGCCATGGAGTGGCAGGAAGCTCTGTCTCAAACTGAGCTTTCTCAGTCACCACAGAAAGGGAAAGACAATGTGGCAAATCTTATACCACACAAATACAAAGGATCAAAGAGACTACAAGTAACTATATACCCATAAAATGGACAACTGGAAGAAGTGAACACATTTTAAAAAAGGTACAATCTCCCAAGACTGAGCCAAGAAGAAATAGAAAATATGTACAGACCAATCACAAGTACTGAAATTGAAATGTGATTAAAAACACCCAACAAACAAAAGTCCAATACCAGATGGCTCCATAGGAGGGTTATATCAAACATCTAGATAAGAGTTAATACACATCCATCTGACACTGTTCCAAAAATTGCAGAGGGAGGAAAACTCCCAGACTCATTCTTTGAGACCACCATTATCCTCATTCCAAGCTCAGACAAAGATACCACATAAAAGAAAAGTATAGGTCATTATCACTGATGAACATAGATGCAAAAATCCTCAATAAAATAGCAGCAAACAGAATCCAGCACCGTGTTAAAAGGATAATACACCATATTCAAGTGGGGTTTATTCAGGGGATGCAAGGATATACACAAATCAATCATTGGATTGATTCTTAAATGTCCCCCCAGATCACATGCTGATGGGTATGCCTAACTTCAGGGGGCTGGAGCAGAGCAATCCTACCATGTGCTATGAAGGAGAGGAATTTTTGTGAAAAGATTTAAGGTTTAACACAGACTAATATTTAACAACATCAATAACTGTTTGAGCACTTAGAAACATTCTTGTTTCTTTTTTTTCTGGTATGAAAAAAAGCTTTTAACTTTGCTTAAAAATTTTTTTAATAATAAGACTACATAGTTAGTTAAGTTGCTTGGTCAGTTGTGTCCGACTCTTTGCAACCCCGTGGACTGTAGCCCACCAAGCTTCTCCATCCACGGGATTCTCCAGGCAAGAATACTGGAGTGGGTTGCCATTTCCTTCTCCAGGGGATCTTCCCAACCCAGGGATCAAACCCAGGTCTCCCACATTGCAGGCAGATGCTTTAACCTCTGCACCACCAGGAAGACTACATAAAGTGATAAGTAAGTAAAGAGACAGAACAGCACCTTACAAAAGTGACAATACAAAATGTCTAAGGTAAATGTCTCACTGGACTATTAATAATCGAGACCAGTGCAGTCCAATAAAAATACAATGAGCTACATTTTTATTTTTAAATTTTCTTCTAAGAAAAGTAAAAATAAACAGGTGAAATTAGCATTAGTAACACATAGGCATACCTTGGAGATAGTTCAGTCTTGGTTCCAGACCATCACAATAAAGCAAGTAAATCAATAAAAGGAGTCACATAATTTTGGGGGAGTTCTCAGTGGATTTGATAGTTTTATTTACACTGTATTTTAAAAAGTTATTGGAGTGTAGTTGCTTTACTATGTTGTGTTAGCATCCAGAGTATCAGTTCAGTTCAGTCGCTCAGTCATGTCCGACTCTTTGCGACCCCATGAACCGCAGCACACCAGGCCTCCCTGTCCATCACCAACTCCCAGAGTTTACCCAAACTCATGTCCATTGAGTTGATGATGCCATCCAAGTATCTCATCCTCTGTCATCCCCTTTTCCTTCTGCCCTCAATCTTTCCTAGCATCAGGGTCTTTTCAAATAAGTCAGCTCTTTGCATCAGGTGGCCAAAGTGTTGGAGTTTCAGCTTCAGCATCAGTCCTTCCAATGAACAGTTAGGACTGATCTCCTTTAGGATGGACTGGTTGGCTCCCCTTGCTGTCTAAGGGACTCTCAAGAGTCTTCTCCAACACCAGAGTTCAGAAGCATCAATTCTTTGGCACTCAGCTTTCTTTATAGTCCAACTCTCATATCCTTACATGACTACTGGAAAAACCCTAGTTTTGACTAGACAGACCTTTGTTGACAAAGTAATGTTTCTGCTTTTTAACATGCTGTCTAGGTTGGTCATAACTTTTCTTCCAAGGAGCAAATGTCTTTTAATTTCATGGCTGCAGTCACCATCTGCAGTGATTTTGGAGCCCCCCAAAATAAAGTCTGCTACTGTTTCCACTGTTTCCCCATCTATTTGCCATGACATGATGGGATCAGGTGCCATGATATTTTGAATAAATAGTCCAAAAGTAAGAAAATAAAATAATTGATGGGGAAGTTGACTTAGACATGAAAAGAAGTGGTGAAGGTCACAAATGGAACAGTCAAAGATTTTCTGAGATTGCCTTGTCTATGTCCCAGCTGAGAGCAAGAAAGGGAGAGACACAGCTGGCTACATCACTACTCCCCTGTCCCAGGTGTGTGCTTTCCCGCGCCCGAGGGCGAGGAGGCAGTCTGTAGGCACACTGCCGAAGTGACTAAAGGAATGAGAGTCTCTGAGAAAATGGCTGAAAAAGGCCCTGCAAGGAGGTGTGGGAGATGCCCTAGGCTTGGGTAGATCAGGGGTGCAGTATCCAAAAGTATATAAATCCTGCCCCTCCATCTGTCTATTGAGTATAGTCTCCCAGGTCTCTCTCCAGATGAAGAAGGGAGAAAGAAAGGCTGGAAAGGATCCTTGGAGGAAATCCCTCAAGTGGCATTATCAGACCTTTGATGGGATACCAGCTATCAGCTCAAATCTCAGGGCTGCTGCTATTGGGGGAAAAGCAGTGAGAATTACCTGTTGAGGGCAAGACCTTTACATTGACTGCTAAGGATGAGAAAATGCCAGCTGGTAGGAAAGTGGAGAATTTTTATGTCTGAACATTTTACAGTAAAGTGTGGGGACCTGCTCAGAAACTAAGTTGATATAAAAATTATTTTAAGCTGAAGATATTTGACATTAACAGATTCAAAGAAAGAAGCCTTCTCAGAGCTTCATTTATCTTACTAAAAGCAACAACTTCTGAGAAATGAGGCTGCCATCAATTCTTTCTTTGGGGGTGGGCCTACTCCCAGGAAGAAGCTGATAGTAAAAGTACTATAAATAACCTCTCCAGAGGAATATCAAGGCCAAGAAGAAGATGGAAAGACTACTTACACTTGTATAAACGAACATTATCCTCAAAAACTAACAATAGAACTACTGTATGATCCAGCAATCACAATTCTGGATGTTCCCAAAGGAAATGAAATTAGTGTCTTGAAGAGGTATATGTACTCCCATGTTCACTGATGCATTATTCACTATAGCCAAGATATGGAAACAATGTAAGTGTCCATCCATGGAGGAGTGAATGAAGAAAGTGTGATTATCTATCTATGTATCTATCTATCACCTATCTAGTGAGTGACCTATTTATCATCTATCTGTTATCTATCATATGTGTATATAAGTATATGACCTATCATCTATCTGAGATATATATCTAAAAGCTTTATCTATCTAGATCTCTATCTATGGGCTTCCCAGGTGACTTAGTGGTAAAGAATCTGCCTGCCAATACAAGAGATGCAGGACACACAGGTTTGATCCCTTGGTTGGGAAGATCCCCTGGAGAAGGAAATGGCAACTGACTCCAATATTCTTGCCTGGGAAATCCCATGGAAAGAGGGGCCTGGTGGGCTATAGTGCATAGGGCTGCAAAGAGTTGGACACAGCTGAGCACACATGCACACACATAACACACATAACAAGATTCCTATCTAGACTGTGTTTCTTATTATTTCTTCTGCTTCCTAAGTATAGGACTTACGATGAAGGATGCTTAGCATCTCTCACGCCTTAATAGAGCTAGGCTTTCCCATGTCATTTGCCAAATATTTCCTGCTGAGTCAGCTTTAAAATTTTCCCATTTTTCACGTTTTCATATTCTATTAAAAGGAAAAAGCTACTAGCCTACATCATAAATTGGAAATTCTATGATGTGTACTTTCTTAAATGCCAGTTCTAATTGGGTTTGCCATTTTTCTCCATGTGGAGATCAAATTCTCAAAGCTACTTATAGTCCTCATGTTGTATTCTGGTGTGTACATTTTGGTGTGTTTAACCTAGTTTTCAGAAAGTATTTTTTTCCTGGCATTCCAGCAGTATGGGGCTACACAGCCATTCCTGTCACACCATGAAAAGGGTCAACTCTTCTTGTCACTTTTGTGGTGTGAGATGTTAATTAGAATTAGATTCACTGCAAGTGCCAGAAAACACAGTGGTGTATCAACACCATGATTTCGGAAACTCAATTTCCTTCCTTATTGCTGTTCTGATATTCTCATTTCCTGGCTTCTACCTTATATTCCAAGATGTCCACTGAAGCTCCATTTGTTATGACTACATGTCAGCCAGAAAGAATGTGTGGTGGGGTGGAGAGGAGTGTGATACGGCCCTGACATCTGAGGACCCTGCTGAATGGCTACATTTGTGCTTAGGGGCCATCATTCAGAGCTTAGGTACGTAGCCATACCTAGCTGCATTGATAACTGGGAAATGTATTCTAGGCAGTGTCTGCTCAGTTGAAATTGGGGTATATTTACAAAGAAGAAGGTCAAACTTTATATCTTAATATAGCTTGCTCTCTGTAGCACAGGAAGGCATGAGTATACAGTTTACCTTCCACTTGTCATTTTTCAAAACTTGCCTATTTGATGAGTGAGAGGTCAGACATATCAATAGCTGCAAATTATGGCTTTCTCCTTTGCTTGGGCAAGCGCTAAGGAGTTAAAGATCATGCTTATAACATACAGGGTTGGGAAATGTGGTGAAGAAGGGGATCCTGTTCTGGAATTCTGTGGTGGGATGAGATTATGTGATGTTTGCCTGCACATAATCCTTTGGAATAGAACTCACTCTCCCCTTAGTTAATTTCTTCTTGAGAAGCGAATGTGGTTAAAATGTTTGGGTGGAAACATACTTCTCAATGATGTTCTCATCCCCCCCCACACCTTTTCTAATGAGTAATTTATAATTAGTTAAGCCATGATTCAGGATTCCAGGGTGGGGATCACCATGTACTTAGGTCCCCCTTCACCACACTGGGGGAAGGATGGAGGACAGAGGAAGTGGGATGGAGCCAGGTCACATCTTCCCAGGAAACATGCTTTCTGTCTGCCAGTCACTCCAGGCTGATACCCAGGATATGGGGGCAGAAGGACTTTTACACATGCAGGTACCATTAGCACATGGCACTGCTCTCTCCTGCGTTAGCAGTCATTGCCTTCTCATTGCAGTGGAAGTCAGGTAGTTCTGGTCTGATCCTGGAAGGGGAGGCAACTGTCAAAAGGAACAGCCTGGTAGTTGATTTTGGTCTTGATGTCTTCTGCTATTCTGCTGACTCCTACTAAAGATGCCCCTGAAGCTGCTGGAAGCATAGTGTTATCCTCACTGTGGATGACCAGAAGTGGAAAAAAAGTCTGGACTGTTCTCAATTTTTATTATCCAGCTTCAGTATAAAGGATGTAGACTGGGCTTTCAGGATGGGTTTCTGGCCTCTGGAGGCTTTTAGAGATGTCTTAAAATACATAGATGACTGGTGGCATCTCTTATGGCAGTTGCATTATATAAGCAGAGATTTATGGTGGCAAAGTATGGTCTAACTTGGAGGTACAAGACTGCAAATCAGTCTCTATCCCTTCCTACCTCCCTGTCTTCCTGCTGCTTTCCCTCCTTTCTGCCTGTATTCTTCTTCGTTTCTTTCTTTTTGATACTTATTGAGGCCATATAATGTGCCAGGTGCAAAGTTAGGCACTGTGGTGAAGTCATGGAGACTCCCTGCTCTCATGTACCGTGAGGAGACAGACTTAATTGAAGAACTAAAGGCTAGGAAGGATATGGGACATATCTAAAAGAATTTGACTTAGTTTGGGATTATGGAGAAGAATTCCTTGAAGAGATGATACTTGGGCTAAGGAAGGAAGGATTATAAGCACAGAGGAGAAAGCAGCATCCCAGGCAGAGGGACAGCTCTGGAAATGACCTGGAAGGAAGAAGGAACAGAGGAGCAGGATTAAGGAGAAAGAAACATGAGATGAAGCCAAGATCACCAGACTCTTCAGGGCTTTGTAAGCAATGGGAAAGATTATTTGTTTTACCTGAGTGCATTAATTCATTCACATAGTCGTTATTCAATATTTAATAAATACCAACTGTGTGTTAAGTGCAAAAACATCATTTGTCCTCATGGAGCTTACCTTATAGTAGAAGACAGATTGTAAACAATATATGTATGTGAAAATATATCATGTATCAGATGATGACATGCGAAGGAACAATGGCAATTGCTAAAACAATTTAAGGGGAGGTTATGGGGTGAAGTCGGTGGCATGGGGTTAGATTTGTGTTCAGAAATCTCCTTGGCTACATCTAGAGGAAAAAAAAACCTGTGGTTTTGTACATGAGGAGTGGTAAGAATGGGGGCAAGGAGACCTGTTTGGACATTCCTGACTCATCCACTGTATTTTTAGACTATGATAGTGGTGGCTGCAACCCTAAGGGAGTACACCTTGTCAGAAGCTAAGCATTGACAGTCAAATAAATGCACTGTCTTGAGGACTTTGTGAGAGATTGAATATGAGTGGCGATGCACAGCTGCTGACCTGGTGAGACATTCACTCAGTCACCTGACATGAACGTGAGATCATGACTTTGTGTCTTGGCGTGATGAATCTGAGGTACCTTTGAAACATCCAGTGGGGTGTCATGTGGGGTTGGGTGTTAAGTCTTGTAGGAGACATCTGGCTAGCTTATAAATATATGACCGAGTTTGGTGTCAGGTGGTGACTGAAGTCATGGCCATGAATTAGAGTGATAAGAGAGAGTGTGGATGGAGAAGGGGTAGGCACCGGGCTCTGAGGCACTCATCACTTAGTAGGGAGGGGTGGGCCAGAAGAGAGAATTTCAGGGAGGAACTAACAACAGTGCCAACATTAGATAAGGTAAGAAAATGTTCTTTAGCTTTATCTGTTGATTCAACGGGTATTTATTGATGGACCCTGCGCCCGTCATTCTTCTAGGAATCAGAATTAAGAATCAAAGCCTCTGTACTCCCGTACATTCTAAAGGGAAAAAGAAACATAGGATACACAAGTGAAGTTAGAAAAAGATGATGGAGTGGGAATGACATTTTGGACAGGGTGGCCAGTGTAGGAATCTCTAAAAGGTCACATTGGAGTAGTTCCTAAATGAAGTGAAGGCAGAAACCATGCAAAAATGTAGGGGGAAGTACCCAGGCATTGAGACCTCTGCACTGAAGGACTCCTAGATGGGATTGTGCTTAGGAATTTTGGGCAACAGCAAGAGAGTTACTGTGGCTGGAGGAGAAGAATAAAGGAGACGTTTGGGGAAATAGCCAGCATTGAAAGCCCTTTGAAGGGAAGGGAAGCCCTTGGACAGTCAGTGACATGGAGATGATGAGTTATTGCTGCTTCAGACAAGGGATGGATGGAGAAGCTGGCCTGGAGTTTGTCGAGGTGGGGAAGGTGAGTGGGGAGTGGACACAAACCATTTGGATATCTCTTTGAAGTGTGGGAGCTGGAAGGGAATGAGGAGTGCCCCTTTCACTTTTCTGTATGTGGATTTGAGACTGCTCATTCTGGAAGGCTATCCTAGAATGGGCACCTGAAGCCACAGGCACATCTTAGAGGTGAGGCTCCTTCTCTCCCGAGTCTTAAACAGTCCTACCTACCCCACACTTCCCCATGACCTTCTTCATTGCTCCTGTCACTTCCTTGTTCCTGAGGCTGTAGATGACAGGATTCAACATGGGTGTGAGGACTGTATAGAAGACGGATACTACGTCATCCTGGCCAGGAGAGTGGTAGGATGCAGGCAGCATGTAAGTGTAGACAAGGGGCCCATAGAAGAGGTTGACGACAGCCACGTGGGAGGAGCAGGTGGCTAGGGCCTTCTTACGCCCCTCCACAGAGCGCATCCGGAGCACAGCTGCGAGGATTAAGGCATAGGAGGTGGTGATGAAGGCAATGGGCACCAGGAGGACCACCACACCCGTCACAAAGAGCACCTGCTCATAGGCAGCCGTGTCAGCACAGGCCAGCCTCAGCAGTGAGGGCACCTCGCAGAAGAAGTGCGCAATCTTCCGTGAGCCGCAGTAGGGGAACTGCAGGGTCAGTGCAGTCTGGATGGAGGCGTTGAGTGACCCTCCCAGCCAGGAGGCAGCCACCAGGAGCAGGCAGGTCTGGCAACTCATGAGCAGTGGGTAGCGCAGAGGATTACAGATGGCCACGTAGCGGTCATAGGCCATGAGGGCCAGCAGGATGCACTCTGTGGCCCCCAGGAACATGAAGAAAAACATTTGTGCTCCACAGCCTCCAAATGAGATGCTTATCCATCCAAAGAGGAAGCCTGCCATCATCTTGGGGACAGTGACTGAGGTGAAGAAGATGTCCAAGAAGGATAGCTGGCTGAGGAGGAAGTACATGGGTGTGTGGAGCCGGGCATCTGCCCAGATCAGGAGGACCATGGCAGCGTTGCCGGTCACGGCGAGTGTGTAGATGACCACCACCACGCTGAAGAGGAACAAGTGCATCCGGCTCTCATTAAAAAGGCTGGTGAGAACAAAGCCAGTGGAGGAGGAACCGTTCCAGGTCCCTCTGACTGCTTCCTGCTGAACTTCACTGTGGGGAGGAAAGTGAACCGGCTCACCAAGGGCTCAGAAGCGTCCACTCTGAGTCAGAGAGAAGGTGACAGATGAACAGCAGAAAGTAACTTGCAAGGCTGGCTAAGGGGCTGTGGGAGTTCTTTCTAACAGTCTTGCAGATTGCGATAGGGTCGCCATTTTTTCACAATGAAAAACTACTATAATAGGCATGGTATTCAGCCAAAGCAGTGTTCAGTGGGGAACTTAAAACTCAAAATGCAAATGTTAGAAAAGAGGAAAGACAGACCAATGACCAAAGTCTCCATCTCTAAAAGTTAGAAAAGGAACCACAGTGCACTAGAGCACCTTATGTTTTTATAAAAACATACTTAGCATCCTTAGCAATATTTCCAATGAATAAATAGGCACACAGGAAAAAATTATAAAAGGAAACATTTACTCTAATGCTTAGTCTGAGGACTAGATCCACACCTATATGAATTATATGGTTCAAAATTCTTATTGTCTGCCTGCCAATGCATGAGACGCAGGAGACATGAGTTTGATCCCTGGGTTGAGAAGATCCCCTGGAGGGGGAAATGGCAACTCACTGCAATATTTTTGCTTGAAAAATCCCAGTGGATGGAGGAGGCTAGGGAACTACAGTCCCTGAGGTGGCAAAGAGTCAAACATGACTGGGCGATTGAGCACACACACACAAATTTTTATGTACTTGGGTATCCATGTGATGCATTTCTCTTAGAAATAGATGAGAGCCTGTGACTGTGGCAGACACAGTGTGCTTCATCAGCTAGCAGAGCTGTGCACGGCCATGTTTCTCTTGTCACCTTGTCCCTCAAGAGTCCCAGACACACTCATTGTGTTCAGAGCTTATAATCATTTTTCACATGGGTTTCTGGAAGTATGTTGTCCTCATCTTCATAACTGTCACCTTGTTTAAATGGTATCCTGATAGCTAAGTCTTATTATCTTAGTAAGAAGATTCCTTTTAAATTTTTCTTACTAAGATAATAAGACTTAGCTATAGGGATAGTAAATGGTCTTCGTGCTAAGTATAAACCTGTAGATGCCATGGTAGGAGTAAGTAAATCAGTTTCAATGTTTCCCTTAGGAAGGCTCTGAGGCTTTAAAGTTCTCTCTTGTTAAATTACATTTATTCAGGCAAAGTCAATTTCAGTCAGTGTCAAGCTATGATGGCAAAGATGTCATCCTAAGGCAATTTAAAAAAGTGTACACAAGGGTCAAACTCAGACTGCTTATTCTGCTATAAGTGAGCCTGCAGGGAGCTGCCCACCAGGCAAATTCCCTGAAATTTTGAGTTCTCCTGGATTCTTGGTTCCAAATGTCCCAAATCTTAGGAAATGACTTGAATTCTGGCTTGTATCTCCAGTCTTGAGTTTGATAGCAAGTGAGTTAAATGAAGAGATTGAAAGGAAATAAATTGAACTGCCCAGTGTCCTATTATAAGCTGAGAATATGGGAGCATTTTGGAGCTGGTGGACACCACTGGGTCACTGAGACTGGGCTGGAGGTGCCACAAATTTCAGAGGCATGCCAGAGATGTGGCAAACAATGGCCTTTATTTGCATGACCTTCAGAATCACTAGCAGGGCTGTACAATCTATTACAAATTTACAAGTTTACAAATTAGGGGCAAGCAGTAATTTATAACGCGTGGGTGTGTCCCAAGTCACCTCAGTCATGTCTCTTTGCAACCTCATGGACTGTAGCCCACCAGGGTCCTCTGTTCATGAGATTTTCCAGGCAAGAATACTGGAGTGGGTTGCCATGCCCTTCTCCAGGGGATCTTCCTGACCCAGGGGTCAAACCTGCATCTCACATCTCCTGCATTGGCAGGCGGCTTCTTTACTACTAGGGATACCTGGGAAGCCCATATAATCTATGGGAGATCTGTATTTTTTGTTTCCCTGAATCTAATCCCTGGGAGTGGGCCCTGAGCACCTGTGCTTCTGAAACCTCCCAGGCTACTCTGATGTGTGATCTGAGTTGAGACCCACTGCCCATATCTCATGGTTAAATGTGCAAAGGAACTTAGAAGATACAACTTGCCTTGGGTCTCACTGTACATCACAAGGAAAGCCTTTCCTCAGTGTTCATGCTGGCTCATTCTGCTAAGCCATAGGGCTCTTCTAATCTATGGCTTTAAACCCCACCATTTCCAGGCTGCTCACACTGGACACACACAGATCCCTTGCAGTTGAATCAAATATACTCAAGAGTATAGCAGGTCTTCACAGCCTGTCTCTGAAGCTGAGGGTGAGAAGCTAACACTGTTAAACCCAAACATTCAAGATGAGCTTTAGGTTAAGATATAACACACTGCATCTATTTTCTATGTTTTATAATGCTTTGTTTTCTTGATGGCTCACAGGACAGGAAGAATTGCTCCTCTTGAGGCTTAGCCAATTCTTATACATAGTAAACAACTTGCCTGGGAGAATGACTTTGATGCAAAAACCAACCATCTGCCTCCAAATATCAGGATTCTGGAGTCCAGGACACTATTCCTATGCCCTGAATCACCATCAGGCCATGTCCCAGACAATGAGAGATTACCTTTGTCGCCCAGAGCCTGCTGATATTATTTTTCAGTGGAATCCTAAACTTCCTCAGTTGCTTACCCTGCCTCACTCAGTTCTTCCCACAAAACCCGGTGAACGCATAAGGCTTTGACTTATGCATTCCTCTCACTCCTCCTGCCTTCTGACCAACCTTAGTTCTTTCCTGCATGGTCTTGTATGCTGCGGCATTTTCTCTCCTCATGGGAACTGTGAGTAACAATCTTTTCAATGGCAATGATCTCCTGATCCGTTCATCCCACCATTCCTTCAATAAAAGGAAGATCTCAGGTATATTTTAAACATTCCCTTGAAGTGTGTTTTCTCATGTTGTCCCTGTTTTGACATTTTGCAGGCACAGCTTGCATTGCTTGGCATCTCACATGGCTCAGCCTCCATAGATTTTACAGCTGTAAGACATTCCCACTTTTCCAGTGGGAGAGCAGCATGAGCCTTGGTCAATATATTTTTTATTTTCTAGTCCAGATCCCAACTTTTTCTAAATGTAATAGAGTGGGCATTCTCAACCTTGGCACAATTGGCACTTTAAGGTGGATCACTGCTGAGGGAGGGTGCTGTCCTATGCATTACAGGGCATTTAGTAGCATCCTGGACTCTTCCATTAGATGCCAGAAGCATTTTCTCTCAGCTGTGACAAACAATAGTGCAGACATTGCAAAATTGTCCCCAGCTGGGAAACTCAGCACTAAAATTCTACTATCAGTTACCTTTCTTTCCATTGCCGTCCATTCCTCTAAGGCAAATGAAAAATAAGAACTCACATGTGTAGAACCTGCAATAATGCAGATATGATAGAATGTCTTTTGCGGGTTTTACCTAGTTTAAGCCATTGTGCTTAAGGAATTAGTCTCTGGAGTCAGACAGCTTAGTCCCAAGCCTCAGCTCCACCATTTCCCAGCCCTGTGACTTGGACAAGCTACTCAGCCTTAGGCTCCTTATCTCAAAAATTGTTGGGACTATTGAGAGTTTTAAATAATTAGTACACATTTAGTGCTCTTTGGTAATAGTCTCGGCATTAATAGCAGCTGAAACTTAAATAGGACATTCTTTCTGCCTATTACAATTTTTATAACCTTATCTCCCTGTAAAATGGGTCATAAAACTAATTTCTCAGCGTTATTTCAAAATGTTGAGTAAGAAAAATGTTGAGAGTGTCTTTTGTATAATACATATTCAATAAATGTTAGAACTCTTCCGTTCCTCACTAAAGCAAATTAGTTTTGCAAAATAATCACATAGTCAATACATGTACTTGCAAAGAGCCCCTAGTCTCTTCCACTTGGAGATTTACTTTCCAAGGGTTTCCTCTCAGAAGCCTTGGAGGGGGCTCTGTTTGTTGTGATAGGATGGGCCTCTTCACTGCACGCAGGATCTCCCGTCTTGGTTGAGAATTACCGGTGGTGACCGACTCTGTCCTTTCCTTTTTGCACAGAACATAGTTCATTATTGGCAATGTTTGTAGGATGTGTGGTGCGTAGCTGAAAGAAACACACACTTATCCACAAAACACTGTCACCTCCATGGCCATCCTCTGGCACAGCCATCTGAATTCAGTGTCTGCTCTGTGGGGCTGTGCATGAGTACTTGCACCCAGAGATGATTCTTTGGTTGTCCTGACAAAGTTCATAATTTTTTTCATGACTGTTTCTCAGTATTGACACAGATATCTGCAATGTAGTGTATGCAATGAATGTGTGATGTGTGTGTGTCTCAGAATAATTCAGGGTGATTCTTTTTCTTTCAAGCTATTTCATGGAGGAAGAGGATATTATTTTTCTATTCTTTCATCTTCTAGCTTACCTAGATCTGAAGTGGCTCCAAGCAATCATTAAAGAATTACCACAGTGAACAACAAAGAAATCCTCAGTGTAAATGGTCATTTCATGGTGTTGGCTAAATATAGCCTAAGGTTTTGTTTTCTCCCTTATGATTTTTCTGCACTGATATGATTTTTTAATTCCCTTGCAGTGTGACTGATTTTTCTTTTTCTTTTTATAAAGCACAGTCTTGGATTTCACAGTTTAAGAGGTCTCATTTTTGGAGATGAGTGGTATAAACAAACAAACAAACAAACAAAACAGCTTCCAGTTAGAGATTTTAAATGCTGCAAAGTTTTACAGGAAGGGAGTTGTAGAATTGCCCTTTATCAATTATGGGGCTGCATAAACGGAGGCAAAAGTTTTGAATTGCTTCCCCACCTCTCCATCTCCCATTTCATCCCCCTACTCACCTCACACTGTCCCAATCTGCAGTTTCCATCAGGAGTCTCAGTCTCTTGTTGACTTTTTACCTTCCTAGGCTCCAGGCTGAGGTTCAGAAACCAGGGCAGGTCCTTTGTGGAGTCCACCTAGGGAATTGGAAAGCTGAAATCCACCTCCTTTCAACAGGGCACGCCAAAAGCTTTCCCGTTTGCCCCCTAGGGGCCTGTCTTTGCACAGACCTTTACCATGATTAGTGTGAGCTGCTGCCTGTTCCTAGTGCTCCTTCCAGTTTCAGAGTGCCATGGCTGGAAAGCTTTTGTAAATACATTTGCCCCATTTTCTCATCCACAGATGCAAGGATTGCACAGTCCCACGCAGGTCACTTCTCCTGATTTAGCTGTGCTGTTGAGACTTGTAGGACATATGTGCTGAGAAGATATAAACTGCTTAATCCCACATTACAAAGAAGGTAATGATATTTAGAGCAATGGTTCCCAAATCTGTCTACACATCAAAGTTATCTGGGTAGCTTCAAAATACCAGTGCCTGTGCCTCATCCCTAGAAGTGGAGATTGATTTGGCCTTGAATACAGCTGATTTGTTGGAAGGTTTAAATGATTTCCAGGTATTTTTAATCTGCAGACAAATCTGAAAACCACCAAATTAGGGATTTCACAAACATGCCAGATATGCCAACAGCTGGCACCCAGATCTCCTTAGACCAGAGGTGGTCCCTGTATCAGCAGCATCAGTCACTGTCAAAATGCAAATCCTCAGGGCCCACCTCAGACCTATCCAATTAGAAATGTTGGGTGGTGGCTCAGAAGTCTGTTTTCACAAGCCCTTTGGCTGGTCTTATTTTGCTAAAGATTGAAAACCACTGCTGTAGCCCAGAGGTTGTCTGTAATCCAGAGGGTGATTTTGCCCCCAGGGGACACTTGTCACTGTCTGAAGACATTTTTGGTTGTTACAACTAGAAGGAGGAGTGCTAAGGGCATGTAGTGGGAAGAGGTCAGGGTGCTGCTGAACATGGCTACACAGGGCAGCAACTCCCTCCCCCACTCCAAACAGGGAATTAACCAGCCCCAAAATGTCCATAGTGCCAAGATCAGGAAAACTTCTATTGATCTCTCTGATTTCCTGGGTGATTTTGCCCAAACATATGTTCCCTAATGGTATTCCTATAACAAGTTCCATGGAGCAATATGACGAACAGTGCATGTTATGGCAGCTGAATGAGGCTGTTGAGTGGTTAGGTGAATGAAGAAGACCACCACTCATGACAGAAGTAAAGGGATGGCCCAAAGCTCATCCATTTAACTAAAGGAGATGCTTTTGAAGTAGTTAAAACTCACACCTATTTAGAGCATCAAAACAACCTCAGCCTGGGTTTTATGGGATGCAAACAGACATGGTCAGGCATTTCCCAAGCAGTGGGCAGCTTGGCACAAACAGCTAATTCCACTGATGAATATTTGAAGTTGTTTGATATACACCAAAACATTGGTAAGTGTGGTTACTTTATAACACAGGGACAGAACTGGGCTTGCATGGATATAGTTCAGGATTCGTGAGGGAAAAACTGCCACTCTTGCCATTGGCCTAATTTATGGACAGACTTTCCACAGTTCTGCTGATTTGTTTGATGCTCTGTAATTGTGGCCAAAATCTAAACTCGGTGCCAGGGAGACGATGAATGACTAATTTGTGAGCAGTATCACCACCTGCTGAGACAGGTGAGGGAATAGTGATGGTGAAAGGAGAGGTAAGCTTGTTGGGATTTCTCAGCGTGCAGTCTGTAGACACACGTGGCTCTAATATTTCTACCTACCAGCTTACTGTGTGGCAGGATTGGGCTCAGTGTGCTAAATGCATACATTCTACATAGGCTTTGTTATATGTGTTTTACAGGGTAGAAAGCCAAGAGTCAGAGATGGCAGATGCCAGACTGGTAGATTCAAACTCAGTCTGACCTGAAGCCACTACTTGTGGCACCATGCCATTTTGTTTAGACAGCTTTCTGACTGCTCTCTGAAATCTCACAACTCCAAAATTTGTGTGTGACTGGTCACCAAATGCCAGCCTAAATTCAATTAATTACTTTTAGAAATGTCAGTTGACGTACTTTAACCTTGAGCCAAGAGTAGTAGTGTTAGTGGCCAAGTTGTGTCCAACTATTTATGACCCCTTGGACTGTAGCTTGCCAGGCTCCTCTGTCCATGGGATTCTCCAGGCAAGAATACTGGAGTAGATTGCCATTCCAACAGACTCTGCTCAAATAAAACCTGAGTGGATCTATCCTAGAGAATGTTCTATAACCAAACCACTTTTTTCTACAGCTGAAACTAACATAATATTGTAAATCAACTATACTTCAATTTAAAAAAATGATTAAAATACCTAGGTAGAAACATCTAAAGAAACTGCTTACATATGGACAGGAGGAAAGAAGGTGGAGGGTTACTAAGACCTCTTAGTTCTCCTCCCGACCAGAACTTTAACAAAGTCTCCATGGTTAATGAATGTAGAATGAGGTGGGTCATAAGAAGGATGTCCTGGAAGAGAAGGTTGTTTATTTCTGAAATAGCTGATTGAGGAAGGTTGTGACTCTCCATCCTTTGGGATATTTTTACATATTGGTGAGCAGTTTCCTTACCTGTGCAGATACCTCAGTCCTTGCAGTTGGACAGGATGAGTTTTCCAAAACTGAAAGCTTTAATTCTCTCCTCGTTGGCTCCTAAGTATTTCCTGTTTTTTTTTTTTTTTTTTTTTACATGTAGGTAGTAAAGTGGCTTCAGAAAGAAGATACAATCTATATTGAAAAGAACTGTAAGTAAGAGCAAGTGTCAAGATCTGAGATAAAGTTCATGGTTTCTGGACATGAAACACACACACGCATTTTCTTAGCCATGATGCAGTGTCTTCCAGGGCCTTCAGGGCCCCCACACTATTGTTTCAAACCCCGTATATACACAGGGTACTTGTGGAGCAGGCTTGGGAATTGCTGGTTAGATCAGCGCAGCATCATTTTGGTGCCTGAGGGAAACTGCTCCCTAGTCAGCAATTAGAGATATAAAGAAGCATCTTTTCTCCCTCCCTGCTTCCTTTCCTTCCTTCCTCTCTTCAAAATATTTACTAAGTTACTGGAGTTATAGCTGTTTTTTTGTGTTTTTTTGCTCCTATTGTTCTGAAAGTGGAAAGTAAAAGTGTTTGTCAAAAGTAAAAGTGTTTGTCAGTCCGTCGTGTCTGATTCTTTGTGACCCTGTGGACTGTAGTCCACCAGGCTCTTCTGTCCATGGAATTCTCTAGGCAAGAATACTGGAGTGGGTAGCCATTCTCTTCTCCAGGAGAGTTTTCCAACCCAGGGATTCTTTACCATCTGAGCCACCACAGAAGCCCTCTTGTTCTAATGGGTTTTTATTCCTCAGTTCTGAAAAGAATCAGAATGGCAAGCAAACTGATTATTCTATCCCCCACTTTGTATTATACAATCTATTTAATTTAACTTTATCCTCATAGTAATCTTATCATATAAGTAAATAGATCATTGTTTTACACATGAAGAAACAGAAATTAAGTTAATTAGCTTAGTGCTTAAGGTCATCTGCCCAGGAGGTGTCAGATCTGAGGTGTAAACCAGCTCTAGATTATAGTGAAGCCTATGATCTTTGTTTACATGCAGTCAGCATGTGCTATGTGTAATCTGCCAAACCCAGGTTAATATGCGGGAATTTAGGTAAAGTTAACATGCATGGACTCCCAGAATATGGCTGTTTGGTGGTGATGTCTACACAGATCTATTAATGCACTTTGTCAACATTGCTTTTAAGTGGGAAGTGGAATAATATTGGTTTATTTTTAAAAGTATATGGCCTTTGTCCTGTCCCATTGTCCCATTTTCATTTATACTTAAAGTGCTATTGGGATCGTCATAGCCAAAACTATAGAGTATTTTTCTTTGGTATGCTTTTTCTATTCCCTGTATTCCTTTCTACCCCACTGTGGCTCTTCTGTCCTCAGCTTCAGCCATCTCCCCAATCTCCATCATCACGGCCTAACCTTAAATCCAAGGATCCTCAGATTCAAGAATCCATCATCATGACCTAATCTCATCATGTCAGTGCATCAGAACTGACCAACAGGGTTTCATGCATGCTCTCTTCCCAGGGATTTATTGGTGTGTATCACATTCAGTCCCACTGAATAGTCCACATATACATGACTCGTGTAATGCTGGTGTGCAGCTAAAGTCAGGGAAATCCCCCTTTACTGATTTGTACTTGATTCTCTGTGGTTTTTCTGCTCTCAAATGTGACTGCTGTCATTGTTTATCTAACAATGCTTATTAAGTACCTCCAAGGCTGTGCTTGTACCAAATGAAAGTGTTAGTCACTCAGTTGTGTCAGACTCTTTACGACCTCATGAACTGCAGTCTGCCAGTCGACTCAATCCTTGAATTCTCCAGGCAAGAATATTGGAGTGGGTTGCCATTCCCTTCTCCAGGAGACCTTTCTGATACAAGGATCAAACCCAAGTATCTCCACTGCAGGCGGATTCTTTACCATTTGTGCTACCAAGGAAGTACTGAGGGAGGTATGGACTGTTTCTTTGAGCTGTTCTAGTTCTGTATGGATCATAACACAATATGCCAAGAGGTCATAAGATCCAGTTCTGTGCATAAAAAATTCAAAGTACTTGGGGAGAGAGCTGTTATGGTGCCTTCCAGAGTCTAATTGGCCTGATAACAAAAATGAACTTATGGCTAGCCATAGTCTTTTAAAAACTTGTGCATACTTAAGGTGCATACTTGAAGATTTATGTAGCACTGTGAAATAATCACCACAGTTAAGCTAATTAATCATTATGCATCACCTCACATAATTAATCTTTTTTTTTTTTAGTTGTCATACACAGGATCTACCTCAAAGGCAAATTTTAGGTGTAAGTACAGTCAGTTCAGTTCAATCGCTCAGTCGTGTCCGACTCTTTGCGACCCCATAAATCGCAGCACGCCAGGCCTCCCTGTCCATCACCATCTCTCAGAGTTCACTCAGACTCACGTCCATCGAGTCCGTGATACCATCCAGCCATCTCATCCTCAGTTGTCCCCTTCTCCTCCTGCACCTAGTCCTTCCCAGCATCAGAGTCTTTTCCAATGAGTCAACTCTTCGCATGAGGTGGCCAAAGTACTGGAGTTTCAGCTTCAGCATCATTCCTTCCAAAGAAATCCCAGGGCTGATCTCCTTCAGAATGGACTGGTTGGATCGCCTTGCAGTCCAAGGGACTCCCAAGAGTCTTCTCCAGCACCACAGTTCAAAACCATCAATTCTTTGGCGCTCAGCCTTCTTCACAGTCCAACTGTCACATCCATGCATGACCACTGGAAAAACCATAGCCTTGACTAGACGGACCTTAGTCGGCAAAGTAATGTCTCTGCTTTTGAATATACTATCTAGTATGGTCATAACTTTTCTTCCAAGGAGTAAGCGTCTTTTAATTTCATGGCTGCAGTCACCATCCACAGTGATTTTGGAGCTCCCCCAAATAAAGTCTGACACTGTTTCCACTGTTTCCCCATCTATTTCCCATGAAGTGATGGGACCGGATACCATGATCTTCGTTTTCTGAATGTTGAGCTTTAAGCCAACTTTTTCACTCTCCTCTTTCACTTTCATCAAGAGGCTTTTAAGCTCCTCTTCACTTTCTGCCATAAGGGTGGTGTCATCTGCATATCTGAGGTTATTGATATTTCTCCCGGCAATCTTGATTCCAGCTTGTGTTTCTTCCAGTCCAGCATTTCTCATGATGTACTCTGCATAGAAGTTAAATAAGCGGGGTACCAATATACAGCCTTGATGTACTCCTTTTCCTATTTGGAAGCAGTCTGTTGTTCCATGTCCAGTTCTAACTGTTGCTTCCTGACCTGCATGCAGATTTCTCAAGAGGCAGGTCAGGTGGTCTGGTATTCCCATCTCTTGAAGAATTTTCCACAGTTTATTGTGATCCACACAGTCAAAGGCTTTGGCATAGTCAATAAAGCAGAAATAGATGTTTTTCTGGAACTCTCTTGCTTTTTCCATGATCCAGCAGATGTTGGCAATTTGATCTCTGGTTCCTCTGCCTTTTCTAAAACCAGCTTGAACATCAGAGAGTTCATGGTTCACGTATTGCTGAAGCCTGGCTTGCAGAATTTTGAGCATTACTTTACTAGCATGTGAGATGAGTGCAATTATATGGTGGTCTGAGCATTCTTTGGCATTGCCTTTCTTTGGGATTGGAATGAAAACTGACCTTTTCCAGTCCTGTGGTCACTGCTGAGTTTTCCAAATTTGCTGGCATATTGATTACAGCACTTTCACAGCATCATCTTTCAGGATTTGAAACAGCTCAACTGGAATTCCGTCTCCTCCATTAGCTTTGTTCATAGTGATACTTTCTAAGGCCCACTTGACTTCACATTCCAAGATGTCTGGCTAGTACTGTTACCTATAGCGACCATGTTATACATTAGATTTCCAGAATTTACTCATCTTGCATAAATGAAACTTTGTACCCCTTGACCAGCATCTCCTCATTTCTCCTTCTCCCTCTTTCTATGCCCTATGATCTCATTTCTGAGTATTTAGCTAAGAAAATTGAAATCAGGATTTGAAGAGACACCCATGTTCTCATGTTCTTTGTAGCAGTCTCTACAGTAGCCAAGATATGGAAACAACCTAAATATCCATTAGTGGATCCGTGGATAAACAAAATGTGGCTTATGTGTACAGTGGAGTATTATCCAGCTATAGTCTTGCCTACTTTCATTTGCTTTTAAATTCCTTAGTTTGTCTTTAGTAGGACAGATCAACTCAGGAGCAATTAACAAAGTTAGCTCCTGTCTTCTGTTGTTGAATACACCCATATTTTAAAACTTGCCTTTTCAGGCTGTTTTCCATTACTCTTAAATACATTCCCTCTTCATTCTGACTGCAATTTCTCTATATTCTGTGTATGTGTGTTGTGGTTGTCTAAGTTAAACAGAATGCCTGAAACATTTCTGACTGATGAGAGATGCAGTGGTGACTTCTGGGTCCTTGAAGGCTTTTTTGTTTGTTTGCTTTAAATTCTTCCCCTGCATACTTACTTACTTAGCTTTTGGAAATCTAAAATTCCCTAATTATTTGCTTTATTAATTGTACCTGTTCAAACTGTACAAATCACATTTTGGGATGCCAGTTTTTGAACCTATGTCTACACACTTGTGTTAGTCTCTACTGAAATTCTTCACAGCAATTGAACATATCTGTATAAAATACAGCAATTCTTATTTTTTCCAGATATCTATTTTTATTCCTCCTAACATAGCTTTGTAGATTTAAAAAAAAATTTATTTAATTGAAGGATAATTACTTTACAGTATTGTGTTGATTTCTGCCAAACATCAACATAAATCAGCCATAGACACACTTATGCCCCCATCTTGAACCTCCATCCCACCTTCCTCCCTATCTCAACCCTCTAGACTGTTACAGAGCCATGGTTTGAGTTCCCTGAGTCATACAACAAACTCCCACTGGCTATCTATTTTACATATGTTAATGTATGTTTCCATGTTACTCTCTACAAACATCCCAACCTCTCCTTCCTCCCTAATCCCTCTGTGTCCGTAAGTCTGTTCTCTATGTCTGTGTCTCCATTGCTGTCCTGTAAATAATTTCATTAGTACCATCTTTCTAGATTCCATTTATATGTGTTAGTATACAATTTTTGTTTTTCTCTTTTTGACCTATTATTCTCTCTTTTCTTCTCTTATTATTCTCTTTTTGACTTATTTGATTTCACTCTGTATAATAGGCTCTAGGTTCATCCACTGGAACTGACTCAAATGTATTCCTTTCTGTGGCCGAGTAATATTCCATTGTATAATTGTACACAGCTTCTTTATCCATTCATCTGTCAATGGACAGACATCTAGGTTGCTTCCATGTTCTAGCTATTGTATATAGTGCTGCAATGAACATTGGGGTACGTGTATTTTTCAGTTTTGGTTTCCTCAGAGTAAATGCCTTGTAGTGGGATTTCTGGGTCATTATATGGTTTTATTCCTAGTTTTTCAAAGGAATCTCCATACTGTTCTCATAGTGGTTGTATCAGTTTATGTTCCCACCAACAGTGCAAGTGGATTCCCTTTTCTCCATACCCTCTCCAGCATTTACTGTTTGTAGACTTTTTGATGATGGTCTTTCTGACTGGTGGAGAAGGAAATGGCAATCCACTTAAGTAGTCTTGTCTACAGGCCGGAAGGCCTATAGTCCATAGGGTCACAAAGAGTTAGTTACAATTGAACATGCATGCATTCTGACTGGTCTGAGGTGATATCTCATTGATATCTCATTGTAGTTTTGATTTGCATTTCTCTAGTAATGGGTGATGTTGAACATCTTTTCAACATCTTGCCTCCTTTGTCAAAAATAAGGTGCCCATAGGCAAGAGGGTTTATCTCTGGGCTTTCTTTCTTGTTCCATTGGTGTATATGTATGTTTTCTGTAAATACCACACTGTCTTGATGACTGTAGCTTTGTAGTATAGTCTGAAGTCAGGAAGTTTGATTCCTCCAGCCCCATTCTTCTTTTTCAAGACAGAAATTCTTGTATTTTTATACACATTGAAATAGTTTTATTAATGGGATATTTAAAAATCAGCATTATAAGCTTTTTGGCCATTTTTGTTATTATTTTGAATAACAACAATCATGATAGCTACCATTTGTTGTACACGTATCATGTATAAGTCACTGAGCCATAAGTTTTACATGCTCACACCAACCATATGAAGCATGGATTATTTATTACATCTGTGAGTCTCATGGAGGCCCAGAAAATTTAAGTAACTTTCTCAAGACTGCACAACCAGCAGAACCAGGATTTAAGGCAAGCAATGTCATTTCCTAAAGCCTCACTTGTTAGGAGTGTGTTTCCAAATATATGGATGTTTTAGGGATTTATCATTGGATTAACATTTCCCAAAACAAAATAGGAAAACATTTTTCACAGTCACATCACCATCACCAGTGGAAACAATTTACTCAAGTGATTATGGAGGAATTGGAGTTCTTTCAAGAGCAATCAATGCATTATGACGTTTGCTGGCTAGATTAAGAGCTAGAGTGGTCAGGTCCATCAAACCCATCAATCCAGTAGATCACTGGAGTAGCTGAACATGCACAAACTCCTTATCTTTCAGATAAACCTGCAGATGGAACCACTCCCAAGTGCTATTTTTTAAAAATATCAAACCACAAATTGTGTGTACATAAGTTTTGTGTACATATTCAAACTTTGCTTTTCAGTTCAGTTCAGTCACTCAGTCATGTCTGACTCTTTGAGACCCCATGGACTACAGCACGTCAGGCTTCCCTGTCCATCACCAACTCCTGGAGCTTACTCAAACTCATGTCCTTCGAGTCAGTGATGCCATCCAACCATTTCATCCTCTGTTGTCCCCTTCTCATCCTGCCTTCAGTCTTTCCCAGCATCAGGGTCTTTTCCAAAGAGTCAGTTCTTCAAATTAGGTGGCCAAAGTATTGGAGTTTCAGCTTCAGCATCAGTCCTTCCAATGAATATTAAAGACTGATTTCCTTTAGTATTGACTGGTTGGATCTCCTTGCAGTCCAAGGGACTCAGGAGAGTCTTCTCCAACACCACAGTTGAGAAGTATCAGTTCTTTAGTGCCCAGCTTTCTTTATAGTCCAGTTCTCATATCCATACAAGACTACTGGAAAAACCATAGCTTTGACTAGACAGACATTTGTTAGCAAAGTAATGTCTCTGTTTTTAACATGCTGTCTAGGTTGGTCATAACTTTTCTCCCAAGGAGCAAGCATATTTTAATTTCATGGCTGCAGTCACTGCCTGCAGTGATTTTGGAGCCCCCAAAATAAGTAAAAAATAAAAATAAAACTTTTCTTTCAGCTGTGTAAACTAACATTCAGAAAACATCTTAACCTTACAGTTTTAATTCTTGGAATATATGCTAAAACAATTATTGATAAGAACAGTAAAGCTGTGTTCATAAAAATATCCCATATAGCTTATACTGTATTAGAACAAATGGGGAAAAAAATGCCCACCTATAGGGCTTCCCTGGTGGTGCAGAGGTTAAAGTGTCTGCCTGCAATGTGGGAGACCTGGGTTTGATCCCTGGTCAGGAAGATCCCCCTGGAGAAGGAAATGGCAACCCACTCCAGTATTCTTGCTTGGAGAATCCTATGGATGGAGGAGCTTGGTGGGCTGCAGTCCACGACTGGCAAAGAGTCAGGCATGACTGAGCGACTTCACTTCACTTATAGGGGAATAGATAAATTTTGTTACATCCACCCCATGGAGTATCATTAATCGTTTGGAAGTTACATATACTTAAAATACGCAGCAACCTGGAGGAAATCTTATGAAAATAACAAAATTACAAAGCAGATCATAAAACTATCTGTGATTATAGTGATAAAATTGCATATTTTAATATATATAGAAAAGGAATGAAAGACAAATCTTGAGTTGATGAGTGATGGATGATTCTTTTACCTTTTATTTCATTATTTATACCATAATACTTTTAAAATAGTAAATACAGCAATATTAAATTGATTATCTTCAATCAATTGTTAATGATGTTCAAAATGTCAGTCTATTTTTCTGGATTTAACTATAGCTATAATCTACCAGAAAAGGTGCTTTTTCTCCAGCTCATCCCTAAGGAATTGAAGAGAACTAAAGCCAGGTTTTCATACTTCTTCTCACTGGAGAGAGTACAGATAATTATTTTTGTTTATTGGTATGAAATCACTCTCCAGACTTTGCATTAATGATAAGGAGGACCAAATCCCAGAAGGCTGAAGCAACTTTCCATTGGTGGCTTGGGCTGTGTCTACAGAGAACTCAGAAAATCTGTCACTTTTTGTCTGGTCTCTGATGAAATGAATGAAGGAAGTCGAATAACACAGGCTGCCCACACAGACCTGAGGACACATCCAGCTGTCTGAACTGTGCTTTTGGAAAAGTCATGAGATGACTTCAAGGCTTTCTCTCTCTCACCATTCTTCCAAGACCATACCTGGGGGCATCTTTGAACAGCAGGAATGGTCCCCAAGCAGACAGCACAAATTTGAGATAATCAGTTCCAGCGGAGAATCTTGTTGTTGAGGGAGTTATTAAGGCAGGCCTCTGGGACCCACTACCACTGGGGCGAAAGGCAAGGCCCCCATTGCAGAGTTCCAAGCAATTCTTGGAGCATCAGAGGACTCACTATATGTTAATGCTTGCAGTGAAAGTGGAAGTGTTAGTCGCTCAGTCATATCCAACTCTTTGCAACCCTATGAACAGTAGTCTGCCAGGTTCCTCTGTTCGTGGAACTCTCCAGGCAAGAATATTGGAGTGGGTTGCCGTTTCTTTCTCCAAGGGATCTTCCCGATCCAAGGATTGAATCCCAGTATCTTCCACATTGCAAGCAGATTCTTTACCATCTGAGCCACTAGGGATGCCCGTAAGCATGTGGATAAATAAGTAATCCGATTTAAAAACCAAATATTCCTCACCTTGACTCCCACAGAGACACCCATTTTTCCCTTTGGAGAGTTTCCTTCTCTGTTGGCTCTTCCTTAAAGGCAGTGGTATGTATCATGGCTGGCTTTCTGTCACTTTTCTCTCCAATGAGCCTCCTTAACACCTTTACAAAAAGGTGCCATGCATTTGACATATATAAATCTGTTATAGCTGTGCTTTTATTACTTGAAGACTTGGGCCCCAATTTGAGAAGCACTTCATTAAAAGTGAAGTATTATAACACCGTGTTTTCACCTGGCTCTGGTGGGAATATGAGTAGAAGACTCAATGTGCCTGTGTTTATGATTGCAATGCATTATTTCCACAACACAATCCTGAGTGAGAGAGGCTCTGTTATCACTCTCACTATGCAGATGGAAAAACCAAGGCAGAGGGTTATCAAGTACCTTGCTCAAGGTCACAAAGATATGAAATGTCAGATCCAGGACTTTAGAATCTTTAAATTTACTGTGTGTAGGTTAAGCTCAGATTAAAACTTTTAAAAATTGATTTATTACTTTTAATTTAATTGAAATGGTCTTGCAATGTTTGATAATCCTCAAATGTGCCCATGGAACCCTGCGATGGGGGCCCTGCCTCTTGCCCCAGTGGTAGTGGGTCCCAGAGGCCTGCCTTAATAACTCCCTCTCAGCTGGAACTAGGAGTGGAATTGTTGAGTCATTTGATAATTTTATATATTTAACATTTTGAGGAATGACAAACTGTTTTCCACAGTGGCTGTGCTGCACCCCATTTTACACTTCCACCAGTAATGCATGAGTGTTCCAATTTTTAAAGAGATGACACCTTTGTTAGAACTGATTAGATTTTAAGCTATTTTTCCAGTTTTATTGCAGTATAATTGAAAGATTGAAAATAATGTATATTTAATGTGGATGACTTGACAACAATCAAGCTAATTAATATAACCATCAGCTCACATAATTGTCATCTTTCTGTGTGTGTTTAGTTAGAGCAATTAAAATCTACCCTCTTAGTATATTTTATTTTATTTTTTAATTTTATTTTAAATTATTTTTATTTATTTTTTTTTACTTTATTTTACCCTACAATACTGTATTGGTTTTGCCATACATCAACATGAATCCGCCACGGGTGTACATGTATTCCCAAATATATCATACACTGTATGACAAACAGCATAAACTATATGCCACATTGTTGTAAGTGAGCTCTCCAAAACCTATTCATCTATATAGCTGAAACTTCATATTGTTTGATTAACATCTTCTCTTTCTCCCCTTCCCCAGCCCCTGAAAACCACCATTAAACTCTCTCACTATGAAGCTTGCTAGTTTGGATTCCACATATGAGATCATGTATTTGTCTTTTTGTGTCTGGCTTATTTCACTTAGTATAATGTAGTACAGGTTTATCCATGTTATGACAAGTTCAGAATTTCCTTCTTTTAAAGGCTGAATAATATTACATAATATAATATGATATAATGTAAAATATTATGATAATATATTATATACATGTTTATATGTTGACTAACATACTTGATTTCTTCATATAATTTCAAGTTACTGGCTAGCTTTCTTTCATTTCAACCTGAAGTAGTTGTATTAGCATTTCTTATAGGACAGGTACACTTGCTTTCAAAAATATGTGACTATATTAATTTCTTATTCATTCTTGAACGGTAATATTTTGAAGGACACAGAAGTCTTCTGGCAGTATTTTTCTTTCAGCACTTTAAACATGCCACCCCACTGCTTTGCTCTCATGGTTTTTTATGATAAATCAGTTGTTAATCATGTTGAGAATTTCATTTATGAGAATTGCTTCTCTTCTGTTGCTTTTAAAATTCTCTCTTATTAGTATTTGACAACTTGAATATACATTAGCATTTTGGCAACTTGACCTTTGAACAATGGAGGTTTGAATTGCATTGGTCCAATTACATGTGATTTGTTTTTTTCAATAGTAAGTATTACAATATTACACAATTCATGCTTGGTTGAATCTGTGGATGCAAAACTGTAGATATGGAGGAACTGTGTATACAGCATCCAAAGTGTAAGTTATATGCAGACTTTTGACTGTACAAAGGTTCTGTGCCCCAATCTTCACATTGTTCAAGGGTCAACTGTACTGTATCTTGGTGTGATCTTTAAAATTTATCTTATTTGGAATTCATTAGGCTTCTCAGACTCTTGCCTGGAAAATCTCATGGATGGAGGAGCCTGGTAGGCTACAGTCCATGGGGTCACTAAGAGTCGGACATGACTGAGCGACTTCACTTTCACTTTTCACTTTCATGCATTGGAGAAATGGCAATCCACTCCAGTGTTCTCGCCTGAAGAATCCCAGGGACGGAGGGGGCCTGGTGAGCTGCCGTCTATGGGGTCGCACAGAGTCTGACATGACTGAAGCGACTTAGCAGCAGGCTTCTCAGAAGTGAAGATTTGTTTCATGAAATTTGGAAAAGTTTCTGTCTTTATTTCTTCAAGTATTCTTTCTGCTCATTTTTCTCTTTCTTCCCTTTCTGAACTTCCATAATACGTATATTGGTCCTCGATGGTGGCCCGCAGATTCCTTAGGCTCTGCTCACTTTTCCTCTTTCTTTTTCTTTTTGCTCCTCAGACTGGTTAAGTTCAATTTTCCTAACTTTAAATTTACTAATTCTTTTTCCTGCCTACTCAGATTTTATGTTAAACTGCTTTAGTGAATTTTTCATTCAACTATTTTGCTGCTTATCTCAGAGTTTTTATTTCTTAGAATTTCTATTATTTATTGATATTCTCATTTTACTTATACACAGTTTTTCTGATTTTCTTTAGTTCTTTTTCATAGTTTCTTTTAGCTCTTTGAGCATATTTGAAACATTTGAGTTAAAGTCTTCATCAGGAATAGTTTCTATTAATTCATTGTTTTCCTTTGAGTGGACTGTATTTTTCTTTTACTATTTTAATTTTATTGGAGTGTAGTTGATTTACAATGTTGTGTTAGTTTCAGGTGTACAGCAAGTGATTCAATTGTACATGTACATACATTCTTTCCTTATTAGATTCTTTTTTCATATAAGTTATCACAGAATACGGGGTAGAGTTCCCTGTGCTGTATAGTAGGTCCTGATTGGTTATCTATTTTATATATAGTAGTGTGTATGTGTTTATCCTAAATTCCTGATTTATCCTTTCTCCCTCCCCAAAACCATGTTTCCTCTTCAGTAACCATAAATTTGTTTTTGATATCTGTAAGACTGCTTCTATTTTGTAATTGAGTTCATTTGTATCTTTTAAAAAAAAATTAGGTTACACATATGTGATAAGATATTTGTCTTTCTCTATCTGACTTCACTTAGTATATAATCTCTAGGTCCATTATATTGATGTAAAAGACATTATTTCATTCTTTTTTATGGCTGAGTAATATTCCATTGTATATATGTATCACATCTTCTCCATTGTATATATATACACCACATCTTTTTATTCACTCCTTTGTCTATAGACATTTAGGTTGATTCCATGTCTTGGATATTGTGAATAGTGTTGCAATGATACAGTCAACAAAAACAAGACCAGGAGCTGACTGTGGCTCAGATCATGAACTCCTTATTACCAAATTCAGACTCAAATTGAAGAAAGTAGGGAAAACCACTAGACCATTCAGGTATGACCCAAATCAAATCCTTTATGATTATACAGTGGAAGTGAGAAATAGATTTAAGGGCCTAAATCTGATAGATAGAGTGCCTGATGAACTATGGAATGAGATTCGTGACATTGTACAGGAGACAGAGATCAAGACCATCCCCATGGAAAAGAAATGCAAAAAAGCAAAATGGCTGTCTGGTGAGGCCTTACAAATAGCTGTGAAAAGAAGAGAGGCAAAAGCAAAGGAGAAAAGGAAAGATATAAACATCTGAATGCAGAGTTCCAAAGAATAGCAAGAAGAGATAAGAAAGCCTTCCTCACGATCAATGCAAAGAAACAGAGGAAAAGAACAGAATGGGAAAGACTAGAGATCTCTTCAAGAAAATTAGAGATACCAAGGGAACATTTCACGCAAAGATGGGCTCGATAAAGGACAGAAATGGTATGGACCTAACAGAAGCAGAAGATATTAAGAAGAGGTGCCAGGAATACACAGAAGAACTATACAAAAAGATCTTCATGACCCAGATAATCATGATGGTGTGATCACTCATCTAGAGCCAGACATCTTGGAATGTGAAGTCAAGTGGGCCTTGGAAAGCATCGCTATGAACAAAGCTAGTGGAGGTGATGGAATTCCAGTGGAGCGAGCTGTTTCAAATCCTGAAAGATGATGCTGTGAAAGTGCTGCAATCAATATGCCAGCAAATTTGGAAAACTCAGCGGTGGCCACAGGACTGGAAAAAGTCAGTTTTCATTCCAATCCCAAAGAAAGGCAATGCCAAAGAATGCTCAACTTACTGCATAATTGCACTCATCTCACATGCTAGTAAGTAATGCTCAAAATTCTCCAAGCCAGTCGTCAGCAATACGTGAACCATGAACTTCCTGATGTTCAAGCTGGTTTTAGAAAAGGCAGAGGAACCAGAGGTCAAATTGCCAACATCCGCTGGATCATGGAAAAAGCAAGAGAGTTCCAGAAAAACATCTATTTCTGCTTTATTGACTATGCCAAAGCCTTTGACTGTGTGGATCACAGTAAACTGTGGAAAATTCTTCAAGAGATGGGAATACCAGATGACCTGACCTGCCTCTTGAAATCTGTATGCAGGTCATGAAGCAACAGTTAGAACTGGACATGGAACAACAGACTGGTTTCAAATAGGAAAAGGAGTCCGTCAAGGCTGTATATTGTCACCCTGCTTATTTAACTTCTATGCAGAGTACATCATGAGAAATGCTGGAATGGAAGAAACACAAGCTGGAATCAAGATTGCCGGGAGAAATATCAATAACCTCAGATATGCAGATGACACCACCCTTATGGCAGAAAGTGAAGAGGAACTAAAAAGCCTCTTGATGAAAGTGAAAGAGGAGAGTGAAAAAGTTGGCTTAAAGCTCAACATTCAGAAAACGAAGATCATGGTATCTGGTCCTATCACCTCATGGGAAATAGATGGGAAAACAGTGGAAACAGTGTCAGACTTTATTTTTGGGGGCTCCAAAATCACTGTGGATGGTGACTGCAGCCATGAAATTAAAAGACACTTACTCCTTGGAAGGAAAGTTATGACCAACCTAGATAGTATATTCAAAAGCAGAGACAGTACTTTGCCAACTAAGGTCCATCTAGTCAAGGCTATGGTTTTTCCAGTGGTCATGTATGGATGTGACAGTTGGACTGTGAAGAAGGCTGAGCTCCAAAGAATTGATGCTTTTGAACTGTGGTGTTGGAGAAGACTCTTGAGAGTCCCTTGGACTGCAAGGAGATCCAACCAGTCCATTCTGAAGGAGGTCAGCTATGGGATTTCTTTGGAAGGAATGATGCTGAAGCTGAAACTCCAGTACTTTGGCCACCTCACGAGAAGAGTTGACTCATTGGAAAAGACTCTGATGCTGAGAGGGATTGGGGGCAGGAGAAGGGGACGACCGAGGATGAGATGGCTGGATGGCATCATGGACTTGATGGACGTGAGTCTGAGTGAACTCTGGGAGTTGGTGATGGACAGGGAGGCCTGGTATGCTGTGATTCATGGGGTCACAAAGAGTCGGACATGACTGAGCGACTGAACTGAACTGAACTGAACACTGTGTTGAAGATAATCCTTTTGGATTATGGTTTTCTCTAGATATATGCCCAGGAGTGTGATTGCTGGTAGTTAAATTTTTAAAGGAACTTTCATACTGTTCTCTGCAGTGGTTGTATCAATTTACATTTGCACCATGAGTGTCCATAATTTTCTATTTGAATTTGTGTGGTATTTTTGTTGAAGACTGAAAATTTGCTATATATATCTGCAATTCAGATTTCCCTCCTCTAGGTTTTGCTTCGTGATTGCGGAAAGCTTGACTTCTGTACAGCCAGCATTTTAGATTTCTTACAATGTTAGAAACTTAAAGACAAACACACACAAACAAGGAAACTTGTCTCTGCCTTTACTGATTATCTCTCTGCTAGAACATTTTTAATATCTATCATGGTTTTTCCTTAGTGTTCCCTTCCTACATACACTAAGCCTATAGATTAGTCTGTGGGAAAGTTTAGAAACTTCTCAGGTCTTGTCTAAATGCTCATTCTGCTTTGGGCATGGACACGACTTTCTATATTCCCCTTATATACGGTACTTTTGAATGTCCTAATTTCCCAGAGAAACTCTCTCTCTCCTTGGATTCTCCCCCGCCCCCACCCAGCCCCCCCGCCACCTCCCCAGGCCTTAGGCACTGTAAGCCTCAACTACAATCTTTTGCCCTAGATGGCTAAGAAAAAAAAAAATGAAAGTATTATTCAGTCATGTCTGACTCTTTGCAAACCTGAGGGCTATAGCCTGCCAGGCTTCTCAGTCCATGGAATTCTGTAGGCAAGAATACTGGAGTGGTAGCCATTCCCTTCTCCAGGGGATGTTCTTGACCTAGAGATTGAACCCAGGTCTCCTGCAATGCAGGCAAATTCTTCACCATCTGAGACACCAAGGAAGCCCCCAGATGGGTATACGTTTTCTTTTTCTTTCTCTCTTTTTCTCTTTTTAATTTTTTTGTTGCCCTAAAGTGTTTCAAACAAAGCCTGATGCTTTTCCACCCTGCTGCTGCTGCTAAGTCGCTTCAGTCGTGTCCAACTTTGTGCGACCCCATAGATGGCAGCCTACCAGGCTCCCCCGTCTCTGAGATTTTCCAGGCAAGAACACTGGAGTGGGTTGCCATTTCCTTCTCCAATGCATGAAAGTGAAAAGTGAAAGTGAAGTCGCTCAGTCGTGTCCGACTCCCAGCGACCCCATAGACTGCAGTCTACCAGCTTCCTCTATCCATGGGATTTGCCAGGCAAGAGTTTTCACCTTAGGTAGACTCCAAGCTAGGTGACAGAGAGACAAGCAACTTTCATCAGTCTTTCAGGTATCCCCGGACAGGTTACAGCAGGAAAACACAATAATTTGCCTGCTTGACTCCCTCTGGAACCAGGGACCTGAGTCCCATACTGGGAATGAGGCTGCCATCTTCAAAACTTGTGCTGGGCTGTGGAGAGGTGGTGCAAAGGCAAGGAAATGACACAACGCTTTCTTAATTTTTTTTTTTTTTTTTCTTTTTTTAAAAAATTTAAATTCATTTATTTTAATTGGAGGCTAATTACTTTACAGTATTGTATTGGTTTTGCCATACATCAACATGAATCCACCACGGGTGTACACATGTTCCCAATCCTGAACCTTCCTCCCATCTCCCTCCCCATATTTTTATTTCTTCAATTCACTTGGTTGACATATACTTTCTATTATTTTCCAGAGTTCTTACAAAGTTGATTCTCATGGCTTTTGATTGCTATTTTGATGTTACTCTGGAAAGAGAGAAGTTTGGAGCTGTCTACTCTACCATTTTGCTCAACAGAACTCGTTGTTTTGTAGCTCTTAGTAAAATTATATCTGAATATGAAACCGAGGCACAGAAATGTAAAGTGACATCAAATAATACATATTAAATGCCTATGTCCTTTGATAGGAAATGACTGTCGTTTTCACAGTAGTAAATTATAAATAATGTGATCATATAAATGGCCACAGACCTTGTAGTGATTTATAACTCTCACTGAAATCCAAAGTCTGGAGCACCTTCAATACTTACATGGAAGTCAATAGTGTATGTTTTAAGTATATTTATGGTCAATTTTTCTTAGAATAAAATTTGATTTTTCAAGGAAGGACATCTATAATCACTGAACCAGAATCTCTCAAAGACGAAGTATCTCAAATCCTGCTTTCATGGGAGGTCACTCCCCAGGCCATGGTGCTCAGTTCAGTTCAGTTCAGTTGTTCAGTCATGTCCGACTCTTTGTGACCCCATGAATCACAGCATGCCAAGCCTCCCTGTCCATCACCAACTCCCGGAGTTTACTCAGACTCATGTCCATTGAGTTGGTAATGCCATCCAGCCATCTCATCCTCAGTCATCCCCTTCTCCTCCTGCCCGCAATCCCTCCCAGCATCAAAGTCTGTTCCAATGAGTCAACTCTTTGCATGAGGTGGCCAGAGTACTGGAGTTTCAGCTTTAACATCATTCCTTCCAAAGAAATCCCATGGCTGATCTCCTTCAGAATGGGCTGGTTGGATCTTCTTGCAGTCCAAGGGACTCTCAAGAGTCTTCTCCAACACCACAGTTCAAAAGCATCAATTCTTTGGCGCTCAGCCTTCTTCACAGTCCAACTGTCACATCCATACATGACCACTGGAAAAACCATAGCCTTGACTAGATGGACCTTAGTTGGCAAAGTACTGTCTCTGCTTTTGAATATACTATCTAGGTTGGTCATAACTTTCCTTCCAAGGAGTAAGTGTCTTTTAATTTCATGGCTGCAGTCACCATCCGCAGTGATTTTGGAGCCCCCCAAAATAAAGTCTGACACTGTTTTCACAGTTTCCCCATCTATTTCCCATGAAGTGATGGGACAAGATGCCATGATCTTCGTTTTCTGAATGTTGAGCTTTAAGCCAGCTTTTTCACTCTCCACTTTCACTTTCATCAAGAGGCTCCTTAGCTCCTCTTCACTTTCTGCCATAAGGCTGGTGTCATCTGCATATCTAAGGTTACTGATATTTCTCCCGGCAATCTTGATTCCAGCTTGTGCTTCTTTCAGGCCAGCGTTTCTCATGATGTACTCTGCATATAAGTTAAATAAGCAGGGTGACAATATACAGCCTTGATGTACTCCTTTTCCTATTTGGAAGCAGTCTGTTGTTCCATGTCCAGTTCTAACTGTTGCTTCCTGTCCTGCATATAGGTTTCTCAAGAGGCAGGTTAGGTGGTCTGGTATTCCCATCTCTTGAAGAATTTTCCACAGTTTATTGTGATCCGTTACTCTGATACATTTAATTCTTCTGTTAGGAAATAAGTTTCTTGAAAGTTATCTGTAAGTAACTCAATTCATGAAAATATGCCCAGATCTCCATGTTTATTTATTATCAAATATGTAGTTTATGGGACTGGCTGGGGCAAAATACTATAAATAAACAGAGAGCCACTAGCACTCCCAGTGTGCAACATCATGACTACTTATAAGTTCATAAAAATCAATTCAGAAATTCTTTAAAATAGGAAAAACATAACAATTAAATAAGCAATTAAGTGACTTAGATACTTTGTCTGGTTCACAGTATAGTGGGGTTCTAAGGAACATCTGAGAGGCTCTGCAGTGATACGTAAGGGAGCAAGACATGCATATCTCTCCTCAGAATATGTGCTTGTGCTTCTCTCAGCTATTTCTTTCTTGACTCTCATGAACCAGGGTTCTTATGCCAACGTTTCAAAAATAAAAATAAAAAGCAACTGATATGAAGCTATCTTTTCCTTTAGTATCCCATCCTGTTCTCGACTATCTTTGTATGGCCAGGAGCCAGGAGGAGCAGAATTTAATTGTATAGTTTAGGTAATTGTGTAAGTGAGTGTTATACCAAATTGCAAGATGATATTTGTATCTGTCAGACTTACTCTATGACTTGTTTTAGCATTTGACAGAAAGTTCCCTGACATCAAATACTCTGTCTTAATGGATATAATATTTTATATTTTGATTTGCATTTTGGTTTTTATAACTTCACTATCAAATAACAAAACTTGGAATTTGGGAATGTTATAAACAAACATTATTGTTGGCACATGTGATGGAAATGAGACTCACAGAGACTAATTATGTGATGTTTCCTATTTAATTAGTAAAAGTTCAAGGACTTAAATTCTCATACTTGGTAGGTTACAATTTTTTTAAAAAACAATAACTAGAAACTGCTTACTAATGTTTTCAAAATTAGATCTTAGAGACCAGGTAAAGTTTTTGAAATGTGCAGAGCATTGTACAAATGTGAGGGTTGGTGATGGTGACAACATCTGATTATAAGCATTGTGATAAACTGTTGCCATGAGGAGTATTAGAATTCAGTTGTCACTACTCAGGCTAATTGGCCTCTTGGTGATTGTCTTTCTGACAGACTTTTGGGGGACTTTCCTGATGGTGCAGTGAGTTAAGAATCCACCTGCAATGCAAGAGACACAGGAGAGGTGGTTTTGACCCCTGGGTGGGGAAAATCCCCTGGAGGAGAAAATGGCTACCCATTCCAGTATTCTTGCTTGAAAAATCCCATGGATGGAGTAGCCTGGCAAGATATAGTCTGGGGTTGCAAAGAGTTAGACATGACTGAGTGACTGAGCTCACACACAAGATATTCTTCATTGACTGTTAACTAAGAGTAGTAGTGGCTTCTGCAGAATCCCTCTTCCTCTTAGTCACGTCTAGCTGCAGTTAACAGCACACATTTTAAAGTAAAGGACTGATTTAAAGACTCACTATTAAAAATCTAAAAATGATGCTGTTAAAGTGCCGCACTCAATACGACAGCCAATTTCGAAAATTCACTAGTGACCTTAGCACTGGAAAAGGTAGGTTTTCACAGTTGCACTCATTTTTCATGCTACCAAGTTAATGCTCAAAATCCTTCAAGTTGGCTTCAACAGCACATGAACTGAGAATTTCCAGGTATACAAGATAGATTTAGAAAAGGCAGAGGGACCAGAGATCAAATTACCAACATCTGCTGGATCATAAAAAAGCAAGGGAATTCCAGAAAAACACCAACTTCTGCTTCATTGGCTATGCTAAAGCCTTTGACTGTGTGGATCACAATAAACTGTGGAAAATTCTTAAAGAGATGGGAATACCAGACCACCTTACTTGCCTCCTGAGAAATATGTATGTAGGTCAAGAAGCAACAGTTGGAACTGGACATGGAAGAATGGAGTGGTTCCAAATTGGGAAAGGGTGTATATTGTCCCCTTGTTTATTTAACTTATATCCAGAGTACATCATTTGAAATGCCAGACTGGATGAAGCACAATCTCCTGGAATCAAGATTTCCAGGAGAAATATCAAAAAGCTGATATGCCGATGATACCACATTAGTGGCAGAAAGTGAAGAGGAATTTATAGAGCCTCTTGATGAAGGTGAAAGAGGAGACTGAAAAAGCTGGCTTAAAACTCAACATCTGGGGACTTCCCTCGTGGTCCAGTGGTTAAGAATCTGCCTTCCAATGTAGTGGAAGTGGGTTCAATCCCTGGTTGGGGGAACTAAGATCCCACCTGCTGTGGGGCAACTAAGCCTCTTGGGCCACAACTACTGAGTCCACACACCCCAGTAAAGATCCCACATGCAGCAACTAAGACCTGATGCATCCAAGTCTGTGTGTGTGTGTGTGTGTGTGTGTGTGTGTGTGTGTGTGTGTATAACTCAACATTCAAAAAATTAAGATCATGGCATCTGGTCCCATTTGTGTTGTGCTTAGTCACTCAGTCATGTCCAGCTGTTTGTGAACTCATGGACTGTATCCCACTAGGCTCCTCTGTCCATGGGGATTCTCTAGGCAACAGTACTGGAGTGGGTTGCCATGCCCTCCTCCAAAAGATCTTCCCAAACTGGGGATTGAACCCAGGTCTCCTGCATTGCAGGTAGATTCTTTACCATCTGAGCCACCAGAGAAGCCCAGGAATACTGGATTGATGGGATAGCCTATCACTTCTCCATGGGATCTTCCCTACTCAGAAATCAAACAGGGGTCTCCTCCGTGGCAGGCAGATTCTTTGCCAACTGAGGTACCAGGAAAGCCCCTGGTCCCATCACTTTGAGGCAAAATGATGGGGAAGAAGTGGAAATAGTGATAGATTTCATTTTCTTGGGAAATAGTGATAGATTTCATTTTCTTGGTCTCCAAAATCACTGCAGATTGTGACTGCAGCCATGAAATTAGAAGATGTTTGTTCCTTGGAAGAAAAGCTATGACAAACTTGGATAGCATATTAAAAGCAGAGACATCACTTTGCTGACAAAGGTCCATATGGTTAAGTTCGGTTCAGTTCAGTCTCTCAGTCATGCCCGACTCTTTGTAACCCCATGGACTGCAGCATGCCAGGCTTCCCTGTCCATCATCAACTCCCAGAGCTTGTTCAAACTCATGTTCATTGAGTCAATGATGCCATCCAACCATCTCATCCTCTGTTATTCCCTTCTCTTCCTCCCTTTAATCTTTCCCAGTATCAGGGTTTTGTCCAATGAGTGGGCTCTTTGCCTCTAGTGGCCAAAGTATTGGAGCTTCAGCTTCAGCATCAGTCCTTCCAATGAATATTCAGGATTGATATGCTTTAGAATTGCCTGGTTTGATTTCCTTGCTGTCCAAGGGACTCTCCGGAGTCTTCTCCAGCACCGCAGTTCAAAAGTATTAGTTCTTTGGCACTCAACTTTCTTTACGGTCCAACTCTCACATCCGTATATGACTGGAAAAACCATAGCTTTGACTATATGAACCTTTGTCAGTAAAATAATGTCTCTGCTTTTTAATATGCTGTCTAGGTTTGTCATAGCTTTACTTCCAAGGAGCAAGCATCTTTTGATTTTATGGTTGCAGTCAACATCTTTAGTGAATTTGGAGCCCAAGAAGAGAAAACCTGTCAGTTTTCATTGTTTCCCCATCTATTTGCCATTAAGTGATGGGAATGGATGCCATGATCTTTGTTTTTTGAATGTTGAGTTTTAAGTCAGCTTTTTCACTCTCCTTTTTCACTTTCTTCAAGAGGCTCTTTAGTTTCTCTTCACTTTCTGCCATAAAGGTGGTGTCATCTGCATATCTGAGGTTATTGATATTTCTCCCTGCAATTTTGATTCCAGTTTGTGCTTCATCCAGTCTGCACATATGTACTCTGGATATAAGTTAAATAAGCAAGGTGACAATATACAACCTTGACATACTCCTTTCCCAATTTGGGACCAGTCTCCTGTTCCATGTCTGGTTCTAACTGTTGCTTCTTTACATGCATACAGATTTCTCAGCAGGCAAGTTAGGTGGTCTGGTATTCCTATCTCTTTAAGAATTTTCCACAGTTAGTTGTTATCCACACAGTCAAAGGCTTTAGCATAGCCAATGAAGAAGAAGTAGATGTTTTTCTGGAATTCTGTTGTTCTTTCTATGATCCAATGGATGTTGATAATTTGGTCTCTGGTTCCTCTGCTGTTTCTAAATCCAGCTTGAACATCTGGAATTTCTTGGTTCATGTAAGCTATGGTTTTTTCAGAACTCATGTATGGATGTGAGTTAGACCATAAAGAAGTCTGAGAGCCAAAGAATTGATGCTTTGAAACTGTGGTACTGGAGGGGACTCCTGAGAATCCCTTGGACAGCAAGGAGATCAAAGCAGTCAATCCTAAAGGATATCAACCCTGAATATTCAATGGAAGAATTAATGTTGAAGCTGAAGCCCCAATATTTTGGCCATGTGATGGGAAGAGCTAACTCATTAGAAAAGACCCTGCTGGGATAGACTGACGGCAAGAGGATAAGGGGGTGACAGAGGGTGAGATGGTTGGACGGGATCACTGACTCAGTGGACATGAGTTTGAGCAAACTCCGTGAGATAGTAAAAGACAGGAAGCCTGGCATGATGCAGTTCATAGGTTGCAAAGAGCTGGACACGACTTAGCTACTGAACAACAAATTAGAAATGAAAACAATCCTCCAACTTCTCATTCTCTCCTTCTCCACCTCCCCCATTCATTAAAATAAAAAGTAAAACTGAGCTCTGAGGTTCACTGTAAGTGATATGGTTTTACCTCATCATATTTAGTTTGAGAAATAAAATCCAATTCTAACTTCATATGGTAATACTCGTTAACCACTAGATTTGTGGAGAACACTGACCAAGCAAGAAGATAAAATGAAGAGGAAGGAACCTAAATGCATTATCCTTGTGGAGACTCTAATATCTTTCATTAAACTACGAGAACCCAGAATTTCGCATATCTATAATGTGTGACCATCAGAAGAAACCCCAGAAATGTAGTCCATTAAATACCTCTGTTTTGTTCTCCATAAAACAAGCCTAATAATTCTTTTAATTTATATTTCACTTGAACCTACTTGTTTGACTAGTTGCACTCATGGAGTGTCTCTATCTCAGAACCCACTGGAGATTATTCTCTTAGTAGGCAATAACCCTGACTTAGAAATACCAAAAGCTCACTGCTGTGAACAGCAAGTGTGGCAGCAGCCCACTACCTGCTCTTTGTGTCCCTTTCCATGTCTGCTGTCTCATAAAGTATTGTTCTTCAAACTTGGAAAAATTCTTTTATTAGTTTTCTGTTCTGTATAAACAAAAGGCTGGGCTACAATGTCCCAGGAAATCTGGCAGTATGAGAATCACATTCTCATGACTAGTTCTTAGCATGGGTTGGCTCAAAAATCTGCCATTCCTTGTTTTACTTTTAACAATCTTTTCATGAATGAATTGGCCACAGACTATTTTGCAGGAATTCACACATCCACCAAAAATTGGACTGGATCACTAAAAATCACAGAGTGACTTGATATGGTAAAATTTCAATATTTACCACTAAACAAGCATCCTTATGCCCATTTTTGGAGTATGAACTTCAAAATTTGCTGTAAAAGAGTATGAACAAGATATTGAAACTGATGCATCCTCCAACAGTGTCACAGAATCTTAGACTAGAATCAGAAACATTTTAGATCTGGAAATTACCATCAAGGCTGAATTGAATTCCTTAATTGGTACAAATAAGAGAATTTCCTTATATAGATTTTCATACAGCTGGCAAATATTGACACCAGAGTCATTCCCAGGTATCCATATTCTCAGATTTGTTCTGCCAAGTTTTGAGCCAAAGTATAGGAAATACTTTAAGAGATAAATATTTACCTCTTAGATACTGTAAGTATAGAGATGTGGCTTATCATCTATTTTGTGGTTCCAGAGTTTCTATAGAAGTGGCAGACTATTTACAGAATGAAGATAGATTTTCTAACTCAAAATGAACCTTCTGTTCATTGCTTTTCTCAGAGCACCCAGCACCTCCTTGTTCCTCAGACTATAAATGAGAGGGTTGAGCATGGGGGTGAATATGGTATTAATCATGGAGAGTATTTCATCCTGCTCCAAAGTGTGAAAGGAGTGGGGAGTCATGTAGATGACCATGGCCGGCCCATAGTAGAGGCTCACTACAGCCAAATGAGAGGAGCATACAGCCAGGGCTTTCCTCCTGCCCTCTGGTGCGCTCATGTGGAGGACGGTGAGGAAGATGAGCAGGTAGGAAGCCATGATGAGCCCTAATGGAAGAAGAACAAATGCAATGCAGATGACAGACACCACCATCTCATAGAGGGAAGTGTCTTCGCAAGAAAGCTTTAGGACAGCAGGCATCTCACAGAAGAAGTGGTGGATCTCCCTGGAGCCACAGAAGGGGAAATGCATGGTGTAGATGGTATTGAAGAGGGAATTTAGTGCACCTCCGCCCCCAGGACACTAGAGCCATCCGCAGGCAGACTCTTGGGTTCATGATGACTGTGTATCTCAGGGGGTTGCAAATGGCCACATAGCGGTCATAAGACATAAGGGTCAAAAGGAGACACTCACCACCTCCGAGGGCAAAGAAAAAGAAAATCTGGGTTCCACAGGCAACTTTTGAGATGTTTTTCTTCCCAGAGAAAAAAGTTGATGGCCATTTTGGAACTGTGGTAGAAATTAAGGCCAAGTCAATGAGAGAGAGATGGCTGAGCAGTATATACATGGGGGTGTGGAGGTGAGAGTCCACCCAAATCAAGAGGATTAGGATGGCATTGCCAGTGAAGGCGATGATGTAGACCAGAAGAATGGAGGTGATGAGGATGCTGATGTACTGCAGGTCTGGGAAAAGTCCCAGGAGAAAGAAATCAGTCAATGTTTCATTTTTTCCATCCATGTTCCAATCTCCAGACTAGAACTAGAGGATATGGAGGAAACAAAATTTTACAAGTGCTGAATGGATAAGAAAGCTGTGGTACATATACACAATGGAGTATTACTCAGTCATTAAAAAGAATACATTCAAATCAGTTCTAATGAGGTGGATGAAATTGGAGCCAATTATACAGAGTGAAGTAAGCCAGAAAGAAAAACACCAATACAGTATACTAATGCATATATATGGAATTTAGAAAGATGGTAACGATAACCCTGTATGTGAGACAGCAAAAGAGACACAGATGTGTAGAACAGTCCTTTGGACTCTGTGGGAGAGGGAGAGGGTGGGATGATTTGGGAGAATGGCACTGAAACATGTATAATATCATATATGAAATGAATCGCCAGTCCAGGTTCGATGCATGATCCTGGATGCTTGGGGCTGGTGCACTGAGACGACCCAGAGGGATTGTACTGGGAGGAAGGAGAGAGGGGGTTTCAGGATGGGGAACACGTGTATACCTGTGGCAGATTCATGTTGCTGTATGGCAAAACCAATACAATATTATAAAGTAATTAGCCTCCAATTAAAATAAATACATTTATATTAAAAAAAGAAAGTGAAAGTGAAGTCGCTCAGTCGTGTCCGACTCTTTGCGATCCCATGGACACCAGGCTCCTCTGTCCATGGGATTTTCTAAGCAAGAGTACTGGAATAGGTTGCCTTTTCCTTCTCTAGGGAACTTCCCAACCCAGGGATCGAACCCAGGTCTCCCTCATTGTAGATGCTTTACCGTCTGAGCCACCAGGGAAGTCTAACAGGAAATTGCTTCAAGCACAGTGAAAATGTAAATCGCCCAGTCATGTTCCTTTTTTCGTGACCCCATGAACTGTAGCCAGCCAGGCTCCTCTGTCCATGGAATTCTTCAGGCAAAAATACTGCAGTGGGTTGCCATTCTCTTCTTCATGGGATCTTCCGGATGCAGGGATCAAACCGGGGTTTCCTGCATTGCAGGCAGATTCTTTACCGTCTGAGCCACCTTGTTAGATATTCTTAATCATATTTAATAAAGGAAAACCGAACAAATTTTCTAATTACAGGCACTGTTTTGAATTGAGCACACAGGTGGCTCAAAAGCCTATCACGCTGATATACTGATGAATTGACCAGTGCATCTTAAGATGTAATTTTACCACCTTTAAAGGGCCCTGTGTGTGTGTTAGTTGCTCAGTCGTGCCTGACTCTTTGCGACCCCATGAACTGCAATCCACCAGGTTTCTCTGTCCATAAGATTTTCCAGGCAAGGATACTGGAGTGGGTTGCCATTTCCTGCTCCAGGGGATCTTCCCAACCCAGGGATCGAACCCGGGTCTCCTGCACTACAGGCAAATTCTTTACCGACTGAGCTACAACAGAAGAACTTTCTTATTTGGTTCAGCCTCCACCACTTCTTCTTATCTCAGCTCTAGAAAAAAATATGTTTGATAAAGATACATGAGTTTGCAACTCAAGATTTATAAATTTCAAGATATCTAGATGACTAAGTAAAAAAATTCAGTTCATAAAATTGGGTAAATTTTGACCACATGGAAGTCCTCTTGTATGTATTCAGAACCATTTGGGTGAATGAATTTATGCTCTTATGACCCTGATTGTAAATTTGGAGCTTTCCATAGATAATATGAGATGAAATGGAAAACCTAACTTTTGGACTTCTTCCCAAACCTGGCATGATGAAACAGAGATGTGAAGGGCTGGTCTCTTGTATTTTTTTTCCCATCTCTGTCCTTCCCTTCCCTGACCTCATAGGCTATTCTTGGGTGCCAGTTCTTTGTACAATGCTTCTCTTCAGAGACATTCATTCTTGCTTTGTCTCTCTAGCCTTCAGGGTTTCGATGAGACATTTCTGTCTCTTGAGTGGGAGTTGATGAGGTAATTCCCTCTAAGATCAATTCCACTTTCAAAGTATGTTATATGCTGATGTGGGAAAAAAGCTTTTGAGTCCTCTACAGAGGATGTTTTTAAAATAAAAACATGCCTTTGAATCTTAAACACCAACCAGTATTGCAATTCTTAGGTAGAGCTGCTGCTGCTGCCAAGTCTCTTCAGGCGTGTCCACTCTGTGCGACCCCATAGACAGCAGCCCACCAGGCTCCTCTGTCCCTGGGATTCTCCAGGCAAGAATACTGGAGCTGGTTGCCATTTCCTTCTCCAATGCATGCATGCATGCTAAGTCTCTCTAGTCATGTCCGACTCTGTGTGACCCTATGGACAGCAGCCCACCGGGCTCTTCTGTCTATGGGAATCTCTAGGAAAGAATACTGGAGTGGGTTGCCATTTCCTTCTCCATCTTAGGTAGAGAGGCAGTCTTAAATGACTGATGCAGTCTTGGCACTATTCATCAACACATTTACTATCAGGGTTCTCATAAAAACTTTTTACATTTGAATAATAAGTATTTTTGTTATTTGTTCATATATCTGCTTCTTGTCCCCAGCTTGTGAGAAATTTGACTTCCTCATTAATTTTCTTAACCTTCACTGCTAAAACATAGTGCCTGGCATACCAGACTACTTAATATAGTGGAAAGAAGGTAAGAAAGGAAGAGGGAAGGGGGAGACAAAGAGGCATACATGGACACTCAGGATCAATTTCTCCTGGTAATCCCAACAGAATTGTCTTCTATAAGTAATAATTTATTTCTTCCTTCTTGAGCTGGTTGAATGTGGAGGGCCACTTATGAGGAAGTTTACTCTTATTTTCTCAGAATATAAGCATAAATTGGCATTAAATGAAGCATGATTGGTGGATGCTGGAATGCATGAGGAGGGTCTGAAATCTAATCTTCCTTGGAGGCTGATTTTCATTTGATTTGGATGGTTCAGTTTTCATCTAGCCTGATTCCCTTCATGAATAAGATGATACAAGAATTTTATTGTTTTTCACCAAAACGTGAAAAGAATAAATGTGTGTATGTCCTCAGCCCTGTCTGATTCTTTGTGATTCCTTGGACAGTAGGCCACCAGGCTTCTCTCTCCATGGAATTTTCCAGGCAAGAGTACTTGAGTGGGTTGCAATTTCCTACCTCAGAAGATCTTCCTGATCCAGGAATTGAGCCTACATTTCTTGTGTCTCCTGCAATGGCAGGTGGATTCTTTTCCACTGAAATAATTAATTTTAAAATTTCAAATAAATTCCTGGACAGGAACAAAGGCCAACACACAGGACAGATAATAAGAGCTGAAACAGTAATAGTAAATGCGACTTAAGTCTTAACTGTGAGCAGGCCACACACAGTTTTACCAACTTTGCATTTAGTAATTGCTCTCCCAGTGTGCTAGATGTTACTTTGCAGATAGGGGATTCCAGCATAGACATTACCTCACATGCCTAAGATCAAATGATAAACAAGCATAGAGCCTTGATTTGGAGCAAGTACTCCCAGAGTCCCTGTATGGTCTCTTACCTGTGGATGACTACCATAGCCATGCTCTTCCCTCCTTTGTCCCTCCTGTTCAGGCTGTTCAACCTCTTCAGCCCCCAATGTACCCAGGACCAAACATAGACAATCCTGCTCCCCTGTCTCACCTTAACTGAGAACCACATCAGGAATGCAACATCTGGGGTGATGCTGAAGGAGAGAGATGGAGCAAGAGTAAAGGACATGGCCCAGTGGCCTTTTCTCTGTTGCCCCCAAGGCTTGTCTTCAGCCCAGATCCTGCTTACAGGTAAGACCACTAGCCTCAATTCAGCTCTTTACTTCTTACATCTACTGGTTCTACTCAGATCATGTGTCTAGGTTTTTCTAATTGTAGATTTCAGGGCTGGTGAAGATGAAATATTTATTAACTGCTGAAGGGAGGCATAGTTTATGCACCCTGAAGAAATGACCTGGACATTGACTTTACATCATGCTGGGCAAACACCAGATTATTAGTCCCAACATACCAGGCAATTGATCAACCTTCTTACACTCAGTCATCATTGACCTAGGAAAATTGGCTTACCCCATGGGAATCAGATCTATTCTTTGTGTTTAGATTCATCTATGTGATTGGCTTGATATTCATGGAGGAAATCACGGCCCAACCAATGGAGGACACATTGCAGTGGGCTGTGATCTGCCAGGACATGAGAAATAAGTACAAGACAGTGCATCTGTCAGGGGACATGCCTGACGAAATCAATGTCTGCCACTATGTAACTGCTTTGGGGACTCCCTCAGGTCTTAGACATTGGGAAATCTGCCACAAGAGTTTAATTAATTCTAGTCCCCCAGAGTTACTTGAATTTCTTCCAGATTCCAGAGTAACTGTCTGATCAAATAGGAGAGACTTTAGAATATACACAGGAAAAATAGAAGGTGTACAAATTTCTACTTGAATCTCTGCTTTCACTTCCTTTGGATACATATCCAGAAGTAAAATTTCTGGCTCATATGGTAATTCTATGTTTAATTTTTTGAATAATTTTTATACTATGTTTTACAGCAGCTGGACCATTTTACATTCCCTAAAGAAATGCGCAGTATTTCAATTTCTCTACAATCTTGCCAGCACTTATTTTCAGTGTATGCATAAGTGTGTGTTTTACCATGGTCATCCTAATTGGTGTGAACTAGCATCTAATTGTGGTTTAATTTGAGTTTCCTTAAAGACTAGCGACATCTACACTCTGCATCTACCAGGCATCCATCTGTCTTGGAATTCCTAGCTTCCAGAACTGTGAGGAATATATTTCTGTTCTTTATAAGTCACCAAGTTTGTGGTATTCTGTTATACAGTGTATACTAAAACAATGCCTTGTCAGATAAATGACTTGCAAATAGTTTTTACTGTTTTGAGCATTGTATTTTCTTTTCTGAGCTTTGAATGGTATGATCATTTTAACAATATTATGTCTTCCAATTCAAGACCATTAGATATCATTCAATTTCTTTGAATCATCTTGAATTTCCTTCATTAATGTTTCAGTTTTCAGAGTATAAGTCTTCTATCTATTTGATTAAATGCATTTTTAGGGCTGCTTTTTTCATGCAAATTTATTTATTTATTTATTTAATTTATCATGTCATTCTAACAGGGAAATCCAAATTCTAGGAAGGAAAGTTATGACTAACCTAGATAGCATATTCAAAAGCAGAGACATTTCTTTGCCAACAAATGTCTGTCTAGTCAAGGCTGGTTTTTCCAGTGGTCATGTATATGGATGTGAGAGTTGGACTGTGAAGAAAGCTGAGTGCTGAAGAACTGATGCTTTTGAACTGTGGTGTTGAAGACTCCTGAGAGTCTCTTGGACTGCAAGGAGATCCACACAATCCATTCTAAAGGAGATCAGTCCTGGGTGTTCATTGGAAGGACTGATGCTAAAGCTGAAACTCCAAAACTCTGGCCACCTCATGTGAAGAGTTGACTCACTGGAAAAGACTCTGATGATGGGAGGGATTGAGGTCAGGAGGTGAAGGAGACGACAGAGGATGAGATGGCTGGATGGCATCACCAACTTGATAGACATGAGTTTGAATGAACTCTGGGAGCTGATGATGGACAGGGAGGCCTGGTGTGCTGTGATTCATGAGGTCACAGAGTCGGACACGACTGAGTGACTGACCTGAACTGAACTGAACTGAGTCTTTATTCAATACAGTATTTGGTGGTAAAGCATTCCTAAGTTAAAAAAATAAACCGATCAAAATTCAACTATGCAAACTTCGCCAAAATATTAACATGTATCTTTTTTTCTTTTCAGCATCATTATTTAAATATTATATAGTTTAATTCATGCAACTTTAAATGGGATTTTTAAAAAACTTTCTCTTCCTAATATTTCATTATTATTATATAGAAACACAACAGAATTTTGTATTTTAATCTCATGCAACTTTACTGAATTCCTTGATTAGTTCTTTAGGGTTCTCTATATAAAGTATCATGGCATCTGCATCCAGTGACAGTTTTACCTCTTTGTTTCCAATTTGAATAATGTTTATTTGTTTTCCTTATCTGATTTCTGTGGCTGGGAGTTCCGACACTATGTTAAATAAACGTGGTGAGAGTGAGCATCTTTGTCTTATTTCCTATACTTATTATGAAAGTTTTCAGCTTTTCCAAGTTTATTATGTTAACTGTGGGTTTTTCATAAATGGCTTTTATTATATTGGCATATGACCTTTCCTACCACTTCACTGCAAATAGATGGGTGCCGGGGTCCAGCCCCAGTGGATCCAGGGAATTTGAAGCGTGAACGGCGTTGGTGAGGAAAGATTTGTTTATTTATTTATATTGAAATATAAGATTAGATTAGGAAGAAATAGTGTAGTGGGAAAATTAAGTGGAGAAAGAAGGCTGAATAACTTGACTTGCAGGGAAGGCCAATAAAATCTCTGGACAAGAGATTTGCACCATCTATGTGGGTCCACCGGTGCCTGCTTGAATCTCTAAGGGTACACCACCTTGGGCTCCTTTTGTGTGAGGCTTGAAAGCCGGGGCAAGTAAGTAGACCTGGTGAGCCCCTCTGGTCCAGATGGGAATTCAGCCTGAAATTAGAGTGAAGAGGAGAGGAAAGAGAGAGAGGTACATGGGGGAAACCAGTCCAGCGACTAGCTTCAGCCTCTATTGTTTAGAAGGCCTTTTATACCTTTTTGATTGTACATAGAGATCAATGGGCAATACAAAATTATGCAGCATTAGCAGCCTAGACTCTTATCAAAACCAGACTTTTCTCTCTGCATACCTAGTTGTATACACAAGTCTTAGGTAATTTACATCTTCTTCCAGCCAAAAGGGCCAATTAACATTTTACAGCCTTTTTTCTGAAAAGGGTTTGTCAACCAGAAGACTTATTTGTGTTGATCTTCCCAAGGTCTGGTGTCACTCTCAGAAAAGTACTAAATGAAGTTGCATTCTTACACAGCAAAGATACAGCAACTTATAACAAGTAAAGTGAGTCCAGTGATTTACAACAAAAGAGAAGCACTTAACTCAAAAGTCTAGTGTTGCTAACATCAAAGCTACTACATATCTTTTTTCTACATCCTGCTTACATTGAGCAACATCCTCCCAGGTGCCTAAAAGATAAAGAATATGGAGGTATGGCAGCAATCCTTGAGTCAACAGTGAAAACCCGTCGCCAATATGATTTTTAACTCTTTAAAAAGGCTCTGTATCTTTCAGATGCTTTTAAGCTTTGTGCCTCTCGCAGTTGTGGGGCTGTAAGCAATTCACAAGCTGTAAGAAGTCTGGGGAACCTGTTAGGCAAGCTAAAGAGCTATCAGAGGGGGTTTAACTGAAACATCCCTTTCAAATGCAGAAGACTAAAGCCCTGATTTGACTTTTTCCCAGAGAATATCAGAAGAGTGGAAAAGCAGAGTACAGAGGCGGCAGATTCGTATTTTGTGTGTGTGTGGGGGGTGGATGCTCAGGAAATTCCATGGCAAACTTCCCTGAAGTTTGATCACGCCCTGCGTATGCCAGACTTCCTTCCACGTGACCCTGTCACGGGCGGGATTCCTCACACTGGCTCCTGGCAGATGGGGAAAAAGTGGAAACAGGGACGGATTTTATTTTCTTGGGTTCCAAAATCATTGCAGATGGTGACTGCAGCCATGAAATTAAAAGATGCTTGCTCCTTGAAATAAAAGCTTTGACAAACTGAGATGGCATGTTAAAAAGCAGAGGCATCACTTTGCTGACAAATGTCCATAAAGTCAAAGCTATGGTTTCTCCAGTGGTCATGTATGGATATGAGATTTGAACCATAAAGAAATCTGAGCACTGAATAATTAATGCTTTCAAACTGTGGTGCTGGAGAAGACTCTTGAGAGTCCCTTGGACAGCAAGAGGATCAAAGCAGTCCATCCTAAAGGTTATCAACCCTGAATATTCATTGGAAGAACTGATGCTGAAGCTCCAATACTTTGGCCACATGATGTGAAGTGCCGATTCACTGGAAAAGACCCTGATGCTGGGAAAAATTGAGGGCAAGAGGAGAAGGGGGTGGCAGAGGATGAGATGGTTGGGTGGCATCACTGACTCAATGGACATGAGTTTGAGCAAACTCAGGGAGATAGTGAAAGACAGGGAAACTTGCTGTGCTGCAGTTTATGGGGTCACAAAGAGTCAGACACGACTTGGCGACTGAACAATAACAATCACCTGTCTATATCCACTTTCATGTGAGTTTTTATCATGAATGTTAACTTTTGTCAAGTGCTATTTTTGAGATAATCATGTGGTTTTTGTCCTTTTGTTGATGTGGTGTATCACATGGATTAATTTGTTTATGTTGAACCATTGTGTGACCCTGGAATGAATCCAACTTGACATGGTATTGATCCTTTTAATGCATTGTTGGATTTGGTTTACTAATATTTTGAGAATTTTAAAAATTAATTAATTTATTTTAATTGGGGGCTAATTACTTTATGATATTCTAGTGGTTTTTGCCATATGTTGACATGAATCAGCCATGGGTGTACATGTGTTCCCTATACTGAACCCTCTTCCCACCTCCCTCCCCATCCCATCACTCAGGGTCATCCCAGTACATTGGCTCTGAGAACCCTTTCTCATGCATTGGACCTGGATTGGTGATCTATTTCACATATGGTAATATACATGTTTCAATGCTATTCTCTCATATCACCCCACTCTCACCTTCTCTCACAGAGTCCCAAAGTCTATTCTTTATATCTATGTCTCTTTTGCTGTCTCACGTATAGGGTCATCGTTAACATCTTTCTAAATTCCATATGTATGCATTAATATACTGTATTGGTGTTTTTTGTTCTGACTTACTTCACTCTGTATAACAGGCTCCAGTTTCATCCACCTCATTAGAACTGATTCAAATGCATTCTTTTTAATAGCTGAGTAACATTCAAAAAACTAAGATCATGGCATCTGGTCCTGTCACTTCATGGGAAATAGGTGGGGAAACAGTGGAAACAGTGTCAGACTATTTTTGGGGGATCCAAAATCAATGCAGATGGTGACTGCAGCCATGAAATTAAAAGACGCTTACTCCTTGGAAGAAAAGTTATGACCAATCTAGATAGCATATTCAAAAGCAGAGACATTACTTTCCCAACAAAGGTCCATCTAGTCAAGGCTATGGTTTTTCCAGTGGTCATGTATGGATGTGAGAGTTGGATTGTGAAGAAAGCTGAGTGCCAAAGCACTGATGCTTTTGACCTGTGGTGTTGGAGAAGACTCTTGAGAGTCCCTTGGACTGCAAGGAGATTCAACCCGTCCATTCTGAAGGAGATCAGTCCTAGGTGTTCTTTGGAAGGACTGATGCTAAAGCTGAAACTCCAAAACTCTGGCCACCTCGTGCAAAGAATTTACTCATTGGAAAAGACTTTGATGCTGGGAGGGATTGGGGGAAGGAGGAAAAGGGGACGACAGAGGATGAGATGGCTGGATGGCATCACTGACTCGATGGACATGAGTTTGGGTGAACTCTGGGAGTTGGTGATGGACAGGGAGGCCTGGCATGCTGCAATTCATGGGGTTGCAAAGAGTCAGACATGACTGAGCAACTGAACTGAACTGAACTGAATATTACATTGTGTATATGTACCACAGCTTTATTATCCATTCGTCTACTGATGAACATCTAGTTTGCTTCCATGTCCTAGTTATTGTAAACGGTGCTGCAATGAATATTGGGGTACAAGTGTCTCTTTCAATTCTGGTTTCCTTGGTGTGTATGCCCAGCAATGGAATTGCTGGGTTGTATGGTAGTTCTATTTCCAGGTTTTTAAGGAATCTCCACACTTCTCCATAGTGGCTGTACTAGTTTGCATTCCCACCAACAGAGTAAGAGGGTTCCCTTTCTCCACACCCTCTCCAGCATTTATTGTTTGTAGACTTTTTGATAGCCATTCTGACTGGAGTGAGATGGTATCTCATTGTAGTTTTGATTTGCATTTCTCTGATAATGAGCCATGTTGAGCATATTTTCATGTGTTTGTTAGCCATCTGTATGTCTTCTTTGGAGAAATGTCTGTTTAGTTCTTTGGCCCATTTTTTTTTTTTTTTAATTGGGTCATTTATTTTTCTGAAATTGAGCTGCAGGAGCTGCTTGCATATTTTGAGATTAATTCTTATTTTCTCCCATTCTGAAGTCTGTCTTTTCACCTTGCTTATAGTTTCCTTCGTTGTGCAAAAGCTTTTAAGTTTAATTAGGTCCCATTTGTTTATTTTTGCTTATATTTCCATTACTCTCGGTGGTGGGTCATAGAGGATCCTGCTGTGATTTATATCAGAGAGTGTTTTGCCTATGTTTTCCTCTAGGAGTTTTATAGAGTTTTTGCATCTGTATTCATCAAAGATACTGTTGTATAATTTTCTGTTTTTGTTTTTGGTAATACTAGTACTTTGTCTGGTTCAGGTATCAGGGTAATTGTGGCCTTGTAGAATGAATTTGGGATTATTCCCTCCTCTTCAATATTTTGTAATAGCTTGAGTAGGACAGGTATAGTTCTTTTTATATATTTAGTAGAATTTCCCTGTAAAGCCGTTCAGTCCTAGACTTCTGCTTGCTGGGAGGTTTATGTTATCCTTTATTTATTATTTTTAAGTACAAACTCAGTTTTGCTAATAACCAGTGTGTTCATATTGTCTGTATCTTAACTCAGTCTTAACAAACGGTTTCTTGAAATTTGTGCATTTCTTCTAAGCTGCCTAATTTATTGGCATATAATTTATGATTTTAGAGAAGTTTTCACATACCCTTTAAAAAGTGTGTATTCTGCTGTTTTTAAAATCAATGTTCTGTAGAATATCAGTTAACAGCAACTGCTTAGGTCCAGTTGTATCACTTTAAAACTAACTGTTGTCTTGTTGGTTTTTTGTCTGGGTCTGTCCATTGATGTCAGTGAGTTGTTAGTCTTCTACTATTATGGTATCATCATCAATTTCTCCCTAATGTCTGTTAGTGGTTGCTTCATGTGTTTAGGTGATCCTGTATTAGGTGTGTCTATGTTAATGAGTGCCATGTCCTTTTTTTGCATGGATCCTTTTACCAAGATATTTTATAATACCTTTCTTTGTCTTTTGTTGTAATCTTTGTTTTAAAGTTTGTTTTGTCTCATATGAATATTTCTATTCCCACTTTCTTGTCATTTCTGTTTGTATGAAATATCTTTTCCCATCCCCTACGTTCCAGTCTCTGTCTTTTTTTTTTTTTTAATCCGATCAACCACCCTACATCTTTAGATTGGAGGATTTAGTCCATTGACATTTTCTTTTAGGACAGTTTTATTATTACTGAATTCTTTTAGTTTTTGCTTGTCTGAGAAGTTATTTATCTCTTCTTCTAAGTGGTAATCTTGCGGAGTGGAGTATCCAAGTTTCAGATTTTTGTGTTTTTGTTGTTGTTTGTTTCTTTTAGCACTTTGACTATGTCATGTCCTCTTTTTCTGGTCTTCATAATTTTGGCAGAGAAATCAGCTGATAGCCTTATGGGGATTTCCTTGTATGTGACTCTTTGCTTTTCTCTTTCTGCCTTCAGAAAACTCTTTTTATCTTTAACTTTTGCTGTCTTAATTATTATACATCTTGATGTGCTGTTTGGATTTATCTTATTTGGAATCCTCTATGCTTCTTGTATCTGGATATCTGATTCCTTATTTAGGTTTAGGAAGTTTTCAGCCATAATTTCTTCAAATACATTTTCAATACTCTTCTTTCTCTTCTCCTTCAGGGATCTCTGATATGAATGTTGGCATATTTAATGTTATTACATAGATCTTATATATTGGTTTCATTTTTATTTATTTTATTTTTTAAAATTATTATTATTAAATTTATTTATTTTTTAATTACAATACTGTATTTGTTTTGCCATACATTGACACGAATCAGCCATAGGTGAACACAATCTCCCAAACCCGAAGCCCCCTCCCACCTCCCACCCCACATCCTCTACTTGAAGCATCCTGTGCATCAGCCCCATGCATCCTGCATCCTACATTGAACATAGATTGGCGCTTCGTTTCTTACAAGAAAATATACATGTTTCATTGCCATTCTCCCAAACCATCCCACCCTTTCCCTCTCTCTCAGAGTCCAAAAGTCCACTCTATACCTCTGTGTCTCTTTGTTGTCTCACATATAGGGTCATCATTACTGTCTTCTAAATTCCATATATATGTGTCAGTATACTGTATTGGTGTTTTTCTTTCTGGCCTACTTCACTCTGTATAATCGGTTCCAATTCCATCCATCTCATTAGAACTGGATCAAATTTATTCTTTCTAAGGGCTGAGTAGTATTCCATTGTGTATATGTAACACAGCTTTCTTATCCAGTCATCTGCTGATGGACATCTAGGTTGCTTCCATGTCCTGGCTATTATAAACAGTGCTGCAATGAACATTGGGGTACATGTGTCTCTTTCAGTTCTGGTTTCCTCAGTGTGTATGCCCAGCAGTGGGATTGCTGGGTCATAAGGCAGTTCTATTTGCAATTTTTAAAGGAATCTCCACACTGTTTTCCATAATGGCTGTACTAGTTTGCATTCCCACCAGCAGTGTAAGAGGGTTCCCTTTTTCTCCACATCCTCTCCAGCATTTGTTGCTTGTAGACTTTTGGATTGCAGCCTTTCTGACTGGTGTGAAATGTACCTCATTGTGGTCTTGATTTGCATTTCTCTGATAATGAGTGATGTTGAACATCTTTTCATGTGTTTGTTAGCCATCCATATGTCTTCTTTGGAGAAATGCCTATTTAGTTCTTTGGCCCATTTTTTTATTGGATCATTTATTTTTCTGGAGTTGAGCTGCATAAGTTGCTTATATATCTTTGAGATTAGTTGTTTGTCAGTTGTTTCATTTACTATTGTTTTCTCCCATTCAGAAGGCTGTCTTTTCACCTTGCTTATAGTTTCCTTTGTTGTGCAGAAGCTTTTAATTTTAATTAGATCCCATTTGTTTATCTTTGCTTTTATTTCCAGTATACTGGGAGTTGGATCATAGAGGATCCTGCTGTGATTTATGTCGGAGAGTGTTTTGCCTATGTTCTCCTCTAGGAGTTTTATAGTTTCTGGTCTTACATTTAGATCTTTAATCCATTTTGAGTTTATTTTTGTGTATGGTGTTAGAAAGGGGTCTAGTTTCATTCTTTTACAAGTGGTTGACCAGTTTTCCCAGCACCACCTGTTAAAGAGACTGTCTTTACTCCATTGTATATTCTTGCCTCCTTTGTCGAAGATAAGGTGTCCATAGGTGTGTGGGTTTATCTCAGGGCTTTCTATTTTGTTCCATTGATCTATATGTCTGTCTTTGTGCCAGTACCATACTGTCTTAATGACTGTGGCTTTGTAGTAGAGCCTGAAGTCAGGCTAGTTGATTCCTCCAGTTCCATTCTTCTTTCTCAAGATTGCTTTGGCTATTCGAGGTTTTTTGTATTTCCATACAAATCTTGAGATTATTTGATCTAGTTCTGTGAAAAATACTGCTGGTAGCTTGATGGGAATTGCATTGAATCTGTAGATTGCTTTAGGTAGTATACTCATTTTCACTATATTGACTCTTCCAACCCATGAGCATGGTATATTTCTCCATCTATTAGTGTCCTCTTTGATTTCTTTCATCAGTGTTTTATAGTTTTCGATATATAGGTCTTTAGTTTCTTTAGGTAGGAATATTCCTAAGTATTTTATTCTTTTCGCTGCAATGGTGAATGGAATTGTTTCCTTAACTTCTTTTTCTACTTTCTCATTATTAGTGCATAGGAATGCAAGGGATTTCTGAGTGTTGATTTTATATCCTGCAACTTTACTATACTCATTGATTAGCTCTAGTAGTTTTCTGGTCGAGTCTTTAGGATTTTCTTTGTAGAGGATCATGTCGTCCGCAAACAGTGAGAGTTTTACTTCTTCTTTTCCAATTTGGATTCCTTGTATTTCTTTTTCTGCTCTGATTGCTGTGGCCAAAACTTCCAGTACGATGTTGAAGAGTAGTGGTGAAAGTGGACACCCTTGTCTTGTTCCTGACTTTAGGGGAAATGGTTTCAATTTTTCGCCATTGAGGATAATGTTAGCTGTGGGTTTGTCATATATAGCTTTTATTATGTTGAGGTATGTTCCTTCTATTCCTGCTTTCTGGAGAGTTTTTATCATAAATGGATGTTGAATTTTGTCAAAGGCTTTTTCTGCATCTATTGAGATAATCATATGATTTTTATTTCTCAGTTTGTTAATGTGATGAATTACATTGATTGACTTGCGGATATTGAAGAATCCTTGCATCCCTGGGATAAGTCCACTTGGTCATGGTGTATGATCTTTTTAATGTGTTGCTGGATTCTGATTGCTAGGATTTTGTTGAGGATTTTTGCATCTATGTTCATCAGTGATATTGGCCTGTAGTTTTCTTTTTTGTGGTGTCTTTGTCAGGTTTTGGTATTAGGGTGATGGTGGCCTCATAGAATGAGTTTGGAAGTTTACCTTCCTCTGCAATTTTCTGGAATAGCTTCAGTAAGATAGGTGTTAGCTCTTCTCGGAATTTTTGGTAGAATTCAGCTGTGAAGCCGTCTGGACCTGGGCTTTTGTTTGCTGGAAGATTTCTGATTACAGTTTCAATTTCCGTGCTTGTGATGGGTCTGTTAAGATTTTCTATTTCTTCCTGGTTCAGTTTTGGAAAATTGTACTTTTCTAAGAATTTGTCCATTTCTTCCAAGTTGTCCATTTTATTGTCATATAATTGCTGATAGTAGTCTCTTATGATTCTTTGTATTTCTGAGTTGTCTGTCGTGATCTCTCCATTTTCATTTCTAATTTTGTTGATTTGATTTTTTTCTCTTTGTTTCTTGATGAGTCTGGCTAATGGTTTGTCAATTTTATTTATCCTTTCAAAGAACCAGCTTTTTGCTTTGTTGATTTTTGCTATGGTCTCTTTTGTTTCTTTTGCATTTATTTCTGCCCTAATTTTTAGGATTTCTTTCCTTCTACTAACTCTGGGGTTCTCTATTTCTTCCTTTTCTAGTTGCTTTAGGTGTCGAGTTAGGCTATTTATTTGCCTTTTTTCTTGTTTCTTGAGGTATGCCTGTATTGCTATGAACTTTCCTCTTAGGACTGCTTTTATAGTGTCCCAAAGGTTCTGTGTAGTTGTGTTTTCATTTTCATTCGTTTTGATGCATAATTTGATTTCTTTTTGATTTCTTCTGTGATTTGTTGATTATTCAGAAGGGTGTTGTTCAGCCTCCAAATGTTGGCATTTTTAATAGTTTTTCTCCTATAATTGAGATCTAACCTTAGTGCATTATGGTCAGAGAAGATGCTAGGAATAATTTCGATTTTTTTGAATTTATCAAGGTTAGATTTATGACCCAGAATGTGATCTATCCTGGAAAAGGTTCCGTGTGCACTTGAGTAAAAGGTGAAATTCATTGTTTTGGGGTGATATGTCCTATAGATATCAATTAGGTCTAACTGGTCAATTGTATCGTTTAACGTTTGCGTTTCTTTGTTAATTTTCTGCTTAGTTGATCTGTCCATAGGTGTGAGTGGGGTATTAAAGTCTTCCACTATTATTGTGTTATTATTAATTTCCCCTTTCATGCTTGTTAGCAATTGTCTTACATATTGCGGTGCTCCTATGTTGGGTGCATATATATTTATAATTGTTATATCTTCTTCTTGGATTGATCCTTTAATCATTATGTAGTGGCCTTCTTTGTCCCTTTTCACAGCCTTTGTTTTAAAGTCTATTTTATCAGATATGAGTATTGCTACTCCTGCTTTCTTTTGGTCTTTATTTGCATGGAATATCTTTTTCCAGCCCTTCACTTTTAGTCTGTATGTGTCCGTTGTTTTGAGATGGGTCTCTTGTAGGCAGCATATAGGGATCTTGTTTTTGTATCCATTCAGCCAGTCTTTGCCTTTTGGTTGGGGCATTCAACCCATTTACATTTAAGGTAATTATTGATAAGTATGCTCCTGTTGCCATTTACTTTATTGTTTTGGGTTCGGGTTTATACGTCCTTTTTGTGTTTCCTTTCTAAAGTCTATCCTTTAGTATTTGTTGGAGAGCTGGTTTGGTGGTGCTGAATTCTCTCAGTTTTTGCTTGTCTGTAAAGCTTTTGATTTCTCCTTCATATTTGAATGAGATCCTTGCTGGATACAGTAGTCTTGGCTGAAGGTTATTATCTTTCATCACTTTAAGTATGTCTTGCCATTCCCTCCTGGCCTGAAGAGTTTCTATTGAAAGATCTGCAGTTATTCTTATGGGGATCCCCTTGTGTGTTATTTGTTGTTTTTCCCTTGCTGCTTTTAATAATTGTTCTTTGTGTTTGGTCTTTGTTAGTTTGATTAAAATATGTCTTGGGGTGTTTCGCCTTGGGTTTATCCTGTTTGGCACTCTCTGGGTTTCTTGGACTTGGGTGATTATTTCCTTCCCCATTTTAGGGAAGTTTTCAACTATTATCTCCTCAAGTATTTTCTCATGGTCTTTCTTTTTGTCTTCTTCTTCTGGGACTCCTATAATTCGAATGTTGGAGCGTTTCATATTGTCTTGGAGGTCTCTGAGGTTGTCCTCATTTCTTTTAATTCGCCTTTCTTTTTCCCTTGCTGATTCATTTATTTCTACCATTCTATCTTCTATTTCACTAATCCTATCTTCTGCCTCCGATATTCTACTATTTGTAGCCTCCAGAGTGTTTCTGATCTCATTTATTGCATTATTCATTATATGTTGACTCTTTTTTATTTCTTCTAGGTCCTTGTTAAACCTTTCTTGCATCTTCTCAATCCTTGACCCCAGGCTATTTATCTGTGATTCCATTTTGATTTCAAGATTTTGGATCATTTTCACTATCAGTATTTGGAATTCTTTCTCAGGTAGATTCCCTATCTCTTCCTCTTTTGTTTGGTTTGGTGGGCATGTCTCCTGTTCCTTTACCTGCTGGGTATTCCTCTGTCTCTTCATCCTGGTTATATTGCTGCGTTTGTGGTGGCTTTTCTATATTCTGGGAATATGTGGAGTTCTCTTTATTATAGAGCTTCCTCTCTGTGTTTGGGGTTATATCAGTGGCTTGTCAAAGTTTCTTGATCAGGAGGCTTGTGTTGGAGTTCTGGTGGGTGGATCTGGATTTCCTCTCTCTGGAGTGCTGTGATGTGTGAAGTAATGGGGTATGAGACGTCAATGGTTTTGGAGTATTTTGAGTTGCCTGTGTATTGAAGCTCAGGGGCTTGTTCTTGTGTTGCTGGAGAATTTGCGAGGTATGTCTTGCTCTGGAGCTTGTTGGCCCTTGGGCAGTGCTCACTTTCAGTATAGGTATGAAGGCGTTTGATGAGCTCTAATTGGATAATGTTCCCTGTATTCAGGAATTCTTTGATGATCTCAGGATTTGGAATTACGCCTCTGATTCTGGTTTTCAGATTTATTTTTACAGTAGCCTCATGATTTCTCCATCTATTCAGCACTAATGTTAAAACATCTAGGTTAATGATGATAAGTTTCTCCACCTTGAGGGTCATCCCTAGAGGATCGGTGAGTTACTGGTTTTGAAGCCAATGATCTGCTTTGCTGGATGCCTGATGTCCTCTGCCAGCAGTCAGAAGTTATTTTGTGGACTTTGCTCAGCGTTGAAATGTTCTTTTGATGAGGTAGAGAGGGAGAAAGTGTTCTCCCCATCCTATTCCTCCGCCATCTTCTGGTTTCATTTTTAAAAATTTGTTCCTCTGTCTGCTGCACTAATGAGGTGATTTCCTTTAATCTACTTACATATCACTTGTGTGTTCTTCTATGTCATTTAGTTTCTATTCATTCCTTCTATAGTGCTTTTTATCTCAGATGTTGAATTATCTACTTTAGCTTGGGTCTTCTTTTTTTAATTTAATTTTCCACAGTTTATTCTATCTTTTTAAGTTATTCATTTTATTTTTTCAATTTTTAATTGAAGGATAATTGCTTTACAATATTGTGTTGGTTTCTGCCATAGGTCAACATGAATCAGCCATAGGTGTGATATGTCCCCTCCCTTTTGGACTTCTCTCCCAGCTCTCACCCCATTCCACCTCTTGAAATTGTCACAGAGCCCTGGTTTGAGTTTCCTGAATCATACAGCAAATTCCCACAGGCTATATATTTAACTGGAGGAAAATTGCTATATGATGTTGTTTTGGTTTCTGCCATACAACAACATGACTCAGATCATACTCTTCAGCCTCCTTGCTCTCCCCTCATCCTAACCCTCTAGGTCATCATAGCATGCCAGACTGTGCTCCCTGCATTATATGGCAACTTTTCGCCAGCTGTCTATTTTACACTTCAGTGTATATGTCAATGCTACTTTCTCCATTTGTTCTACTCTCTCCTTACTCCACTGTGTCCACAAGTCTGTTCTCTATAGCTTTTCCATTCCTTCCCTGCAAACAAATTCATCAATGCCATTTTCTAGATTTAATATTATGTGTTAATATATGATATTTGTTTTTCTCTTTCTGACTTACTTCACTCTGTATAACAGGCTGTAGGTTTATCCACCTCACTAGAACTGACTCAAATTCATTTCCTTTTTATGACTGAGTAAGAGTATGAAAAGACAAAATGATAGGATACTGAAAGGGGAACTCCCCAGGTCAGTAGGTGCCCAATATGCTACAGGAGATCAGTGGAGAAATAACTCCAGAAAGAATGAAGGGATGGAGCCAAAGCAAAAACAATACCCAGCTGTGGATGTGACTGGTGATAGAAGCAAGGTCCGATGCTGTAAAGAGCAATATTGCATAGGAACCTGGAATATCAGGTCCATGAATCAAGGCAAATTGGAAGTGGTCAAACAAGAGATGACAAGAGTGAACGTCGACATTCTAGGAATCAGCAAACTAAAATGGACTGGAATGGGTGAATTTAACTTAGATGACCATTATATCTACTACTGCGGGCAGGAATCCCTCAGAAGAAATGGAGTAGCCATCATGGACAACAAGAGTCCGAAATGCAGTACTTGAATGCAGTCTCAAAAATGACAGAATGATCTCTGTTCATCTCCAAGGCAAACCATTCAACATTATGGTAATCCAAGTCTATGCCCCAACCAGTAATGCTAAAGAAGCTGAAGTTGAATGGTTCTATAGAGACCTACAAGACCTTTTAGAACTAACACCCCAAAAGATGGGCTTTTCATTTTAGGGGACTGGAATGCAAAAGTAGGAAGTCAAGAAACACCTGGAGTAACAGGCAAATTTGGTCTTGGAATGCAGAATGAAGCAGGGCAAAGACTAATAGAGTTTTGCCAAGAAAATGCACTGGTCATAGCAAACACCCTCTTCCAACACCACAAGAGAAGACTCCACACATGGACATCACCAGATGGTCAGCACTGAAATCAGACTGATTATATTCTTTGCAGCCAAAGATGGAGAAGCTCTATACAGTCAACAAAAACAAGACTGGCAACTGACTGTGGCCCAGATCATGAACTCCTTATTGCCAAATTCAGACTTAAATTGAAGAAACTAGGGAAAACCACTAGACCATTCAGGTATGACCTAAATCAAATCTCTTATGATTATACAGTGGAAGTGAGAAATAGATTTAAGGCCTAGATCTGATAGAGTGCCTGATGAACTATGAAATGAGGTTTGTGACATTGTACAGGAGACAGAGATCAAGACCATCCCCATGGAAAAGAAATGCAAAAAAGCAAAATGGCTGTCTGGGGAGGCCTTACAAATAGCTGTGAAAAGAAGAGAGGTGAAAAGCAACAGAGAAAAGGAAAGATATAAGCATCTGAATGCAGAGTTCCAGAAAATAGCAAGAAGAGATAAGAAAGCCTTCTTCAGCGATCGGTGCAAAGAAATAGAGGAAAAGAACAGAATGGGAAAGTCTAGAGATCTCTTCAAGAAAATTAGAGAAACCAAGGGAACATTTCATGCAAAGATGGGCTCGATAAAGGACAGAAATGGTATGGACCTAACAGAAGCAGAAGATATTAAGAAGTGGTGGCAAGAATACACAGAAGAACTGTACAAAAAAGATCTTCATGACCCAGATAATCACGATGGTGTGATCACTCATCTAGAGCCAGACATCCTAAAATGTGAAGTCAAGGGGGCCTTAGAAAGCATGACAATGGAAAAAGCTAGTGGAGGTGATGGAATTCCAGTTGAGCTATTTGAAATTCTGAAAGATGATGCTGTGGAAGTGCTGCACTCAATATGCCAGCAAATTTGGAAAACTCAACAGTGGCCACAGGACTGGAAAATGGCAGTTTTCATTCCAATCCCAAAGAAAGGCAATGCCAAAGAATGTTCAAATTACCGCACAATTGCATTCATCTCACATGCTAGTAAAGTAATTCTCAAAATTGTCCAAGCCAGTCTTCAGCAATATGTGAATCATGAACTTCCTGATGTTCAAGCTGGTTTTAGAAAAAGCAGAGGAACCAGAGATCAAATTGCCAACATCTGCTGGATCATGGAAAAAGCAAGAGAGTTCCAGAAAAACATCTATTTCTGCTTTATTGACTATGCCAAAGCCTTTGACTGTGTGGATCACAATAAACTGTGGAAAATTCTTCAAGAGATGGGAATACCAGACGACCTGACCTGCCTCTTGAAATCTGTATGCAGGTCAGGAAGCAACAGTTAGAACTGGACATGGAACAACAGACTGGTTTCAAATAGGAAAAGGAGTCCGTCAAGGCTGTATATTGTCACCCTGCTTATTTAACTTCTATGCAGATTACATCATGAGAAATGCTGGAATGGAAGAAACACAAGCTGGAATCAAGATTGCTGGGAGAAATATCAATCACCTCAGATATGCAGATGACACCACCCTTATGGCGAAAAGTGAAGAGGAACTAAAAGCCTCTTGATGAAAGTGAAAGAGGAGAGTGAAAAAGTTGGTTTAAAGCTCAACATTCAGAAAACGAAGATCATGGCATCTGGTCCCATCACTTCATGGGAAATAAATGGGGAAGCAGTGGAAACAGTGTCAGACTTTATTATTTTGGGCTCCAAAATCACTGCTGATGTTGATTGTAGCCATGAAATTAAAAGACGCTTACTCCTTGGAAGAAAAGTTATGACCAACCTAGATAGCATATTCAAAAGCAGAGACATTACTTTGCCGACTAAGGTCCATCTAGTCAAGGCTATGGTTTTTCCAGTGGTGATGTATGGATGTGAGAGTTGGACTGTGAAGAAAGCTGAGTGCCAAAGCATTGATGCTTTTGAACTGTTGTGTTGGAGAAGACTCTTGAGAGTCCCTTGGACTGCAAGGAGATCCACCCAATCCATTCTGAAGGAGATCAACCCTGGGATTTCTTTGGAAGGAATGATGCTAAAGCTGAAATTCCAGTACTTTGGCCACCTCATGAGAAGAGTTGACTTATTGGAAAAGACTGATGCTGGGAGGGATTGGGGGCAGGAGGAGAAGGGGACGACAGGGTGGCCTGGCGTGGTCGCAAAGAGTCGGACACGACTGAGCGACTGAACTGAACTGAACTGAATATTTCACGTAATATATGTACGACATGTTCTTTATCCATTCATCTGCTGATGGACATCTAGGTTGCTTCTGTGTCCTGGCTACTGTAAATAGTACTGCAATGAACATTGGGTACATATGTCTTTTATAATTGTAGTTGGGTCCTTTTTATACTTTCTAGTTCTTTGTTAAAATGGTCAATGTTTAGATCAATTCTCTCTCCTGATTTAGTTAGTATTTTTTATTACCAATTAAATTCTTTCTCTGTTACATTGCTTATTGTTTCATTATTTTCATGAATTTTGTCTTGCACTTTTGATTGAAAATCAAAAGTAACTGGCTTTTTGTTTTACTCAACATTCTCTGTCTCTATGAATTTGGGAGAAATAGTTGCCTTTTTGATCTTAAAGGGGTGTTCTTATGTGGGAGCATCCCTATGTAGAATGTTTGCCCAACATCTTTAGTGGTAAGGCTAGGTTTGATGTGGATTCTAGTCATGACTTTCCTGAGAGTGTGGTGATCGTTATCACCTTGGTAGATGTACGGCTGATGATGGAGAAGTTAGATCCTGTGCAGGGCATGTGGCAGAACTTCCTCTCTGCTTAGCGGCAATCATCACCCTTTTAGGAGTACTGTCTGCTCTCCAGTTGCTGGAACAGAAGCTCTGTGTGTTGGACTTGAGTTGACTCTGTTTTCTTTGTGTGTTTTTCCTTCTCTCTCTACTGAGTCCTTTGCCTCAAAGGAGGAGGGTGCTGAAGTAAGTGGAACTCATGTGCTTACAGAGATCTGATGCGTGCAGGTGTGTGCAGCTTTACTGTTACAGCCCACAATCACCTCCTCTTTTACCTGTTGTGGCTGTTCTAGATCCAGTGCTAAGTTCTTGTGTGGCACGGATGTGACTGCAATGGTGAGAGGACCTCAGTTCTTATCTTTTTGAAGAAAGAATTCTTCAAGGAGACCAAGATTGTAAAATAGGCACAGAGTTTATTGGAAGACAGCTTGCAAAGAAGAAGGTTATTTAGGTCAGAAGCAAAATGTACTCACTTGAAGATGAACAGTGTAAGCATCCTCATGGACGAGAAGTGTGCAATAGAGGTAGTTTAGGCTGCTAATATGGGGTTAATCTTCTGGGGTTGAGATAGTCACCCTCATCTAAACCCCAGGAGATTAACCCCATAGTCACCCCATGAGGGTGATTATGTTCAACCTCCCCTATGATCATGTCATCTACAATTCTTTATTTAGACTTGCACCAGGAACCATTCCAAATACCTAAGTGAAACTCACGGGGAAGGGAGTTATAATTGCATTGCCAATGACATTACAATGTGAGCAGCCTTACTAGAGGGTGCCTTGAGACCCACCTCTGTGCATGTGTTGGGCTGGGAAATCTTGACCACAAAAATGGGGAAGCTGTGGTGGTCTGCCTCTGTTTTTCATTCACTCATCAGCAGTTTATGCATTTTTATCTGTGCATGTTCCATAGTTTTTAGTTCGAGTTTCTTGCTCAAATGCTAAAAAGTTTGTTTTAGATGCTATTCCTCTATGCCATATGGCCTCATTTAGTGCAAAGCCAGGAGGTGTCTTTGCCTTCTGCCCAATGCCTATGAGTGAGGACGCTGGCTTTGGGTCTGGCCCTGTCTTTCCTGCCTCAGGTGGGGCTGGAGTGTTTGCTCGGCTTGGGTTGGAGCACACAGCACAACAGTCATGGGTAATCCAGCAGCCACACTATAGTGTGGGGCATTATTTGAATAAGCTCCAACAATGGCTACTGTTGCCCCACCTCTGTGCCCCTTGACAAAGTCTTCTTCCAGGTCCTGTCCACCCTAGTTCCAGTGCCAAGCTGTGGCATGGATTGAGTGGTGCCTGAATGTTTGCTTTACTCAGACTGGGGGAGTGTGGCAAGGCAGCTTCTAGTGAAGACCTCTTTCCACTCTGCCAGCCCCTTGCCTAGAGGCAAGACAGCACCTGAATACTCCTCAGGAGTTGAATCTAGGCTTCTCTAGCCTTTGTATCTGTCCCAGCTGTTCTTCAAGCAGACATGGGATGGCTTGTCTCCTATGTGTAGGACCCCAGGACTGGGGCACCCAGTCAGGGACACAACTTTCTCACTCCCCAGGGAAAATGTCCACCAGTGCAGTGACCTTTTCGACTTAGTCCCTTCCTAGGGGCACAGTTCCCAACCCAGTACTTTTCTTCCTGTCCTACCCAATTCCTTGTGTATCTTTCTTACAACCTTGGTTGTGTAGGAGTCCTCCTGCTAGTTTCCATATGGCTTTCCATGAGAATTGCTTCAAATGTAGGTATATTTTTGATGTTCGTGGAAAGTGTAGAGCTCCACATACTCTTATTCCACCACCTTGATCTTTTCCCATCTTTTAAAAAATCTACTTCTTTAATCTATTCCTTCTGATTGAGGATTTTAATACAGTTACTTTTAATGAAATTAATTATAGCTAAGACCTTATTTCACAATAAACTGTGGAAAATTCTGAAAGAGATGGGAATACCAGACCACCTAACCTGCCTCTTGAGAAATCTGTATGCAGGTCAGGAAGCAACATTTAGAACTGGACATGGAACAACAGACTGGTTCCAAATAGGAAAAGGAGTATGTCAAGGCTGTATATTGTCACCCTGCTTATTTAACGTCTATGCAGAGTACATCATGAGAAACGCTGGACTAGAAGAAACACAAGCTGGAATCAAGATTGCTGGGAGAAATATCAATAACCTCAGATATGCAGATGACACTACTCTTATGGCAGAAAGTAAAGAGGAGCCAAAAAGCCTCTTGATGAAAGTGAAAGAGGAGGACAGTGAAAAATTTGGCTTAAAGCTCAACATTCAGAAAATGAAAATCATGGAATCCGGTCCCATCACTTCATGGGAAATAGATGAGGAAACAGTGGAAACAGTGTCAGACTTTATTTTTTGGGCTCCCAAATCACTGCAGATGGTGACTGCAGCCATGAAATTAAAAGATGCTTACTCCTTGGAAGAAAAGTTATGACCAATCTAGATAGCATATTCAAAAGCAGAGACATTACTTTGTCAACAAAAGTCCATCTAGTCAAGGCTATGGTTCTTCCTGTGGTCATGTATGGATGTGAGAGTTGGACTGTGAAGAAGGCTGAGCACCGAAGAATTGATGCTTTTGAACTGTGGTGTTGAAGACTCTTGAGAGTCCCTTGGACTGCAAGGAGATCCAACCAGCCCATTCTGAAGGAGATTAACCCTGGGATTTCCTTGGAAGGAATGATGCTGAAGCTGAAACTCCAGTACTTTGGCCACCTCATGTGAAGAGTTGACTTACTGGAAAAGACTCTGATGCTGGGAGGGATTCGGGGCAGGAGGAGAAGGGGACGACAGAGGATGAGATGGCTGGATGGCATCATGGCCTCTATGGACGTGAGTCTGAGTGACCAGGAGTTGGTGACGAACAGGGAGGCCTGACGTGCTGCTATTCATGGGGTCACAAAGAGTCGGACACAACTGAGCGACTGTACTGAACTGAAGACCTTATTATTACCATTTTGTCATTTGTTTTCCATATCTTACAGCTTTCCTTTTTACCTGTTCTTTCCTACCTGACTGTCTTCTTTAAATTTAGTTGACTTTTTTATAGTGACATGTTTTAGTTCTTTTTTGTATGTTCTTTTTTTGAGTATATATTTGTTTATTTAGACATTTGGTGGTTTTTATGAGAATGCATACAACATCCTAACACTATAACATTCTAAGTTAAAAAACAAATTAACTTTTATTGCATGCACTATGTCTGGCCTTTTATATTCTCTCTCCCCTACCTTATGTAGCTGATGTCATATATCACGTATTACTGATGTCATTTATTATGACTTTAGATTTTGAGTTTTGTTCCTCTGTTCTTAATCTCTCATCCCAGATGTCCTTGTTTCTGCATTTCCTGCAAGCTGATATCTATGCCACCATAACTGTCAGCATTTGCAGTCAGCCAAGAGAGAAATCAGTCCTTCAGGTTGTCTTCAGACAAGTGAGGAAATTGTAAGGAAATGCTGTTTTTCCCTTCTCTCTCAATGAAGGAACTTGGAATCAGAGTCTTTCTGGGTGTACTGTGAGCATAAACACCATAAAATTTCCTACTATTTTATGTGGCTTATTTTCAGGCATTTATTTGGTTGCTTTGCTTCCTAACTTCCTTCTGGTTCTCAGAAACTACTTTGGTTCCGATGCTGCTCATTTAGTATTTTCATGGGTGAATGGGATCCTGGATCTTCCTCATCTGTCATCCTGTTGATGTCACACATTAGTTGCTTATTGTTTGTGTGTGTATGTTTATTACAAGTATATACATATATTGAAGGTTGTAGATTGGGTTCTTCAGAAAACTTTGATGGTTTCTACTAAATGGCCCACAAGAATCACTTCCATTGGAGCACAATCAGAAAATAATTATATATGCTTATTAAAATTTGAGTTTTTGCTCTATCAGTTCAGTTCAGTTCAGTTTCTCAGTTGTGTCCGACTCTTTGTGACCCCATGAATCACAGCACACCAGGTTTCCCTGTCCATCACCAACTCCCAGAGTCCACTCAGACTCACGTCCCTCAAGTAGGTGATGCCATCCAGCCATCTCATCCTATGTCATCCCCTTCTCCTCCTGTCCCCAATCCCTTCCGGCATCAAAGTCTTTTCCAATGAGTCAACTCTTCGCATGAGGTGGCCAAAGTACTGGAGTTTCAGCTTCAGCATCAGTCCTTCCAAAGAAATCCCAGGGCTGATCTCCTTCAGAATGGGCTGGTTGGATCTCTTTGCAGTCCAAGGGACTCTCAAGAGTCTTCTCCAACACCACAGTTCAAAAACATCAATTCTTTGGTGCTCAGCCTTCTTCACAGTCCAACTTTCACATCCATACATGACCACAGGAAAAACCATAGCCTTGACTAGACGGACCTTAGTCAGCAAAGCAATGTCTCTGCTTTTGAATATGCTGTCTAGGTTGGTCATAATTTTCCTTCCAAGGAGTAAGCGTCTTTTAATTTCATGGCTGCAATCACCATCTGCAGTGATTTTGGAGCCCCCAAAATAAAGTCTGACACTGTTTCCACTGTTTCCCCATCTATTTGCTATGAAGTGATGGGACCGGATGCCATGATCTTCATTTCTGAATGCTGAGCTTTAAGCCAACTTTTTCACTCTCCTCTTTCACTCTCATCATTTTGCTGTCTATATCCCTCTTAAAAATTATGCTAGGGAAATATTTGGCAAAAATGACAAAAAAAAGCATACTCTCATTATAGATCAGCCACAATAAGGCACAACAGTAAATACAACATTAAGCAATGGGGCAAGGTAACTAAATTAGAGTTAAATCCACTTTAGAATATTGGACATCACTGAAAATGATAATTAACAAGAATAAATCCTAACACACTCTCATTGTGATCCTTGTGATTAATTATTCCATAAACATCTGTTTCAAAAATGCTATTTATTGTAAAGATCACACCCCACTTCTACAACAAGATTAACATTTGAATTAGTATTTTTCAGTAAGTATGCTGTTTTTTAATAAGTAAAAGGATTTTCCTATAACTTGCTAAGAAATATTAAAAATTATGGAAATGCAGGTGCAAGGAGGTGAATTGATTTATTTGAAGTCACACCGTTAATCAAGCAATTTAAGATTTTAATATTAAGTGCAGTTTAATGCGATGTCTTAGCCACTGAAAAACTTTATTTATAGACAATTTAAATACAGGCCAAGATTTTGGATCATCTGTGCTATCATTACTCTGAATTCTTTTTCAGGTAGATTGCCTATCTCCTCTTCATTTAGTTATCTTTGTAGGCTTTTATTTTGCTCCTTCCACTGCAACATATTTATCTATCATCTCATTTTGTTTAACTTACTGTCTTTGTGTGTGGTCTCCTTTCTGCAGGCTGCATGACTGTAGTTCCTCTCGCTTCTGGTGTCTGCCCCCTGGTGGATGAGGTTGTTCCAGTGGCTCGTGCAGACTTCCTGGTGAGAACAGTGCCTGCTGTCTGGTGGATGGAGCTGGGTCTGGTCTTTCCAGTGGACATGACCTGTCAGGCAGTGTGTTATGGAGCAGTTGTGAGTTTAGTATGACTTTGGTCAGCCTGTCTGCTGATGAGTGTGCCTGTATTCCTGTTGTGCTAGTTGTCTGCTCTAAGGTATTCTAGCACTGGAGCATGCAGGCTGTTGGGTATGGGCATTCCCGGCTAAGATGTTACATAAGAGCAACTCCACACGGTAACAGGGGCCTGGGAGGTCTCTTGGGACAGACCAGAGAGCAGGAGATGATGGACCTGCCAGAGGGAATGACCTTGCTGCGCTCACTGTGAGAAGCGAGTGTTCCCGAGACCAAGGCTCGTCTTGGTGCCAAAATGGGGACCTCCAGTAAAGCTGACAATATTCCCTGGAGCCTTTACTACCAATTTCCTTGCTCCCATGGTGAGCTATACCCAACTCCTGCCATCCCAGGAGACTCACTAAGACCCCTAGGTAGATTTAGTCCAGGTTCCTATGGAGAAGGAAATGGTAACCCACTCCAGTACTCTTTTTTTTTTTTTTTCAGTTTTTAATTTATCTCAGAATATTTTTATTTGGCCTTAATTTTTTTTTTTTTTAATTACAATACTGTATTTGTTTTGCCATACATTGACATGAATCAGCCATAGGTGAACACAATCTCCCAATGCCGAATCCCCCTCCCACCTCCCACCCCCCATCCTCTACTTGAATCATCCTGTGCATCAGCCCCATGCCTCCTGCATCCTACATTGAACATAGATTAGCGTTTCGTTTCTTACAGGAAAATATACATGTTTCATTGCCATTCTCCCATACCATCCCACCCTTTCCCTCTCCCTCAGAGTCCAAAAGTCCACTCTATACCTCTGTGTCTCTTGTTGTCTCACATATAGGGTCATCATTACTGTCTTCTAAATTCCATATATATGTGTCAGTATACTGTATTGGTGTTTTTCTTTCTGGCTTACTTCACTCTGTATAATCGGTTCCAATTCCATCCATCTCATTAGAACTGAGTCAAATTTATTCTTTTTAAGGGCTGAGTAGTATTCCATAGTGTATATGAACCACAGCTTTCTTATCCATTCATCTGCTGATGGACATCTAGGTTGCTTCCATGACCTGGCTATTATAAACAGCGCTGCAATGAACATTGGGGTACATGTGTCTCTTTCACTTCTGGTTTCCTCAGTGTGTATGCCCAGCAGTGGGATTGCTGGGTCATAAGGCAGTTCTATTTGCAATTTTTTAAGGAATCTCCACACTGTTTTCCATAATGGCTGTACTAGTTTGCATTCCCACCAGCAGTGTAAGAGGATTCCCTTTTCTCCACACCCTCTCCAGCATTTATTGCTTGTAGACTTTTGGATCGCAGTCATTCTGACTGGTGTGAAATGGTACCTCATTGTGGTCTTGATTTGCATTTCTCTGATAATGAGTGATGTTGAACATCTTTTCATGTGTTTGTTAGCCATCCGTTGTCTTCTTTGGGGCGTCGGGGGTTTCTGTTGGTGTGTTGTTTTTCATGTGTTTGTAGCCATCCGTATGTCTTCTTTGGAGAAATGCCTATTTAGTTCTTTGGCCCATTTTTTTATTGGATCATTTATTTTTCTGGAGTTGAGCTGCATAAGTTGCTTATATATCTTTGAGATTAATTGTTTGTCAGTTGTTTCATTTGCTATTGTTTTCTCCCATTCAGAAGGCTGTCTTTTCACCTTGCTTATAGTTTCCTTTGTTGTGCAGAAGCTTTTAATTTTAATTAGATCCCATTTGTTTATCTTTGCTTTTATTTCCAGTATACTGGGAGTTGGATCATAGAGGATCCTGCTGTGATTTATGTCGGAGAGTGTTTTGCCTATGTTCTCCTCTCAGGAGTTTTATAGTTTCTGGTCTTACATTTAGATCTTTAATCCATTTTGAGTTAATTTTTGTGTATGGTGTTAGAGAGGGGTCTAGTTTCATTCTTTTACAAGTGGTTGACCAGTTTTCCCAGCACCACCTGTTAAAGAGACTATCTTTACTCCATTGTATATTCTTGCCTCCTTTGTCGAAGATAAGGTGTCCATAGGTATGTGGGTTAATCTCAGGGCTTTCGATTTTGTTCCATTGATCTATATTTCTGTCTTTGTGCCAGTACCATACCGTCTTAATGACTGTGGCTTTGTAGTAGAGCCTGAAGTCAGGCAAGTTGATTCCTCCAGTTCCATTTTTCTTTCTCAAGATTGCTTTGGCTATTCGAGGTTTTTGTATTTCCATACAAATCTTGAGATTATTTGATCTAGTTCTGAGAAAAATACTGCTGGTAGCTTGATGGGAATTGCATTGAATCTGTAGATTGCTTTGGGTAGTATACTCATTTTCACTATATTGATTCTTCCAAGCCATGAGCATGGTATATTCCTCCATCTATTAGTGTCCTCTTTGATTTCTTTCATCAGTGTTTTATAGTTTTCGATATATAGGTCTTTAGTTTCTTTAGGTAGGAATATTCCTAAGTATTTTATTCTTTTCGTTGCAATGGTGAATGGAATTGTTTCCTTGACTTCTTTTTCTACTTTCTCGTTATTAGTGTATAGGAATGCAAGGGATTTCTGAGTGTTGATTTTATATCCTGCAACTTTACTATATTCACTGATTAGCTCTAGTAGTTTTCTGGTCGAGTCTTTAGGATTTTCTATGTAGAGGATCATGTCATCTGCAAACAGTGAGAGTTTTACTTCTTCTTTTCCAATTTGGATTCCTTGTATTTCTTTTTCTGCTCTGATTGCTGTGGCCAAAACTTCCAGTACGATGTTGAAGAGTAGTGGTGAAAGTGGACACCCTTGTCTTGTTCCAGACTTTAGGGGAAAGGGTTTCAATTTTTGGCCATTGAGGATAATGTGAGCTGTGGGTTTGTCATATATAGCTTTTATTATGTTGAGGTATGTTCCTTCCAGACCTGCTTTCTGGAGAGTTTTTATCATAAATGGATGCTGAATTTTGTCAAAGGCTTTTTCTGCATCTATTGAGATAATCATATGATTTTTATTTCTGAGTTTGTTAATGTGATGAATTACATTGATTGACTTGCGGATATTGAAGAATCCTTGCATCCCTGGGATAAAGCCCACTTGGTCATGGTGTATGATCCTTTTAATGTGTTGCTGGATTCTGATTGCTAGGATTTTGTTGAGGATTTTTGCATCTATGTTCATCAGTGATATTGGCCTGTAGTTTTCTTTTTTTTGTGGTGTCTTTGTCAGGTTTTGGTATTAGGGTGATGGAGGCCTCATAGAATGAGTTTGGAAGTTTACTTTCCTCTGCAATTTTCTGGAAGAGTTTCAGTAAGATAGGTGTTAGCTCTTCTCGGAATTTTTGGTAGAATTCAGCTGTGAAGCCGTCTGGACCTGGGCTTTTGTTTGCTGAAAGATTTCTGATTACAGTTTCAATTTCCATGCTTGTGATGGGTCTGTTAAGATTTTCTATTTCTTCCTGGTTCAGTTTTGGGAAATTGTACTTTTCTAAAAATTTGTCCATTTCTTCCAAGTTGTCCATTTTATTGGCATATAATTGCTGATAGTAGTCTCTTATGATTCTTTGTATTTCTGAGTTGTCTGTCGTGATCTCTCCATTTTCATTTCTAATTTTGTTGATTTGATTTTTTTCTCTTTGTTTCTTGATGAGTCTGGCTAATGGTTTGTCAATTTTATTTATCCTTTCAAAGAACCAGCTTTTTGCTTTGTTGATTTTTGCTATGGTCTCTTTTGTTTCTTTTGCATTTATTTCTGCCTTAATTTTTAGGATTTCTTTCCTTCTACTACCTCTGGGGTTCTCTATTTCTTCCTTTTCTAGTTGCTTTAGGTGTAGAGTTAGGTTATTTATTTGACTTTTTTCTTGTTTCTTGAGGTATGCCTGTATAGCTATGAACTTTCCTCTTAGGACTGCTTTTATAGTGTCCCAAAGGTTCTGTGTAGTTGTGTTTTCATTTTCATTTGTTTCGATGCATATTTTGATTTCTTTTTGATTTCTTCTGTGATTTGTTGATTATTCAGTATGGTGTTGTTCAGCCTCCAAATGTTGGAATTTTTAATAGTTTTTCTCCTATAATTGAGATCTAACCTTAGTGCATTATGGTCAGAGAAGATGCTAGGAATAATTTCAATTTTTTGAATTTATCAAGGTTAGATTTATGACCCAGAATGTGATCTATTCTGGAGAAGGTTCCATGTGCACTTGAGTAAAGGTGAAATTCATTGTTTTGGGGTGAAATGTCCTATAGATATCAATTAGGTCTAACTGGTCTATTGTATCATTTAACATTTGCGTTTCTTTGTTAATTTTCTGTTTAGTTGATCTGTCCATAGGTGTGAGTGGGGTATTAAAGTCTCCCACTATTATTGTGTTATTATTAATTTCCCCTTTCATGCTTGTTAGCAATTGTCTTACATATTGCGGTGCTCCTATGTTGGGTGCATATATATTTATAATTGTTATATCTTCTTCTTGGATCGATCCTTTAATCATTATGTAGTGGCCTTCTTTGTCCCTTTTCACAGCCTTTGTTTTAAAGTCTATTTTATCGGATATGAGTATTGCTACTCCTGCTTTCTTTTGGTCTTTATTTGCATGGAATATCTTTTTCCAGCCCTTCACTTTCAGTCTGTATGTGTCCGTTGTTTTGAGGTGGGTCTCTTGTAAGCAGCATATATAGGGATCTTGTTTTTGTATCCATTCAGCCAGTCTTTGCCTTTTGGTTGGGGCATTCAACCCATTTACATTTAAGGTAATTATTGATAAGTATGCTCCTGTTGCCATTTACTTTATTGTTTTGGGTTCAGGTTTATACGTCCTTTTTGTGTTTCCTGTCTAAAGTCTATCCTTTAATATTTGTTGGAGAGCTGGTTTGGTGGTGCTGAATTCTCTCAGCTTTTGCTTGTCTGGAAAGCTTTTGATTTCTCCTTCATATTTGAATGAGATCCTTGCTGGGTACAGTAGTCTTGGCTGAAGGTTATTATCTTTCATCACTTTAAGTATGTCTTGCCATTCCCTCCCTGGCCTGAAGAGTTTCTATTGAAAGATCTGCAGTTATTCTTATGGGGATCCCCTTGTGTGTTGTTTTTTTTTCCCTTGCTGCTTTTAATATTTGTTCTTTGTGTTTGGTCTTTGTTAGTTTGATTAAAATATGTCTTGGGGTGTTTCGCCTTGGGTTTTATCCTGTTTGGCACTCTCTGGGTTTCTTGGACTTGGGTGATTATTTCCTTCCCCATTTTAGGGAAGTTTTCAACTATTATCTCCTCAAGTATTTTCTCATGGTCTTTCTTTTTGTCTTCTTCTTCTGGGACTCCTATAATTCGAATGTTGGAGCGTTTCATATTGTCTTGGAGGTCTCTGAGGTTGTCCTCATTTCTTTTAATTCGCCTTTCTTTTTCCCTTGCTGATTCATTTATTTCTACCATTCTATCTTCTATTTCACTAATCCTATCTTCTGCCTTCGATATTCTACTATTTGTAGCCTCCAGAGTGTTTCTGATCTCATTTATTGCATTATTCATTATATGTTGACTCTTTTTATTTCTTCTAGGTCCTTGTTAAACCTTTCTTGCATCTTCTCAATCCTTGACCCCAGGCTATTTATCTGTGATTCCATTTTGATTTCAAGATTTTGGATCATTTTCACTATCAGTATTCGGAATTCTTTCTCAGGTAGATTCCCTATCTCTTCCTCTTTTGTTTGGTTTGGTGGGCATGTCTCCTGTTCCTTTACCTGCTGGGTATTCCTCTGTCTCTTCATCCTGGTTATATTGCTGCGTTTGGGGTGGCTTTTCTATATTCTGGGAATTTGTGGAGTTCTCTTTATTATAGAGTTTCCTCTCTGTGTTTGGGGTTATATCAGTGGCTTGTCAAAGTTTCTTGATCAGGGAGGCTTATGTTGGAGTTCTGGTGGGTGGATCTGGATTTCCTCTCTCTGGAGTGCTGTGACGTGTGAAGTAATGGGTTATGCGACGTCAGTGGTTTTGGGAGTATTTTGAGTTGCCTGTGTATTGAAGCTCAGGGGCCTGTTCTTGTGTTGCTGGAGAATTTGCGTGGTATGTCTTGCTCTGGAGCTTGTTGGCCCTTGGGCAGTGTTCAATTTTAGTATAGGTATGAAGGCGTTTGATGAGCTCCAATTGGATAATGTACCCTGTATTCAGGAATTCTTTGATGATCTCAGGATTTGGAATTACGCCTCCTGATTCTGGTTTTCAGATTTATTTTTAGAATAGCCTCATGATTTCTCCGTCTATTCAGCACTAATGTTAAAACATCTAGGTTAATGATGATAGGTTTTTCCACCTTGAGGGTCGTCCCTAGAGGATCGGGTGAGTTACTTGGAGGAGAGAAGGAGGGAGGGAGTAGTTAGAGGGTGAGTGGAATGGGATGAGGTGGAATCATAAGAGGGAAAAGCAAGTTAGCCCGTAGTCTGGACCGCTCAGAGGTGGTCACAGAGTTATACATGGAAGAGGAGAGGAAGGAAGTAGATAGAGATGGACAGGAGGATAAAAGAGGGAGATGGGAAGGAGGGATACAGATCTGGTCAGTGACTAGTTCCCTTAGAGTTCTCCTCCTTCTGGAACGCACAGAGGTTCATAGGGTTGGGTAGAGAAGGGGGAGGGGAGGGGGGAGGAGACAAAAGCCACCTGGTGGCGAAAAGGAAGATTCCAGAGGTGGAGAGAGTGGTCAAGCCAGTAGTCTTGCACACATGTAAAACTGGGTACTGAGGATTAGGTTTTTAAAAGTACAAAATTGGCAACAAATACCAAAATGCCAAGATTAAAAATCTGGGGTATAAATTGGATTTTCAAAGATAGATTATTGAAGAGAAGATGAAGAAGTAGAGAGAAATTTAAAAAAAAAAATAGAGAAAAAAAAAAAAGAAAAAAAAGTAAAATATAATAAAAGACTCCAGAATTATTAAAAGACAACTTCCTTCACCAATAAGACTATATACGGCGTTTGCTTAAACGATAGGGTTGTTTTTTTTTAAGTAATATTAGGTTCTAAAAATAATAACTAGAAATATAGAATACTTAAAAATTTAAGGAAGTTTAGGGAAAAAAAGGATGAAAAAAAAAAGAGATAAACAAATTTAAAAAGGAAAAAATAATTTTTAAAGAAAGAAAACAAAATTTTAAGAAAAAAAAATCACGCTTCCACATCATCCCCCAAAAAAAATTTTTTTTTTTTTTGATTATAAAAGTTGGAACGGCGTATCTGGTGCTTTCTCTGTCGTGGAGGGCTGTGTGGGGTCACTACCAAGGCAGTTCCCTCTGTTTGACTTCCTCTGTTTGCTGGTCTCTTCCGTGTCTGATTTCTGTCTTGCCTCAGGGAGGGTGGAGCTGAGCTCTGCACTGGGCTTGCCCCCTTCCCAATCCGCGGGATAACCGTGTGGGGCCTGCCCTATGTTTCATGCAATTCCCCGGTTTAAGCCGCTCAGGATTGGCGCTCAGGAAGTCCCCTCCGGGTGCCGGGTTTGGTTCCAAGTCCGAGTGGCTAGGGAGTTTGGCGCGGACTGTTGTTGCAGAAGTCTCAATAAAGAAGCTTGCTTGCAATTTGGTAGGTAATGTCTCTCTTGAGCTGCGTCTGCCCTCTTCCAGCGCTTTCAGGCTCTGGCTGCCCGTCGCCGGTGGGGGATGGTCTGCAGCCTGCTATTTCCGATCCGTTCTTTGTTCTGTGCGCGGGCCTGTCAGTGTCTTATGTTCGGGCGTTTCGCGTGTTAGTTCCCCCCCCAGTCTGGTTTGTTAGTCCGGGATAAATCGTTCTATCCACGCGCAGACCCGATTCTGGCCCTAGCCACGCCCTGATTCTCGAGAAAAGCCCTGCAGCCTACGTCTCCCGCAGCCCAATTCTTAGAAAGCACTGTCGCGGGCGCGCTCCTCCCTGCCCAACCCCACTGCTGTCGGACACAGGCGTTTGTGCTGCTTGTCCGCTGGGGGTTATACTGTTGAATTCATAATCTGTTGGTTTTAATTATTTATTTATTCTTCCTTCCTGTTTTGTTGCCCTCTGTGCTTCCAGGGCTCGCCCCCCATGCACAGCTGTGAGAAAGTTCCCCAATTTTAGGGAACCTCTCTCTTTAGGAGTCTCTTCCTGGGACGGGATTCCCTTCCCGTGCCGGGATTCCCTCCTACCTCCTTTGTCTATAACTTCGTTCTTTAAAATAAAATAAAGTATTTCCTACCTGGCTTTGAAGCCAATGATCTGCTTTGGCTGGATGCCTGATGTCCTCTGCCAGCAGTCAGAAGTTATTTTGTGGAGTTTGCTCAGCGTTGAAATGTTCTTTTGATGA